>JAUPFV010000002.1:25553190-25988462 GCA_036936605.1 Limnanthes douglasii subsp. nivea
AAAATATTGTGACGGTGTCATTAGATTTGTTGAAAGAAAATGTCTTCAAGGACACGGCTGAGACAAGTCCGGCTATTTGAGAAAATATGAGTCTAATGGATGTATGGAAATGGGTACCAAGATCACAAACCCTCTAATTCCTTTAAAGCCTTTAAAGTTTGATTCTATTACTTCTATCAACCATTACTTTTGGATAAAGAATAATGCACTGCTTTCGTATTACCTCTTTATACAATTCCATTCTTGTTTCTATTTTATATATATATATATATATATATATATATATATATATATATATATATATATATATATATATATATATATGAATGAGAGAATAAGCAGCACCTAAACCGAATTTCAATCAGTAAAATGAAAGATCAATAGTACAATGAAATAGGTAATTGGTCGGGAATAAGGTCTGTTATTTTGTTTTCTTCTATATAACTAGAAACCGTTCAATACCAAATATGAAGTGATTGTCAAAGAGTTAAAAATCCCCCATTAAATTTTATATTGGGAATTCCACCGGTTCAATCGGGGCTTTACATCGTTTAAGATCCACAACGCCATATTCTATATGGCCGAAGGCTTTAAACACCGTACTATTTGGCCGAATCTTCTTCACCTAAAGCACATTTAGCTTAAAAAATCAAACTATGAAATCAGTTATGAATCTTTATACAATTTATAACAAATGATTCAAGCACATAACACAAATAAATAACTAGAAAAGAAAAGTACACCGAATTTAACGTAGTTTGAAAATTGTCTACGTACCCACGGGACCGTCAGAAAAAAGTGTTTAATTATGATAGACTAGGGTTATAAATTTCAAATTGTGTTTTTGTGTAGTCATAGTAGTCTATTTATAGGGAATAAGTAAACTTACTAGATAATGGGCTTAATGGGCTTATACCACAAGACTAACAATATATTGTCACAACACTTATTTGTACTGCCGAACACAGTACATTGTCAAGGGACAATGACACTATCACAAACACAAAATTGTACTTCCGGACACAATACACTGTCAAGGCACTATCCACAAAGAAACTTTTCTTCTTCTGACTCACCAAATGCCCCTAAGGCATCCAGTCTATCATGCGAACACCAATCCAGTTTAGGCACTCCCTAAACTTTCGAACTGATAATGCATTGATCATTATGTATGCTAGATTATCGTGTGTAGACACTTTCTTCACATCAACAATTCTCTTTGATATTACATCATGAATAAAATGAAACCTCACATCTATGTGCTTTGTACGCTCATGGTATATCTGGTTCCTTGTAAGGTGTATGTCGCTTTGACTGTCACAAAACACTTTTGTAGTAGTCTTATTCAAGCCTAAATCTGACATCAAACCTTGCAACCATATTGCCTCTTTAATTTCTTATAGTACCGCCATGTACTCTGCCTCTGTTGTAGACAAAACTACAGTAGTTTGCAACTGTTCTTTCCAACTGATCGCACTCCCAGCTAGAGTAAATACATATATTGTCACAGATCTCCTTTTATCCATATCACTGTAAAATCAGAATCAACAAAACCAACCATTGATCCTGCAACATCATTCAACAATCCACCAATATTGGTTTTATTAAAAGTTAAGCCAACGTTCACAATATTCTTAACATATCGATGTATCAATTTCACTGTCTGCAAGTGTTCGTTCAGGGACATCCCATGTACCTGCTAACTACACTACTCGCATGGGATAAATCAGGATGTGTGCAAACCATAACATACATGATACTACCAATTGCACTTGGATAGAGACTCTTCGATATTTGTTCCAACTCAGCATCGTCATTGGCCGCTCCTCCTGCAGACAACTTGAAATGATTAGCAAACGGGATGCTAACCGTCTTAGCATCAAACATGTCGAATCGTTGTAACACTTTCTCAATATATCTTCGTTGAGACAAGTATAATGATCCTACACTTCTATTCCTGATAATCTCCATACCAAGAAATGTCTTTGATTTACACAGATTCTTCATCTCAAACTCGGCACTAAGCTGATTCTCTATCTGCACAATGGGTGACATACTACAAACAACAATAAGTATATCATCCACATACAACAACAAGTAAACATAAGAACCATCTGACCTCTTTAAATGATAAACACAACTATAATATCGACTCATCGTGAACCCATTTGACACCTTGAATGTATTAAAACTTTTGTACCATTTCGTACGTGACTGTTTAAATCCATACAATGACTTTTTCAACAAACAAACTTTTTCCTCCATAATAGGTTCGAGAAATTCCTCTGGTTGTCTCATGTAGATTCGCTCCTCTAATTTACCATGTAGAAACGCAATCTTCACATCCAACTTCTCAAGCTTTAAATCTTGCAAAACTACCATGGTAACAAAACTCGAATCGAACTATGTTTCACCACTGGAGAAAACACTTCATTGAAATCGATTCCTTCTTTTTAAGTAAAACCCTTAGCAACCAGTCTTTCCTTATATCAAGATCATTAAACCCTAGATTATCTTTCTTTTTCTCGAACACCCATTTACTGTCTACTACCTTTTGTCCTTTAGGAAAGTCAACAAGCTTCCATGCTATGTTATAG
This sequence comes from Limnanthes douglasii subsp. nivea, assembly GCA_036936605.1. Lineage (NCBI taxonomy): Eukaryota > Viridiplantae > Streptophyta > Magnoliopsida > Brassicales > Limnanthaceae > Limnanthes > Limnanthes douglasii. The sequence continues at coordinate 25,555,788 of JAUPFV010000002.1, forward strand.
GGTTTTTGTTCTAGTTCGGGCGCATCATCGTCATTGGAATGAGCAACCAAGCTTCGTGGCTTGGAGTTCTTGAACTTTATGTTATAGTCTTTCCTTATGTTCATTCTTTCTGCAACTTTATGTTGTCTTGGAGTTCTTGAACAAGTGCGATGACGCACTATTCCCTCAGCTTCGTAGAACTCGTTGAACTCACGACTGCAATATTCTAACCCATTATCAGTCCTAAGACGTTTAATTTGTCTTCATGTTTGCTTCGCAATTATCGTCTTCCATTTGATAAAGGTTGAATAGGCCTCATCTTTCGTTTACAAAGGTAAACCAATACCATCCTTGAATAATCATCAATCAAACACATATAGTATCCGGCTCCGCTCTTTAATGGAATTCTGTTTGGAACCCAAAGATCTGAGTGAATGTAGTCTACTATCCTTTTAGTCTTTCTTACAGTCGATTTGTTGAATATGACTCTAGTTTATTTAGCAAACATACAGTGCTTACACAATCCTAATGATTCTGGTTTATACCCTTTCAATGAATCTCTATTTCCCAAAGTAGCTAATCCTCTGTCACTCATGTGACCAAGACGCCATTCCCATAATTGATTATGATCCTTCCTACAATTAATTATGATCCTTCCTATAATTGATTCTGATACTTCATGATGATGCTACTGTGGTATCACCCATAACAACACTCCATTGGAGAATGTAAAGACCTTTCTAAAAACTGTATTTCATGCACACCATTGAGCCTTTTGTCCCTTTAAATGCACCGTCTTCTACACGGTACTTGTAACCCCGAGAGTTTATGTTCCCAAGATAAATCATGTTTCTCTTTAACCGAGGAACATACCAATACGTCAAGATTCTAACAACGTCTTCAAACATTCTGATTCTAACGTTACCGATACCACCAATAGGTCAACAAATGATTGTTCTCAAAATAAATTGTTTCCTGCATTGGCTTGTAAGTATCAAGCAACTTCTTGAACTAACATATGTGATGTGTAGCGTTAGTATCGAGTACCCAAGAATTTCTCTCAAAGTCTGAACTAACGGATAATACATCTCCTCTACCACTATTTTCACTATCGTCGGAATCGTTCACACCTTCACCAATGTTTGCTGCATTTTCCTCTTGATTTCCCTTCTTACCATTCAGTTTCAGATAATCTCTCTTATAATGAACCTACTCACTGCATTCATAACAATTTGAATTCTCTACCTTTGATTTGGACATCCAGTTCTTCCTTCTTAAAGAACTCATGTTGCTTCCAGATTTTTCCCTAGTCATAAGACCTTTCCGTTCAACCTGATTGTATGACTGTAACTGTCTCAATTCCTTTGATTTTAGTTCCCCTTTGACATTTTATAGCGATAACTTATCCTTACCATACATCATGCTATCTACGAACTTTTCATACGGCGCTGGTAACGATCTCAATACAAACAAAGCTTGATCTTCATCCTCAATATTGATATCTGTGTTCTCCAAGTCCATTATAATTGATTTAATATTTTCTAAGTGCTCAGCTATAAACATACCTTCTTTCAATCTGAAATCGTACACACGCTTCTTCAAGTATAATCGATTTACTACTGATTTCTCTGAGTAAATATCTTCTAGCTTCTTTTATCCGCTGACAACAGTCTTGCAACCACTAATTTCGCGAATCACATTGTCTTTCACACTCATTAAAATCTAGCACAAAGCCTTTTTTTTAAAGATCTTGATTTTCCTCTTCTTTCATCTATTCTGGTAACTTGTTCTCCACAGCCTTCTACAACCCTTGTAGTACCAATTATGATTTCAGTTTAATCTTCCACAACGCAAAGCTGGATGCCCCATAAACATTTTCAATCATGTATTTTAATGCTGTAGACGCCATTGTGAAACTCTTATTGCAGAAGCCCTAATTTCACAATGTGGATCTGATACCAATTTTGTTATAAATCACTATGAAATTTATCACAAATGGCTCAAGCACTAAACACAAATAAAACAAAACAAGGATAAATGACAGAAAAGAAAAGAACAGAGGATTTAACGTGGTTCGAGAATTGTCTATATCCACAAAAATCGCCAGAGAAAAGTGTTTCAGTGTGATAGAAAAGAGTTACACATTTCAGATTGTTTTTTATGTTGGCCATAGATAGCTTTGTGTAGTTTGCAGACATGTGTAGGATAGGAAGGATTAACAAAACCCTGAGGCTGTGTCATGTACACAGTTTCTTGTAACACTCCATTGAGAAACGCATTATTGATGTCAAGCTGCCTTACTCTCCATCCCTTTGATACAACAATAGTAAGAATTAACCTGACAGTAGAAGCCTTAATAACTGGGCTAAAAGTTTCATGTAAGTCAACCCTAGGTGTTTGATGAAAGCCCTTAGCCACTAATCGTGCTTTGTACCTTTGAATAGACCCATCCAGACCATATTTGATCTTATAGACCCACTTACAGCCAATATCAGTAGATGAGTCAGACACTGGTACTAGAGACCATGTGTGATTAGCTAGGAGAGCTTTGTATTCGCTCACCATAGCCTTTTGCTAGTTAGAATTCCCAACAGCTTCAGAGAATCTAGTAGGTTCAAACACATCCTTATATGTAGTAATAAGAGACCCCACATATGGAAGTTTAGGTTTAGAGATGCCACTTTTCTACCTAGTTTGCATTATATGAGTGTTTTGTAGTTTTTGAAGAGAATCAGGAGAATTAGGATTAGGAAAGGGTAGTTCAATAGTCAATGTAGGTGTAGGCTGTGAAGGCTGTTTGTTAATGATTTGTGTGGAGTTTGGATTAGTTTGATTGGCTGTAGATAGAGACTGTGAGTGTGATACATTGGTTGTTTTAGGAGATTCAGATAGAGGACTTGGAGTAGATCTCTGATGCTGCAAATAATCAGGACACAGAGATATAGGTTGTTCAGTTGGAGCTACAGAGTCAGTCTCCTTAGAGGATACCTTTTCACTTGTCACAATCCCTGTAGGAAAACTAGGTAACCATAGATGAACATAAGACCTAGAGACTGACTCATTTTGACATGTATTTAGGAAACCAGTAGAAAAGGGAAAATCATCTTCATTGAACACAACATTTCTAGAAACAAACACCCTCCCATTAGAGCTAAGACACTTATAGCCTTTGTGACTTTGACTATACCCAAAAAAGACACATTTGATTGAATGAAACTGGAATTTATGTGTTTGGTAGGGTCTTAGACAGGGAAAACAAGAACAACCAAAGGTTTTTAGGCTTAGATAGTTAGGTTTTTTATGAAAGAGTGTTTCAAAAGGAGACTTATCATGAAGAATAGGTGTAGGAAGCCTGTTTATCAAGTAAACACTGGTTTCAAATGCTTCAACCTAGTACTTGTAGGGTAGGTGAGCCTGAGCTAGAAGAGTTAGACCAGATTCCACAATATGTCTGTGTTTTCTCTCAGCCCTACCATTCTGGGCTGAGGTATGTGGACAAGACCTACGTAGTAAGAAACCACTTTCTTTAGCTAGTGAAAGCAAAGGCCTAAACTCGCCCCCCCCCCCCCCCCCCCCGAGTCACTTTGAACAGCTTTGATGGATCTGTCAAACTGATTTTCAACTAGGACTTTAAAGCTTTTGAATGTTTCAAACACTTGACTCTTATCCCTGATAGGATACAGCCAGGCATACCTAGAAAAAACATCTAAGAAAAGTACATAGTACTTACATCCATCACTAGATTGAATAGGAGCAGGGCCCCAGACATCAGTATGTATTAAGTCAAGTACATTTGCAACATAAGAGCTAGAGATAGAATATGGTAGAATGTGAGACTTGCCTAACTGGCAAGCCTCACAAAAAGTGATTGTATTGCTCAATATAGAATTCAACTTACATGACCTAAGAACAGAATTTAAGACATTTTGAGATGGATGGCCAAGCTTCCTATGCCATCCATCTTTGACAGACTGAGAGACACTAGTAGAGAAAACACTAGGAACACCTAGACTAGAACCAGATTGTGACTTAGAAAAGATATCCATCTTATAGAGACCATCTTCAGACCTCCCTCTGAGCCGGATATTCCCTGTTACCTTGTCCTTCACAAGACAAAAACCTTTATGAAACTCCACAAAAACATTATTGTGATTAGTTAGTTGATAAACAGACAATAAGTTCTTGTTAATCCTAGGGACATGAAGAATGTTTTTCAAGCAGATAGGTTTTCTGGTTAAAGAATGTAGGATATAATGACCAATGTGAGAAATGGGAAGTCTCTCACCGCTACCAACAAGAATGGATTTGTTACCTGAGTACTCAGACCTCTGTGTCATTTGGCTAGTGCTCCCTGTGACATGGTGACTAGCACCACTGTCAGCATACCAGACCCCTTCACCTGTAGAGTCTTGTGTTGCCACTAGAGCATTCCGATCTCCTTCTGATCTAGCTTGTTCAGGTTACGAGCTCCTTTCATTTATGATGCTTACTTAAGGTACAATCATATCCTGATGTACCCAAGGTCGATGAGAACATGACATTTGAAACTATGAGCTGATTCAAATTCTATAAGATCATGTAGTTTCTTCTAAAAGAAATGTGGTTGACATTTCAGCGCTTGGTCAGCTAGATTTTAAAAAATCTGCTCGGTAACAACATTGAGGCCTACATCTAGAACATGTTTGTAAATAGAAATATTAAGGGTCGTCAGCTCGAAATTTTAGCCGATATCTTCACCACATTGCAAAAATTCAACCGAAATTTAAATCTCATAAAATTTTCTTTTTTAGTGCATAGTAAGTTTTTGGGTTACATAATCAATAAAAATAGAATCAAGGCTGACCCAGGTCAGTTAAAGGTTATCCTAAACATGAAACCGCCCAATAACATTACAGAAGTTCAGTTCTTGACGATTCGTTTGGCTGCGCATTCTCGATTAATATCAACGGCCTCAGACAAAACCCACCCATTTTTTGAAGTGCTCAAATGCCCAAAACATTAACCTGGAACTAGAAGTGTAACGAAGCACTCCAAATCATTAAAGAATATTTGACCTCCCTAAAGATACTGTCAGGCTCAACTCGTAGTGACCCGCTTTACTTTTATCTGTTTATCTTAGATTTCGCGGTTAGTGGGGTGTTAGCCGCGTAATTGATGGTGCATTAACTATTCGACTACGTCTATAAGACTCTTCTAGATGCAGAGACCAAGTCGTAAAACTTGAGAAGATGAGACCGTAGTTCAAAAGTCAAGCCATTCTCTTACAAACATTATCTTTGAAGAGTATATTACAAAATCTAGAAATTTTGGTTGGTTAACCAGATTATTTGTTAGATGAGAGGAATATGAAACTATCTATGAGTCATATACCGCAATCATACGCTAAGAATAACATATTTTCTCACTAATTTTACAAATGAAAGAAAGATCGAAGAAACCGGGACGAGCCCGATGATAGCTAACCACTAGAATGGATAGTGGATACCATTGGGGCTCCAAGCATGCAAGGAAGAGGAGCCGATTACTTTAACAACAACAAGTGATGAAAAAGTTATGAATTAGTTATGAATTAATTAAATTCAGTTTCGATTTAACTAACAACACCACAGAGTACGAGATTCTTTTGGGTGGTATGAAGTTGGCCAACATTTATGGAGTTTCGGACTTTCGAATTTTCTTGAATTCACGGTTAGTGATAAATCAAGCTAAACGACTCTACGATATAAATAAAATACAATGCATGGGTACTTAGCGATAATCCGAGAGTGGAGAACTAAATTTGAGCTGATTGTTTACGGCCATGTGTCGTACCTAGATAACTACACTGCTTACCTATTAACCAAGGCAGCCGACTCTAGGAACAGTCTGCTCTTTATCTTACAACGCAACACTACACCAGCCACATGTACCCATGATACCTAAATTTTAGCAATAGAGACAGGTGTGGCTTGTAGGTTGGTTTATTTGCATGATCGTATTTGTTGGGCTCTTCCTATATGGGAGTCCAATTATCATATGGGCTAAGCCCAATTTGGATAACACATAGGATTTTGGTTTATGTATAAATATATATTTATACAGTGTCTTTCTGAGATGAGCATCATATTCTATAGTGCAGTTGTTGAGAGAAAAAAAGGTGATTCGAGGCGGAACTTTGTGCTTTCAATCGGACTGTCTCCGGTTGTCCGATCGGCTTCAATTTTGGTGAGAAGGCTCGTCTACTTGTCCTCTATAATCTATCGAGAGGGTTTTTGATTTGGAGTCATCTAAGTGTGTTTTTCGATCATCTTATTTTAGCTGCGTTTTGGGGATATTTCAGTGAGTTTTCTGATTTTGGTTCATTATCTTGTGTATTGGGGTTTTGTATGAAGTTGTCATACTTCTTGTGGCGTCTGCTCTAGTTTTATCTAGAGAATAGTCTTGTAACCCATCTTCTGATAGTGAATATTTGGTTGGACTCCGAAATCAGTCCCGTGGTTTTTACTTCCTACACTAGAAAGGTTTTCCACGTAAAAAGTGTTCTGTGTTGTTTGCGTTTATTTTATTCAGACTTGATATTTTTGGGATCGTTATCTCTATCATACTTGATACAAGAAAGAAGATTTCGTTTTTGCTTATATTTCTTGTCAAAGTGGTATCAGAGCGAGAGGTTGTGTACTTGTCTTGTATCAAATATGGAGGTGAATACAAGCAGAATGGTGACGATGAATGGTTCAAATTATCATTTATGGAAATCGAAGATGGAAGATCTTCTTTATGTTAAAAGTTTTCATTTACCAGTGTTCGGTGATGAAAAACCTACAGAAAAGTCTGATACAAAATGGATAACTATTCATCGATAGGTTTGTGGCTTTATTCGGCAATGGGTTAATGACAATGTGCTGAATCATGTTGTAGACGAAACATATGCAAGTAAATTGTGGAGTAAACTTGAGGAGTTATATGCTCGAAAGACAGGAAATAGTAAGTTACTTTTGTTCAAACAGTTGATGTATTTGAGGTATCAAGATGGATCACCTCTTACAGATCACTTGAATACCTTTCAAGGATTGATTAATCAGTTGGCTGCTATGGGTATCAAATTTGATGACGAGGTTTTGGCGTTATGGTTGCTTGGTTCGCTGCCAGACTCATGGGATACTTTCAGAATGTCTCTTTCTAATTCAGCTCCTGAAGGCAATATCTCAATGACATTAGCTAAAAGTAGTATGTTGAATGAAGATATGAGAAGAAAAACAGTTGGCTTCTCTTCACATTCAGAAACTCTAGTCGTTGAGAAACGTGGTAGAAATGAAAATCACGGTTGGAAAACTAGAGGTAAAAGTAGAAGCAAGAGTCGAAACAAGTCTAATAAATTTGCAGATTGGGAGTGCTACTACTGTCATGAGATCGGGCACACTAAGAATTTTTGTCCTAAGTTGAGAAAGAAGAATAATTTTGGGAAATCTAATAATGGTAAAGAAGAAAAGAATAAGGAGAAAAATTATGATGAAAGTGGTGACGAGAAACATGTTGCTGCAGTTTCAGATAGCTACTTCGTTGTTATTGATGATGCTGTTGTGAATTCTGTGTCTGATGAAAATGGTTGGGTAGTTGACAGTGGTGCTACAATTCATGCCACTTCTCGTAGAGAATTTTTCTCATCTTACACCTCTGGTGACTTTGGTTCTGCAAAGATGGGAAATAATGATTTCTCTAAAGTGGTTGGTATTGGTGATGTTTATCTAGAAACAAGCATGGGTGCAAGATTGGTTTTGAAGGGTGTTAAACATATACCCGATCTTCGATTGAATTTGATATCTACAGGGAAGCTAGATGATGAAGGTTATTGCAGTATTTTTGCGAATGGGCAGTGGAAACTTACTAAGGGCTCGTTGGTTGTGGCAAGAGGACAAAAATATTCAGCCCTCTACATCATGTCTGCAAGGGTGTCTGCTGAGAAAATCAATGTTGTTAATGATGAAGCAATGCTTGATCTATGGCATAAAAGACTCAGTCACATTAGCGAAAAAGGATTAGATATTCTGAGGAAGAAACAATACATTCGTGGGATACACAAAGCTCATTTAAAGAAATGCGTACATTGTTTGGCTGGAAAGAAGAATAGAGTATCTTTCAAGAGCTCGGCTCCTTCAAGAAAACCAAGTTTGCTTGACTTGGTACATACTGATGTTTGTGGTCCTTTCAAAACGAGAACACTTAGTGGTTGTTTGTACTTTGTTACCTTTGTTGATGATCATTCCAGGAAAGTTTGGGCTTACACTTTGAAAACAAAAGATCAAGTGTTAGATGTCTTTAAGCAGTTTCAAGCTTCAGTTGAGAGACAGACTGGGAAACAATTGAAGTGTGTTAGAAGTGATAATGGGGGAGAATACATTGGTCCTTTTGATGATTATTGTAGACAGCAAGGTATTCGGCATCAAAAGACACCTCCCAAGACCCCTCAGTTGAATGGCGTAGCGGAGAGACTAAACCGAACATTAATTGAAAGGGTAAGATGTCTTCTTTCACAATCACAACTCCCTAAATACTTTTGGGGTGAAGCTTTGAATACCGTGGTACATGTCTTGAATCTTAGTCCTTCTGTACCTTTAGATGGAGATATCCCAAATAGATTTTGGACAGGTAAAGATGTTTCTTATGATCATTTGCGTGTCTTTGGGTGCAAAGCTTATGTGCATATTCCTAAAGATGAGAGATCTAAACTCAATTCGAAGACAAGACAGTGTGTATTCATTGGTTATGGTCTTGATGAGTTTGGCTACAGATTTCATGATCCAATTAATAAGAAACTTATTAGGAGCAGAGATGCCGTGTTTATGGAAGATCAGATAGTTTATGATATTGATAAGAGTCAAAATTCAGTGACTATGTCTCAGAATGACTTGGTAGATTTGGGGCATATTCCGCTTGCACATACTCCTACAGAAGTTGAAGAAAATTCGGATGGTGACTCACCTGCTTCCAGAGGTTCACAAATTTTCGATACTGGTGATCATGATAATGATTTCGTGGATGAACAAGTGAATGAAGAAGATGTTGAACAATTTGAAGTTCCAACGCGGAGATCTACTAGAGATAGACAACCCTCTACTAGATATCCTTCTGATCAATATATTTTGTTAACCGACGCAGGTGAGCCTGAGTGTTATGATGAGGCTATTAGTGGTGTATGTAAAAATCAATGGATTGAAGCGATGAATGAAGAGATGCAATCACTTCATGAGAATCATACATTTGAGTTAGTGAAGATACCTGAAGGGAGAAAAGCCTTGAGTAACAAGTGGGTGTATAGGTTGAAGCAAGATGATAGTTCTCTGCAACCTCGGTACAAAGCAAGATTGGTAGTCAAAGGCTTTGGTCAGAAAAAAAGGTATTGATTTTGATGAAATATTTTCTCCAGTTGTAAAAATGTCTTCTATTCGTGTGGTTCTAGGCATTGCAGCGAGTCTAAACTTGGAAATTGAGCAAATGGATGTAAAAACAGCATTCTTGCATGGTGACTTGGAAGAAGAGATTTTTATGAAACAGCCTGAAGGTTTTGTGGTTGAAGGAAAAGAAGATTATGTATGCAGATTGAAAAAGAGTCTATATGGTTTGAAGCAAGCTCCGAGACAGTGGTATAAGAAGTTCATGTCAGTTATGGGGGAGCAGGATTACAAGAAGACTTCTTCTGATAATTGTGTATTTGTGAAGACATTTTCTGATGCCGATTTTATCGTTCTTTTACTTTACGTGGATGATATGCTTATTGTTGGGAAGAATACTTCGCGGATTGATTCTTTGAAGAAACAGTTAAGTAAGTCTTTCGCAATGAAAGATTTAAGTCCAGCAAAGCAGATTCTCGGCATTCGAATTACTAGAGACAGAGACTTGAAGAAGTTGTTCTTATCACAAGAAAAATACATTGAGAAAATTCTTCAGAAGTTTAATATGGACAATGCTAAAGTGGTTAGCTCACCACTTTCCGGTCACTTCAAGATAAGCAAGAAACAATGTCCTTCAACTAATGAAGAAAAGAGAGACATGGCTAATATTCCATATGCATCTGCAGTTGGAAGTCTCATGTATGCCATGGTATGTACTCGTCCTGACTTAGCTCATAGTGTTTGTGTTGTGAGCAGATTTTTGTCAAACCCAGGTAGAGAGCATTGGGAAGCCGTGAAATGGATTATGAGGTATCTGTGAGGAACCTCTAATTTGAAGCTCAGTTTTGGGATGAATAAACTTGAGTTATTGGCTTATTCTGATTCAGACTTGGCTGGAGATGTTGATACTCGCAAGTCTACTTCTGGATATTTGATTAACTTTTGTGGTGGCGCTGTTTCATGGAAATCAAGACTACAAAAATGTGTTGCCCTTTCAACGACAGAAGCTGAATTCATTGCAGTGATAGAAGCGAGTAAAGAGCTACTATGGATGAAGAAGTTCTTGAAAGAACTTGGATTTGAGCAACACAGGTATGTACTGTTATGTGATAATCAGAGTGCTATTCATCTCGTGAAGAATTCATCATTTCACTCAAAGTCGAAACATATTGATGTGAGATATCATTGGATTCGAGATATTCTTGATGCTAAACTAATGGAGGTTGATAAAGTTCATACAGATGATAATGGGTCTGACATGATGACAAAGGCTTTGCCTAGGGGAAAGCTTGAACATTGTAGATTGATCGCCGGGATGGTGAATCCTCCCACATAGTCGTGAGGGGGAGATTTGTTGGGTCTTCCTATGTGGGAGTCCAATTATCATATGGGCTAAGCCCAATTTGGATAACACATAGGATTTTGGTTTATGTATAAATATATATTTATACAGTGTCTTTCTGAGATGAGCATCATATTCTATAGTGCAGTTGTTGAGATAAAAAAAGGTGATTCGAGGCGGAACTTTGTGCTTTCAATCGGACTGTCTCCGGTTGTCCGATCGGCTTCAATTTTGGTGAGAAGGCTCGTCTACTTTTCCTCTATAATTTATCGAGAGGGTTTTTGATTTGGAGTCATCTAAGTGTGTTTTTCGATCATCTTATTTTAACTGTGTTTTGGGGATATTTCAGTGAGTTTTCTGATTTTGGTTCATTATCTTGTGTATTGGGGTTTTGTATGAAGTTGTCATACTTCTTGTGGCGTCTGCTCTAGTTTTATCTAGAGAATAGTTTTGTAACCCATCTTCTGATAGTGAATATTTGGTTGGACTCCGAAATCAATCCCGTGGTTTTTACTTCCTACACTGGGAAGGTTTTCCACGTAAAAAGTGTTCTGTGTTGTTTGCGTTTATTTTATTCAGACTTGATATTTTTGGGATCGTTATCTCTATCATACTTGATACAAGAAAGAAGATTTCGTTTTTGCTTATATTTCTTGTCAGTATTCTCCTAGAAATCAATGTAGAGGCACGAGCATTGCAACTACGACCAGCAAAATATACGGCGCTCGATCACGTCATTTCCAAAAAAATATCCACTATTATTTACTACACTATGTGAGCCATGACGAGGCTTTAACCATTCTCCGTGAGAGGTATGATGAGTATGGTGCTTGATCAGACATTTCCTATTGGCAGGATCTTATTTTCTATAATAGGGAGTCGATTCCAATGTGATGGTACAAGGTTGTTACCCTGTCAACAATTTTCTAGTACGTGTCGCTATAAATTACTGAAGTCCTCTATGATTTTTAAAAAATAGTTTATCCAAGAGAGATTTTTTAATGCAGTTATTCCAGATGAAGATGTTAGAGTTACACACTTTTTTGGATGGAAAATGTGTTATGATTGGAGCCAAATTATCACATGAAGTAAATGAAAAGATGTTATCGTTCTTATCTAAAAATTTGTATATGTTTTCTTGGTGTACTGCTGATGTAACACATGTATCTACAAGCATCATTTTTTATAAGCTAGCTATACAACCTGATGTGGGCCCTGTCATACAAAGACGATGGGTGTTTTCAATAAAACAATATGAAGTCATTGTTAAAGGGGTAGATCGACTGGCAAAAAAAAACATATTCAAGAATTTCAGAACCTACTATGGACTGCTAATCCAGTGCTCGTGAACAATAAGAATGTAAAATGGAGTATGTGTATTGATTTCACAATTCTAAACAGAGCATGTTCGAATGATTTGTTTCATGTCCCCGAATAGATCCGTTAATATATTCTACTTCTGAAAACAAACTACTATCGTTCATGGATGTATTCGCTGGGTACAATCAGATATAGATGGATGCTAAGGATCAAGGCCATATTACATTTATCTAAAGTAGGGGTCTGTATTGTTATAAGTTTATGGCTTACTTTGAAGAATGTTGTGGCTATTTACCAACGTCTATTATATCTATGCTGATATATGTTTGCATTGGTATGAGATGAATATACTACTCTCCTATAAGCTTCCTCCATGCGTTTGTAATCTAGAGCAATAGCTGCCATATCTTTTGATTTTTCATACTAACATGGACAATATTTGCAAATCTTTTGCAGTGCTACTGTATATTTCTATTGATGAAAGCACATCCCCGTGTTTGGCATTCGTAGTGCCACAACATTCTAGAAGAGAAGCTTCATAGAAAAACTTGAGGGTTGATTCAAAATAAAGGTTAGTGCTTTCAAGATTCGTGGCAGAGTTCTTAAGACCGTCTGCCACGTGTTTCAAATCTTTATCTTCCTTCAAGACTTTTTTGGCAACCTCTCTAGAAGAGTCCTTTCATGGATTTGGAACATCTTGATAGTTTGAAGTATGTCGTCTTAAATTATTCTAAGGATTTTATTTTGATATTTTGCTTGGACATGTTTAGGTTCATGTGGAATAACACCATTTTGATCTTTTGCTTGGACATGTTTCGTTTGCTGTGGAATATCTCCATTTTGATTTTTTACTTGGACATGTTTTAGTTCCTTTGGAATATCACCATTTTGATATTTTACGTGGACATGCTTCAGTTCATGTGGAGTATCACCATTTTGATCTTTTGCTTGGATATGTTTCAGTTCATGTGGAGTATCACCCGCGCATATCCATGTTTGATTAGCATTGCGAGATCCCAAAACTTCTCTAGATAATTGTAGTTCTACTGATTTTCCTCTTTCATAGACAACTTGATTGGCTACATTAAGATAGATTGTGTCTGAAGATTTCTCCCCGTATGGTATGGGAATATTTGAATCTAGATCAGAGTCCATACCTTAGTCACCATCTTGATTAACATGTGCCTTTATATTTGATGGATTTTACTGTTTATTATCCTCACCGGTGAATTTCCACGTTGATTTTACCATATCCTAACCCATTTTCTTCCAAAATGACTAAACAATCTCGAAGTTTGGTTATATATGAAGAAGATATGTAAAGAAACTTTGAGTGAAAATGTTGTTTGAAAATATTTAAATTGAAAACAACTTGTCACACTAAGATTAAATATAACTTGTCCATCAATATTTTTATGAACAAATTGTTCTGGGTTATTTAAGAGCATCAATTTTAGGGAGGCATTAAAAGAGATAATATCATACTTAACAAAAAATTATGACCAATTGTTCCTCGATTTTGGGTCGAAGTTCAAATGTAATCAAAGTTAAAGGTAAAAACTCGTTAAGAGATATATTTTGCTGTTAAAGGTAGGGAATATCACTCAACTTTTGAAAATCCAAAAATGTGTTTCTTTACATTGAAAACAACTTGCCACAAAAATACTAAACATAGCTTGCCACAACAATATTTCTATTAACACATTGTTCTTGGTTATTTACAAGCATCAGTTTGAAGAGGCACTAAAAGAAATAATATCATATTTAACAAAATCTTGTATGAGTCCTTCGATTTTAGGTTGAAGCTCAAATGTAATCAAGGTTAAAATCAAGAGCTCGTTAAAAGTTACAAGTTTCTGTTGATTATAGTGACGTGATAGCTTTACACCAGTCCACGTTCGTGAGACTAAATTACTAGTTAGTTTAAAAACTATCACTAGTCTTTTGAAAATCCAAAGAAGTCAATTTAAACTACTTTTTAGAACTTATCACACTCATAATTCATCCTAGAAAACAGTAGCATCCAACGATGTTTATTGTCCAAACATCATCAGTTGTCTCGTCCGCCTGAAACCAAAAGAAAATAAACTTCATTACAGAACCCACCTTTAACATAGCATATTAATGCCAATTCTTGATAACTTCCTATCAAAGAATATAAAATATAGCCAACTCAAGAACGTTAGTTTTAACATATGAACTATTATTCAATCAAAATATTCACACCACAAACACGAACAAATTATACAGAACTTGAAATCTTTCGATGTTCTTCGACAATATGCGACCTTCTTTAAACTAAATCTTGGTTTCTCCATGACCAAAAAACAAGATAAAATTTGGATCACTATAGAACTGTGAATGATAAAGATGAACTGGAAACAAGATGTATTAAAACAGAGTATTGAGACAAAAGCACAATACCTCCATATGATTTCATATCCCTAACTAAATTATCAAAGGGACGAATACTTCCGTTCTACTATCTTACTTTGGATGACGACTTAAAAATCATCGAAGATCTCCTCGAACCAGGTAAATTTTGGAAGCAAAAGTTCATCTTTATTTTAGGAGCATGGGAATATGGCAAAGCTATATCCGAAGTCAACCCATCAAGATTGAACCTCGTCTAGAGGAGTAACCGTAAGTGTCGTAATAATATTTTTATGAATTAAATTTTCAATTTATATATTCCTAACAGAAATTTTGAGGCATTATGCCATTCGACCAAAAAAAACCAAAGAAATTTTCAAAAAGCTTGCTGATTGGGCTGAAAAAGACTGGAATAACGCCTTCCACACAGCCTTCAAACCCATTAATTTCCTTAATAGTTATTTATTTCCGATCACCCTTGGAGCCTTTCCTCCCAAAAACTTGATGGACCCTCCTAATCCTCGACAAGCTGTAAAGAGGTTGGTTCATCCCGATTGCAAAGTGTTCTTACCAATCCGAAATAGATCAAACAAACATCTTCCCAAGAGAAAGAAGGTAAAACAGAATAAAAAACCAGCTAGTAAATCTTGTGCTAGCCTTTCAACGGATCCGAAGCCAAAAGGTTGAAAACCAAAAGCAAAAGAAAACACACTTTCCACCATCGAAGAAGGAATAGAAGAAAGACCTTCTCTAAAAAAGATGAAGACTATTGCACCCTCGAAAAAGAAAAGCACCACTAGAGCTAGCCCCTAGAAAAGAGCCAGAAAGAGAGTAGAAGAGGTTGTCGAAGAAGTTATATCCGATGCCAACAAAGTTATAGCTGCAAATAATCAGCTTAGTGGTCAAAATTAAATTAAAATGAAGATAACGTTGCAAAGGACATCAATCAGCAACATAAAGCTGTCGCTGTAGAAGATAACCAAGGTGTTGATCATTTCGACCATGATAGCTTCACTAACTTTGATGAATTACAAGATCTTGCGGGCGAAGAGGATCCTGTTATTCAAAAGATTCAAACTCATTTACATAAATTTTGAAGAAAATATTCACCTACTGCATGCGAAGCCGCATCTACTGAAGTTACTGCTCCTACATCATCTTTAGATTGTATTCCTCGGTCTAGCCGAACAATCTTTCATCCCGAGAATCCCTCCGAAGAAGTCATAACCGCTCTTCTTTCGTTTTCCGATCTTGATACTGCAACGTAAAGACTTACTTAGGAAATCAAAGCCTCTCAAAATCACCTCAAAAGTATGGGTGAAGATCTGGTTCGCTGCAAAAATGATGCTGAAGCTGAGAACCAGTTGAAAAAAATCTTTAGTGACCACATAAAAGATTAGTTTCATGGATTCCAGATGGTATGGTCTGAATTTCTCCGTAGAATTCTTTATGTTAAAAAATATCTCCGAGAACTGCACTGGAAAGACAAGGAAGAACTCAAAACCAAACTCAAAACCACGCATCAGAGAGAAATTGACCAACTCAAGGCTAAACACCTTGAAGACTTAACTGATGAAAAGAAGAAATTTGATGACCTTCAAACTTCTTTTAGCAATAATGAAGCAGAAAATAAGAACTTAATCGATGAGATGGCTACACTCGAGTCTAACTTTAAAAAAGAGAAACAACTTGTTGTCACTGCTGCTGAAGATGAGTGCAGCAAAGATATGTTGGCAGCTATCAGTAATGGCAAAGAAGAGACGACTTAAATAATCTTTCCAGCTAAATCTTTCACGCCACATACCCTAAGATAAATCTTTCCAGCTTTTGGAATGAAATTCCTATAAAAAGGAGCCCGAGCAAAGCCTTTGATCCTATCCCAAGTTCTTTGTCAGAATAGGAGTTATCCGACGAAGGCTTTGAAGACGAATACGTTTAATCTCTTTTAAATCTTTTGTTGTCTTTTTGCACATGTTATACGAGTAATATAACTTTTATACTCATCGAATTATTCTGAATGATGAAGGTTTTTGCTTACGTTTCATATTTTATGTTAAGTTACACTCATGTTTAATCGTTATTTATATTAACTATTTGAGGTAAAAACATAATAATATACTTTAAATAATCATTACAATGCGTAACGCCTTGAACTTTATAGTGCATTGAATTAACGTAGCACTTCGAACATCATAGTGAGCTTACTGAACGTAGCACTTCGAACACCATAGTGCGCTTATTGAACCTAGCACTTCGAATATTATAAAGTGTTTAATGAACGTAACACTTCAAACATGGTTGTTTCTTTGAAAAATGTATTCAACACTTCAGAATATTCTACTCTTGGTCAATGTAAAAAATTATTAGTCTTTGATCACTTACCAAATTAATTTAAATAACCACTTGTAAACAACCATTGGCCAAACAATGCATTTTATTGACAATTTTGAATATGTACATAGCACCTCGTTAAAACCTCCCCGATCCGACAGGGTAGGAAAGAGTGCGCTAATCAATCGGAGGAAACAAATTCAAAATACAACACAACTATTCAGAGTACAACTTCAGATTGTTTATATTCCATTGGTGTTGAAGCAACCTCCCCTGATTATCACAAAGGCAAAAAGAACCTACCTTTATCCTTTTGACAACCATATAACGTCCTTCCTAATTCGGGGCCATTGAGGCTTTTCTCCTTGGTATGTAAGAATAAGCTTCTTAACATTTTATCACCTACTTTAAAATCCCTCCTTTTACGCTAGAATTGTACCTATTCCTTATAAGAGTTTGATAATGGATTACATTTAAGTGAGCTCAAACTCTTTTCTAATTAATCAGATCCAAACTTTCGTTTTTAGCTTCGTCACTGGATTCTTCAGAATATTGGGTTATTCTAAAAGATGAAAACGTAGATTCCACAGGGCTAACAACATCCATTCCATATGCTAAGGCAAAATGAGCTTCTTTAGTAGCTTCTTTGGGAGTTGTACGATAAGCCCAGGGCACCTTTTGTAAATAATTGGGCCTCTTTCCTACCGCCCATTTAAATTCTTCTTCAAAACTTCTAAAATAGATATGTTTATCACCTCCACTTGTGTATTTTCTTGAGGATGAAAAGGTGTTGAAAAATGTTGCTTAATTCCCTTCGAAATGCATAATATAGTCATTTCTTTATTATTAAATTGTGGACCATTGTCCGTAGTAATTATTTTATGCACTTCGAAACGACAGAAAATACTGTTTATCATGAAGTTAATCACATCCTTCACTTTCATTCCAGATAACGGCTCTGCTTCTGCCGAATTTTAAAATAGTCCACTACAACTATTATCATTTGCCGCATCTAGAGGCTATCGGCAAAGGTCCCACTAAATCTCTTCCCCACCTATCGAATGGAATGACTTCAGTAATAGACATTAGTGGAACTGCCGCTTATAAATAGAATTAGCAAACCTTTGACAAGTATCACAGGTTCGTTCATAGTCAAAGGCCAATAAAACCTACAAGCAAAACTCGACAAGATAATAGCTTTAACCCACAATGTGTTGATCCGTCTCCATCGAGTAGCTCTGATAAAACTTCAAGTGATTCTTGTCTATTCAAACATCGTAATAATGGCCTGCTTGATGCTTTGTTATACAAATTCCATCCAAAACCATGTATCCAAAAGTTTTGCCTCACAATATTTTGGCGAATTTTGCATCTCCAAGTAATTCTCCTTGAATAAAAAAATTGAAAATATCAATTCGCCAATCTCCTCGGACTGCATCTATGGTGACAAATAATTCCTCAATACAATCACATTGCTCTGATTGAGTTGAAATTGAAGGACTCTCTTGCAGCAAGATCCAAGGAGATTCTTCCGTGTAGGCAACAATTCATAAAGAATCAACCATTATGTTACTTCCTCATCTTATATGTTCCACAACAATGTGATAGTATAAAAGCATCTGATACAAAGTAAACGCAGAGAAGCCAATATAAGAGAAATCCTAATTTTCTTTATCAAAATTCAACTCCCTTACATTGTAAACAAAGTCTGTTTAAATAAGGCTTCGAATGAAAACCCTAATACGAAAATACCAAAAATTCCCTAAAGTAATAAAAATGCGAAATAAAATAGTAAACGACTCTAAATGCACAAAAAACGTCATATGTCACAAGTGTATCCGGTGACTTCAACTCATGGCGTCGTTCCCTTTGAAATAAGGTGCTGTGGGTCAAAATCGGACACTGGGAGCTCCAAAACTTGTCAATTCGCTGCATTCTTCGGGTGATCGCCTGTCTTCATAAATTCTAGCGCTAATCTGTCTGCATCATCCCCTCCGGGGTAGAAAAGATTCGCCCTTGAATCAGAACCAGTCTCCTCGTCATAAGAGTCACCTGCATAAGGAATCAGATTCTTAACATTAAAAACATCAGACGTACGGACATTGCTAGGCAAGCGCAGCCGATAAGCATTCGGGTTGATCCTCTCCACAATCTCCACATGGCCAATCTTTCGGGCGGCCAGTTTGTTGTACTCACCAGCAGGGTACCGAGCCTTGGTTAGAACTGCCCACACATAGTCACCAACTTCTAACTCTACAGGACGACGATGATGAACCGCGTGAGACTTAGACTTGGCGGTGCTCAAGACAAGCTGATCGTATGTCTTTTGGTGTGTTTGGCGAATCTGCGAGACAAGCTCCTCAGCAGTTGTGTGAACACGAATTTTACTGGACAGGACGAGCAAGTCTACCAGACCTCGGGGCACAACACCATACATCACCTGGAAAGGACAAAGACCCGTCAAGTGGTGAAGGGCATAGATGTGGGCAAACTCTGCCTGCGGTAGGAGCTGATCCCACGCCTTCAGGTGATCTCCCACCAGGCTGTGCAACAAGTTACCGAGGGAACCGTTAACCACTTATGTCTGACCATCAGTCTGAGGGTGGTAGGCACTACTGAAACTGAGCTGCATATTCACCATGCGCCATAAGCTGCGCCAGAAATGACTCACAAACCTGGTGTCACGGTCAGAAACAATGACATTAGGGAGGCCATGAATGCGGTAAATATCTCAAAAGAAAGGTCGCGCGACACACACGGTAACAAATGTTTTTCTACATGGGATGAAATGTACCGTCTTAGACAAATGATCAACCATCACAAAAATAAAGTCGAATCACGCTGAGTCCGGGGTAATCCAAGAACAAAATCCATACTGATGTCGGTCCAGGGCTGAGTAGGAATTGGAAACAGCAAATAAAGACCCGCATTCGTTGATGTTTCCTTGGCCAACTAACAAACTCGGCAATGGGAGACATAAGGACCAACTTCCTTACGCATCGAAGGCAAAAAATATGAGACGGACAGCAACTAGTATGTCCTATTACGGCCCACATGACCCTCGGCATGCAGCTCCTTGATCAACTGAAGACGCGGGCTACAGTCAGGGATACACAACTGTACCCCGCGAAAGAGAAATCCATCCTCCATTAAGAAATTAGATTGTGTCCCCTGCTGAATCGGTTCAATAACCCGAGGGAAGAACAAGTCAGTAGCATAAAGGCCAACAAAAGAATCAAAGTCAGGAACCTGAACTCGCATTTCAGTCAGCAGATTGTGACGATGGCTCAAAGCATCACCAACCCGATTCGTAATACGGGCCTTGTGCATGATGACAAAAGTGAACTCCTGTAAGTAAGCTATCCAAGAAGCGTGTCTATGAGATCTGGTCCTGGCTGCCAAGAGACTTCAAAGAGTCATGATCAGTATATAGCACAAATTCACGCTGAAACAAATAATGGCGCCAATGCTTGATAGCCTGAACCACAGCATAAAATTCAATGTCATATGTACTAAATCGCAGTTTAGCACTCGCCAGTTTCTCACTGAAGAAAGCCACAGGACGCCCTGACTGGGAATGAACTGCCCCAATACCAAATTTAGACGCATCACAATGAAGCTCAAATGGCTGGGATACGTCGGGCAGCACCATAATATGTGCAGTGGTGAGATGCCGTTGTATCTCTGTAAACGCCGCATCAGCATCCTTAGACCATTCAAATTTCGTGCCCTTCATGCAGTCCGTAATTAGGGCCATAACATTGCAGAAATGGGGAATGAAACGCCGATAAAAGAAGCTAAACCATGAAAACTGCGAACCTCGGTGATGGAAGTAGGTCGAGCCCACTGGTCCACTGTAGCAACTTTGCTCGGATCAGCTCGTAACCCTTCAACAAAGATAATATACCCCAAAAATTGGACATATGGGGACATAAACGAGCATTTGGCAGCAACACCGTTAAACTTGTCCCGACGCAGCACCAATAACAACTCAAGTAAGTGGGACAAGTGCACAGAAGGGTTAGCACTATAGATCAGAATATCATCGAAGTAAACAACAATAAATTTACCGATGAAAGGCCTCAATGCCTGATTCATGACACGCATGAAAGTGCTCGACTCTTTAGACAAGCCAAAAGGCATCACCAGCTACTCGAACAGTCCTTCACGCATCTTAAACGCCGTCTTCCACTCATCACCAGGACGAATCCGAATCTGATGGTATCCACTCTTCAAATCAAGCTTGTTGAATACAAAAGCACCACCTAACTGGTCTAAAAGATCATCCACATGAGGTATATGAACCCTGTAGCAAATAGTGATCTTGTTAATAGCTCGACTGTCCATACACATACGCCATGAACCATCTTTCTTCGGTCTCAGCAACGCCGGAATTGCACATGGACTGAGACTTTCTCGAACATGCCCGTTCTCCAACAAATACTCCACCTGTCGACGTAATTCCTCATGCTCCTTCAGGATCATGCGATAGTGGGGCCGATTTGGGAGGGCAGCACCAGGAACCAGGTCAATTTGATGTTGAATATCCCTTAGAGGAGGTAACTCGGGGGGGGGGGGGGGGGAAAGTGTCTAAAAACACATATGCAAACTCCTGCAAAAGAGACTGAACTACAGGGCTAGCGTCCGCATGAGAATCAGTCACAACAGAATCACAAAACAACAAGAACACCACACCAGCTTCTTCCATGGCCGCCTGAAAAAGGAGCACGGGACAACAAAGGTCGTTGTGGAAGGACCATAGCCAATGCTGAGGGACAGAGGCTTTGGCGGGACTAGAACAATCTTCTTACCCCGAAAAAAGAATGAATAAGTATTCGCACGACCATCATGTACAGTGATGTCAGCACCTTTACTCAGCCAGGCCAGCTTGTATGGCTTGGGGTGCGACACTGATTTCAGCCCAAGCTTCGAAACTACTGTCTTGGAAATTACATTCTCCCAGCTACCAGCATCAATAATGAAGGTTCACATCTTACCGCCAGTCACTCTGATCAGGAGCACGAGGGGAAAGAAAAGTGCGTCGTACGATCAAAACTGCACCAACATCATCAGTCACAACCTCCACCGTGACCTCATTCACATCATCATCATATGTATCAAACTTTGGGAGACCATCAGGAACAATGGGGGCCGGTTCAAACGCCCCGTGAGAGAAAATACCCCTAGCACCCGCAACATTCGGACACTCTACCTGACGATGTCTTAACTCACCACAGCAGAAGCAACGTAACTTACCAGCAGAACGGCTTGTCGCACCACACCCAGGAGGGGCCTGATCAGGGGTTAGATGTGGAACTGGTGCGGGCGCTAAGGTCCCTGTATGAGCACCAGTCCGTACGCCAATCTGGGTCCGTCGAGCCAACTGTTTTTCTTCCTAGAGGGCACGCCGATGAGCTTCCGAAACAGACAACAGGTCGAACATGTTCAACACATCCTGGAGTTGAGGGCGCAACCCCCCAATATAGCGGGATACCCACTGATGTGTTGACTCGTTCATATCTGTACGAGCAAGCAATTAAAAGAACTCCTCTGTATACTCGTCCACAAAGTGTGGCCCCTCACGAAGATTTTGGAAACGCTCGAAGAATTCTCGCTCGAAATTGTAATGCAAGAATGCCTTGCAGTTTTTCTATTTGAACTTCTCCCAACTACGTAATTGCTCCATGCCTTCACGCGCACGGATCTTTTTAACCTGGTGCCACCAAGCTTGTGCCCTGCCGCGCAGGTGGATGGTAACCAAAGCTACCCGTCTCTCCTCATGAACTTCCTTGAAGTCTAGCACCTCCTCAACCTGGAATAATCAATCAACAAACTCCTCCGCCCGAAGGTCACCATCAAAGTCAGGAATGTTGACCTTAAATCCAAGCTCCCAACGGAGGGTCGGATAAGCGTTCCGTTCTGGCCTTTCTCCAAAAGGTTTATCGGGACATTCAGCCTCCACACCGAGTTTCCTGGCAGTAAGTTCAGCCATCTGACGGGCAAGATACTCGACCTGGCGGGGCCGGTCAGCATTCTCGCGATCTCCGAAATCACTTGCATCTCCTTCCACAGCAACGCCGCTGCGACCTCTGGTTCTTTCTCGTACCATCTCGCAGGACTACATGTGTCTGATACCAATATGATATAGAGTAAATGCAAAGAAGCCAATTTAAGGGAAACCCTAATTTTCTTTACCAAAATTCAACTCCCTTCCATTTTAAACAAAGTCTGTTTAAATAAGAGTTCGAATGAAAACCCTAATACGAAAATACCAAAAATGCCCTAAAGTAATAAAAATTCGAATTTTTTTAGTAAACGACTCTGAATGCCCAAAAAATGCCATATGTCATGAGCATAGCTGGTGACTTCAACTCGTGGTGTCGTTCCCTTCCAAATAAGGTGTTGTGGGTCAAAATCGGACACTGGGAGCTCCGAAACTGTCAATTCGCTGCATTCTTCAGGTGATCGCATGTCTTCATAAATTCTAGCGCTAATCTGTGTGCATCAGCATCGAATTTCGAAGCTCTCAAAGATACAAAATTAAGCGATCCTTTTTTGCTTCGGAGTTTCCAGATACTTGATTTGCTACTAATTGAGAGTCTGCTTCCAATCATACTGAAGTTGCTCCACATGTCTTTAGAAGTCTCAAACCAGCCAAAGGAACTTCGTTATTCGAAGCGTGAAAACCAAATTTGATAGATTGAAACATCGTTTCTTCAGATGGAGCAACTAAATGACCTCCAACACTCCATCCTAAAACAATAGATTTGCTATCAATTCAGATATCCCACGTTGAATTCACTAGTAAGGTATCTTTACTATCCTCAGTGTCCGATCTACTTGAATGGAATTCAACAAGAAAGTCTGTCAAATCTTGCTCTTTAATTACAGTTTGAGGTGTGAATATAATATCATAGTCTCCCAACTCCACTGACCACTTAGTCATTCTCCCTGAAATATCAAGACGTTGCAAAATATTGTTCATGGGAAATAAAGTCTGAATTTCAATGGTATGGGCTTCAAAATAATGACGCATCTATCTAGAAGCCACCACCAACTCTAATGCTAATATTTTTAGGTTCAAATATCTCTTTTCTGATGCCACGAAACTTTTGCTGACATAGTACACCGGCTTCACAATTCAGGAATCTTCGCTTATTAACACTACACTTACTGCAAAATCCAAACCACAATGTATAAAAAGAATTGTTCTCCACTTCGAGGCTTAGATAAATTTCAGGTGATGATAATAAATCGTTGATTCTGGTAAATGCCACTTCGCAATCCGAAGTCCATTCAAATTTCTTTGTCCCTCGAAACACTTGAAAGAACGGAAAACATTTATCAAAAAATTGAGAAATCAATCTATTAAGTAGTGCTAAACTTCCTGTCAAAACTTGTAATTGTTTGATAGTTCGAGGTGACAGTGGCTCATCGACGGCTTAACCCCTCATGTTAACGTTGATCGAAGGTTGTCCGACGATGTTAATAATGGCTAGTGAACTGCTGATGCTCTGGATGAACAACGCAACTTACGAGGTAATTCGCAATACATCGTTGTCACGATGACAGCAGTAGGAGTATTGTGTATAGTGTTTTTTTTAGAAATGAACAATAATTCTCGGATGATGAACATTGTTTTTTCGAAAGTACTATTCATAGAAAAATAATAATTAATTATTTTAAATAATTTAAAATATATGACATGGTTTATTTCACAAATATGGTATGTTTGGCATATTAATTGTTGTATGTTTATTTGTGAATTAAATGGTATATGCTTGAATGATTAAATGGTGATGCATGACTAAGGTTTCGTATACCGGTAGGTGAAAGTAAAAATTAATTTAATCGGCCCTCTCAAAGATTAAAATTAATTTTCTCATGTATCCTAGGCTTTGAAGGGTTCATGGATTAATTTAAATTAAACTATTACCGGTCCTCCAGAAGCTTTATGTTTGGGTTTAAATTAATCATGCACGGGAGAAAATTACTGAAATGGTCCTTGTGTTGATTTTAATTTTAAGTAGATTAAATCGGCCCTACGAACGGTTTCATCGGTACTTGGGATAAATTCAATTCATCTTTGTAATATTTTGATTTAAAATAGGTGAAATCGGCCCTTCGGATGGTTTAACCGATACTTAAGAAAATCAAATTAGGGTTATTTTAATCTAAGTAAATGACATCGACCCTTCAGAAGGTCTCATTGGTACTTAAAAAATTAATATAGTGACCACAGTATATTCTCAAATTCATAAAATTGCATGTTTATGTGATTTGCCCCTGGTATCTATTGTCAAAGAATTTTATATTTTACATGTATTTTCCATATTCATGCATATGTTTTCAGTTATATGTCAAGATGTTAAATATGATTTGTGTTGTTTGTTCTTATATTAGTTTCCACTGGTTACAATCAAATGGGGAACTGTCCACCCATGTTGGATTGTTCAGACTTCCAATTGTGGAAGGAAGATATGTTGTTGTTTTTATTTGTACCTGAATATTACCATACATTGCCAACTCCCAAACCATCCCTTTTAGTACGGAAAGTACACCGGAGGAAACTAAGGCTGATAAAATGTGGGAGAAATCAAATAATTTATTCATGTCGCTTTTGTTAATGGTGATACCAGAAGCATTTTGTGGGGTTGTCATTAAAGATGTTACCACTGCCTCGGTCTTTCTCGCGGAGGTCGAGGAAGCCATTTCGAAAATGATGAGGTAGAGATGCAGCGTTTGCTCATCGAGCTAGCTACTAAAAAGTATAATGGAAAAGGTAAAATCCGGTAGCACATTTTAGAAATGTCGATGGTTAGCCAAACGTTAAAGGTAATCGATTTAGACTTACCTGAGGAAAGCATAGTGGGATTCACATTTCATTCGCTGCCAGACGGGTTTAAGTATTTCTAGTCCACCATAACTACATGCGAGAAAAGTGGAATATCAATGAGTTGATTTTCCACACTGCATGGGAGGAGGAAAAAATTAAAGGCACATCCCCTGAGGTTAATGTTATTACATCTGTAAAAAGGGCAGGGCCTAAGTGGAAGGCAGATGGCAAAGAACCAGGTCAAGGTCCGGTCAAGAAGAAAAGCATGAGGCCCCAAGCAAGTTAAAGATTTTGGTACCAAAGTTGAAAAACAACTTGGTAAAACAATTAAGACCGTTAGATCTGACCGTGGTGGTGAATACTATAATAGATATAAAGGAACTGATCCTGGTGGTAAATACTATGGTAGATATGAAGGATCGGGGATACTCATGCATCAGAAGATTGGACTGTAATACCAATCACTTTGGTCCTATTAGAACAAGGTATTCTCACATTAACACTAAACTTGAGGGATCTAACTAGGATGCATATATGGTCCAGTTAGAACAAAATAAACCTCAAGATAATCTTTCACAAGGGAATTAAAATGACATCATTCATAATGATCAAACTCTACATCCTCAAGAAATGGAACAAGAGGAAATAGTCCCCTTAAGAAGGTTCGCGAGAGAAACAAAGAGTAATATAGCTTCATAATTTATAGTATATCTTCAGCAGCATGATGAGGTATGTGCTGGAACTGTAGATGATCCCTCATCATACAAACAAGCCATGGATAACTATGACTCTTGGAAGTATATTGACGCCATGAAGGAAGAGTTAAAATCAATGAAGGATAATGCGGTATGGCATCTTGTCCCATTACCTGAAGGGAAAAAAGGTAATTGATTGTAAATAGGTTTACAAAACCAAACACGATTCTCTCAATAATCTAGGAAGACACAAAACACGTTTTGTAGCGAAATATTATACTTACTATGAATGGATTGATTTTAAAGAAACCTTTGCTCTGGTATCGACGAAGAATTCCTTTTGAACAATCATGGAATTAGTTGCACATTTTGATCTTGAGCTTCATCAGATAGATGTTAATACCTTTTTTCTCAATGGTAATATTGAGGAAACAATTTATATGGTGACACTAGAACATTTTGTGGAAAGTACTCAAAAGATTTAGTTTGCAGGCTTAAGATTTCATCTATAAACTTAAACAAGCCTTTCTTCAATGGTATCACAAATTCCTTGAGGTGATAGTCGGTTATGACTTTGAGATCAATTCGGTTGAGAATCCAGAATTGTTACACATTACAAAAAGAATTTTATCAGACAAGTTTGATATGAAGAATCTTGGTGATGCCAGGTTTGTGTTGAGAATCCAGATATATCGGGATCACTCTCGTGATATTCTTGGATTATCACAAAAGACATACATTGAAAGTGTGTTACAACGTTAAGGATTGGCAAATTGTAAACCTCTAAGTACCCCTATAGAAAAGGGTAACAGACTTAGTCGAGGTCAATATCCTAAGATAAAACTTGAAATTGAGGAAATGAAAACGGTCATTTATGCCTCGGCAGTTGGGAGTTTGATGTATGCTGAAGTTTGTACTAGGCAGGATATTGCCTTTTATTGTAAATATGTTGGGGATATATGTTAGTAACTTAGGCATGGATCACTGAAAATCAGTTAAAAGGGTACTCCAGTATCTGTAAGGAACAAATGGACACATGTTGACATAGGGAAAGTCGGATAAACTGGAGATCATAGGGTATTCCAACCCTATTTTTGGTGGATGCGTATATTCACTAAAGAGAACGTCAGGAAACGCATTCTTATTGGTTGGAGGTGCAATGTCATGAAAAAGTGTAAAGTAAACAGTTATTGCATCATCCACCATGGTGGAAGAATTTGTTGCGTGCTTTGAGCCATCGAAATGGTAATTTTGGCTACGGAATATGAGAGTGCAATACTCGAACAATAATACAAAATTGTTTAGGTCCAAATACATAAACACAAAGTTATTTTCTGTTAAAAAAATGATAGTTCAGATGGGTTAGATAAATATATAGCACATCAGCACAAACTCCATAATAGCTAAGATCCTATAATGAAGGTGGTGTTTCATAAGGTTTTCCAGCAACACACCATCACTACGGGTGCAGTTGATTTAAAGGATTGTTAGTTTCACTGGGAGTGTTTGTAATAAAATCCGATGTTATATTTTCTAGTATTATGCACATTAAAGTTTATTGCAATACATATATTCTTGGAAATATTTATTGATATTTGTACTGTATTGGACCTCAAAAGGTACGAACCATTTAAAAGTATATATCACTACGGGAACAGTGTAACAGGTTTGTTGTTTGGTATTTGGACTTGGTATTTGGACCTAGTTTTGGATTTAGATTTGACTGAGTATTCAATTTGATTTCGCTGGACCATTGGGATTTTGAATTTTGATTGGGTTTGATTTTTTATTTGGGGTTCGATTAAGATTTTGATTTGATTTTGATTTGACTAGAGATTGTTGATTTTATTGCGAATATGATAGGTAAATATGATTTTATACAGTCTAATAGTAACAAACTGAATAAGAAGAACCTTATTATGTTTACATTTGTATACCATTCAGGTATGCCTTCGTCTTCCACTTCAGGTATTGATTCATCATTGTGGATTTTGGATTCGGATGCGTCTCATCATATGTCACATCACATGTCGAACTTTGTTTCGTTATCTCATATTTCACCCATATTTGTTTTGTCTGCTAGGGCTACACCAATGTCCATGGAGGGTATTGGGTCTATTTGTACCCCTCACATATCTTTATCTAATGTTTACTGTGTTCCCATTCTTGCTTTGAATCTTGTTTTGGTTAGCTAATTGTGTAAATCTGGTTATTGTGTTTTGTTTTATGAATCTGTTTGTGCTATACAAAATCGAAAGACTCATAGAGTGACTGGGACAAGTCGTAAAATATGGGAATTCTATGTTTTAGAGAAAGTCTAAGTAACAGATGTTGATGTATATGGTGTTCAAACATACTTGACTAATATTCCTGCCTCTGGTGTTGATTTGTCTTCATTTCGTTTGAATACTTCATCGTCTGAGCTTTGTCTTTGGCATTCATATCGAGGACATGTATCTGCATCGTGTTTAAATTTTTTAGTCTTTACAAGTCCTTTAGGCCAATTAACCACTTGTAATATCTCGGATTGTAGTGGTTGTAAACATGGAAAATTTTCGACGTTACCGATTAATGAAAGTGTTACGTCTTATATTGCTCTGTTTAATATTATCCATTATGATTTCTGAGGTCCATCTCCTGTCTCTACAAAGGGTGGTTCGTCCTACTATGTTTCTTTCATTGATGATTATACTCGATATACTTGGGTTTACCTTATGAAACATAGATCATATTTTCTTAGAATTTATAAAAGAATTTTGGGCACTTTTTAAGACTCAATGTTCTGTTGTGATAAAATGCTTTAGGTGTGACTTAGGGGGTGAATATACATCCAATTATTTTACTTAGTTACTTTCATCTGATGGTACCATACATCAGTCTTCGTGCACTGACACCCTTAGCAAAATGGTGTTGGAGAAAGAAAACATCGTCACCTTGTTGAGACTGCTTGGTCTTTGCTTTTATCTGCTGAGGTTCCTACTATTTTTAAGGGGGAGAAGCAATTTATACTATTGTATATGTGATTAATCGAATTCTCACTACAATAACTATCTTTACACTTTTGTTGTCTTCATATTCATTAACCAAATGCCTTTCTCTTACCTATTTGATGGGATCGAGGGGAGGCATTTTTGTGGAATTTACCATAGGTGCAATAGTTTTTGCTGCCATCGATCGAGGGGCTATTATTGAAGGTCTCTGTGAAGCATTTTGAGCGGAAACTTTAGGAGTGGTTTCGGGGGGTCCCTGATACGTATTTAAATGAGTGAAGGAAAAGATTAAATTTTAGCTTTTACGTACGTTTTCCTTACGATCTTGTGAGTGTGACAAAAGGATTGTGGTAGTAGGATTGGATGAAGAACTAATGTTTGAAGTCCCTGCCGCTTCAAAATGCTTCTTGATTGGAGGCCACTAACCATCGTATGAGGTTTTGATGATCTGCAATGCTCGGGGCTCCTCGTCTAAACCAGCGTATTTTTATTCTTCAGATTTTTTAGCTATGTTAAACCAATCACAAATGTTATACTTATCAGGTTGCTCAGGCTTTCTAGGTATGAAAGGTTGAAGAAATCATTTAAAAAAGGATCTAATCTTTTTCCCTAAATGCATATATTCCTATCTATCTCTCTCAAGTTATACCACTGAATAACTTTAAATTGATAAATGGTTTAGGTATTTATGTAAGTGAATAGTTTTTCTTAGGTGACAAGCACCAAAGAAAGCTTTTATGCAACATAACCGTTATAATTATGAAGTGCATGCGTGTTGAGAAGTGTAAAAATTTTGTGACTCACATACTTACCCACAAGTCATTTTGAAAGGCTTGAATATTTTTGTTATAAAATAATTGACACATAGACTAAAAAAGTGGACGCGTCGTTAGGAAAAACATTTTTTGCACATGGACTGGAAGCGTTGTATGTGTAATCTGTTAGAAATCGTTTTAACATGTGGGATAAAGCAAAATTTACAGCGTACAACTATGAAGTCAATAATGTGATAAGTGATTTCATAAATCCGACGAGACATATATAGAAGAAGAGGTCGAACATATCTGAGGCAACTTCCTAGTCTAGTCCTTGCTCGAATAGCTTTGTAAGGACTAAAAGGGCTAGTGATAGAAGAAGAAATATTTAGAAGCATAATTAAATTGATTAAACAAAGTAGATAATTCGGTTTTATAAAAGTCTTGTAAAGAAAACCAACAAACATGTAACATTGAGGTTGCCTTATTAAATAACAATTATGGCTGAGATTAGTAAAGTAGTGGGGTGAGCTGACCATAAAATGGAGTAATCATTATTTTATTATTCTTTTTGTCAATTTCTCTATCTACGTTTCTCATGTTTCTATCTCCAAATATTCTCCTCCAAACATAGCTTAAACAAATAACCCCTATAAGAAATATTTGGAACTATCAATATGTATTGTGAGGAAATCTATTTGTTTCTAATTTTGATATTGATTTTAGCCTTCTAATTGTTCCTTTATTACCTATACCTCTAGCATTACAATGAAGTATTTTAATGGTCATTAAGAGGTAGAGGTAGATTGTCTTGCTGACACTTTGAAATGAATTGGCTTAGTGTTGAGAAAATTTTTTATATGTTTTATTTCAACTTTATTTATTTTCCTATTAATGAGTATCTTGACTTCTAGATCTTTGGCAGGGTTTTGAGAGGTTTGTGAAGAAGCTAGGCTTCCAATAATGGTGAACTTTGGTAGGACAACAACTTAATCATGACCATTTGAGTCAGTACTAAAACTAATGGGATTTACAAGCCGTATTGATTGTAGAGCATCAATTATTTCATATTTAAGACAGTTGTTTTATTGATTTTTATTTCATTATTTTCAAAGATGGATTGTTTATTATTGTTTGAGGTATTTTGGGCTCTTTATTGGTATTACTATTAACAAGTTTATGTGTAGTAATATTTCATCTCAGGATTGGTTATGAGTTTTAATTTTTGAATTTTCAACCAATGGTTCTTTAACTATTATAGATTTTAATCTTGCGTTCATATATTCAGTAATTTTTTATGATTGTTGTGTTTTATTGTTTTTAGTTTGTACTGAGGTAGGGATAGAGTCCAAGCCTTGCATATTACTGTCTTTTTATGTTTTTTTATATTGTTCAACATTGTGTCCAAGATGAATACAATCCAAACAATATAATGATTTTTTCTTATAGATGGTGATGAGTTCGGATTATCCAGTCACAACTCACTGTGTTATCCGGGCAAGGGAAATTCGGACATAGTCTTGCCACTGAACTATCCGAACAAGACAAAAGTAAAGAAACACCTAAACACATTTTTGACTAAGCTATGTGCTAAACAACTTAATAAGTAAATGGGTCGTTAAACTTGACCCGGTTTCATAACTTCACCCGAAAGCCCATGGGTCCTTAATCAAGGGTATAAATACCCTAACTACTTTCATTAATAAGTGCAATGAACATTTAATACAACCAGGTTGCTCAAATCTCTCACTACCTTATACCAAAATATTTAATACTCAAAACACTTTACAAAATTACCCTCAGCCCAAAATAAACCTCACTAAATTGCGACCACAGTGGGAGAAGGCGGTGCCTGAATCTTGCATTCAAAACCAACAAAAAGACATGTTCGGTTGGAGAAAACAATGAATACACCACTGAGGAACGAGATAAGTTGAGAGTTGAAATAGAAGCGTTGATGGTCATTAAAAAAATAGAAATGGGTTTAAAGGAGAAATCAAAAGCGTCAGCCATCCACCATACTGCAATCCTAGACAGAATGATCCATCAGCAAAGACTCATTTAAGTACAAAAAAGACTCATGTCAGTTCTAAGAAGTCTCACCGGTCTAAGCCGGTGGAAAGCTCAGATTCTGCATCCTCTAGTAGCTCTTCGAACGAGGCTGAGTTTGAAGAGTTTTTGTCATCAAGCAATGATGAAGGGAGGTCCAGGAAGAAACACAAACTAGTTAAAATATTTTCAAGAAAGAGAGATAGGCATGGGAGACTTAAAAGGTATTTGGGGAAAGGGTCATCTCACAGCCACATACATAGGCATGTGGATCAGCTGCTGATCGATCCTTTTGCTTTCCATGATGAACCATGTATTTTTGCAATACCTAACGAAGACACCGTCTTCAGTAAAAGTAGGAATTGGAGACCATAACCATTGTCTACTAAGATACTGTCCGGAAACCTACCCAAAAGGTTTGACAATACTAAAATGGAGAAATATGATGGGAGTAAAGATTTGGACAATCATCTGGAGCAATCCAAGGACTTCATGATGATGACAAACTTTTGTGTAGAGCCTTCTCCCAATCTTGTACGGGGAGTGCTCTCAAATGGTACAACAGTTTACCCCAGGGATGTATCAGATACTTTGATACATTTTGGGTTGCCTTCCGAAGGCAGTTTATGGGAAGCAAAGAGGTGAAGGGCTATAAAGATACTATCATCCATTGTGCCCAAGAGCCAAATACCAAGAATGGGTTAGCAGATTGCTTCGAAAAGGTGGCAGATTCGGTTTTTAAATAACAAGAATGGGTTAGCAGATTGCTTCGAACAGGTGACAATTGCTTCCTTAAGGCAAGTGTTAAATCCTGGGATCCTGGCTGATTCGGTGACCAGGAAGAAGGTCATGACTTGGGGTATCTTGCTAAACCAGGTGGGAAAGCAGATCAACGTAGATAAAACAAAGAAAACCAGGGTGCACCGTCAGGTGAGATCCGCCCCAGCAGCTCAGAACTAAAACCAGTCCAGATACAAGACTAAAGAAACCGGACAAGGGTCCAATAGGTCCAAATAGACTCAATCCAATCCACATGAGGATGATGTGGTAATATAAGCATCTATTGGGGGTAATGATATCAAACAAATTTTGATTGACAATGGCAGTTTAGCAAACATTCTTTTTTTGAGTTTTTACAAGCAGATGAAAAATCCGACCGTTATTGAACGGTCAAACAGAACCATTGTGGGCTTCATAGGGAGCTCTGCGGATGTAATCGGGGAATTTGAAAAAGAGGTCTTATTGGGGAAGGGGCCTTTCAAAAGCTGGTCAGAGTGTTATTCGTTGTGATAGACTGCCCCACATGCAACAATGCAATCTTTGGGAGGTCCTGGGTATCTAGAATGTATGTTGTGGCCTCAATAGTCCACCAATGTTTGAATTATACAGTTCAAGGGCAAGTGGGAGTTGTCCGGAGTAGCCAAAAGATAGCAAGGGAGTGATATGCAATTGCACTTGATCCTAAAACTTTGGAAGCAGTCCGGGTTAATGAAGATTAGCATTTATTGGTGCCTTCTGAGGGTGAGGGTGAAATTGATGACCCCAAAGAGACCCCTGGTGTTTTAATACCGGTTAACGAAGTCGAAACCCACTCTCTGGCAGAAGGTAGAAGTGTTAAGATTGGTTCCAAGATGGCGCCAGAGTTGAAAAAGAAATTGTTATCCTTTTTTGCAAATTACCAACATGGTTTTGCTTGGTGCAATGCTGATGTGACCGGAATACCTGCAAGTGTTATATCACATAAGTTGTCCATCTGAAGTGTTGTTACACCTGTTGTGCAGAAAATGAGAGCTTTCTCTAAGGAGAAAGCTGATGTAATAGTTCAAGAAGTCGATCGACTGAGATGGGGCACATAAAGGAGTCCTAGTATCATTTGTGGACTGGCAATCTGGTGTCAGTCAAGAAAAAGAATGGGAAATAGCATATGTGTATCGATTTTACATACCTTAAGAGATCCTGCCCAAAAGATCTTTATCCTGTCCCTCGGATATATTAGTTGGTGGACTCAGCATCTCGAAACAAGTTGTTATCCTTCATGGATTCCTTCTATGGGTACATCCAGATACAGGTGGATCTAAACGACCAGGATCACACTATCTTTGTTAGAGATAGGGGTCTACATTGCTACAGGGTGATGCCTTTTGGGTTAAAGAATGTTGGGCTACTTATCAGAGAGTGGTGAACAAAACATTTGCTAATCAGATCGACAGAAACATTGAGGTATACATCGATGATATGGTGGTTAAAAGCTTAGAAGAAGAATTACATATAACTGACCTTCAAGAAACTTTTGCCAATTTGACAAAATTAAATTTAAAGTTGAATCTAGAAGAATGTGTCTTTCGGGTACAGTCCAAAAAATTCTTGGGTTATGTAATAAGTGAGAAAGGGATAGAGTCCGATCCGGACCAGCTTGTCACCCTGCTAGAAATGGATCTCCCTCGAAATATTGAAGAAGTCCAGAGGCTAACGGGAAGATTGGCTGCCTTGAATCGTTATATTTCAAGGTCTTTGAAAAAGTGTGCTCTGTTTTTTCAGACCTTGAAGGGTGCTTAAGATTTCAACTGGTCTCCACAATGCAGCCAAGCTTTTGATGGAATAAGGAAGCATTTGTCTTCACCAAAAACCCTTTTTAAGCATGTAGAAGGAGAACCACTTTATGCATACTTGGCTGTGTCAGAATATGCTATAAGTGCAGTGTTGGTAAGAAGGGTGGACAATTATCCTCGTCCGGTGTACTACATCAGCAAGAGTCTGATAGATGCTGAGAAGAGGTACGTGAAGCTTGAAAATCTGACACTAGCCTTAGTGATTACTGCAACGAAAATGAGGCTGTATTTTCAGTCTCATTCAATCATTGTCCGAACGTCTTTTCCATTGAAGAATGTTCTTTAGAAAACAGACATATCAAGTAGGATGACCAAGTGGTCAGTAGTGTTGGGTGATTATGACATTGATTTTACCCCACGAACTACTATCAAAGCTCAATCTGTTGCTGATTTCTTAGTAGAATTCTATTAAGACATGAGGTCTAAACAAGCTTCAGAGGAGAAAACTAAAAAAGAATGGGTAGTCTGGAGGGATGGTGGATCAATCACAATAGGTTATGGGGTTGGAATTTGCTTAACTTCTTCGTGTGGTGATAAACTATACCAGGCTATATGCTTTGGGTTCAGGGGCTCTAACAGTGAGTCTGAATATGAAGCAGCTATAGCTGATCTTACATTAGTTTTCCTATGTGGGGCTAAAATATTTAGGTTAATGAGTGATTCTCAGCTTCTTATCCACCATGTCCAAGGTCAGTCTGAGGCGAAGAAGGAACAATTGATCAAATACTTATTCATCCTTAGAGAGGTGGCAACCAACTTCAAGAATGTTTGCTATGAGCATATTCCTAGATCATAAAATACGTTGGCAGATTCCTTAGCAACCATAGCATACTCTGAGTCCTACCCTTGGATTCATATACAAGAATGCTCATCCATACAATCAAAACAGAAAAAGAAAGAGGAGGAGAGCTTGAGTATACAAGTAGTTTAATTTAAGGATTGGAGATTTCCCTTTCTTCAATGTATCTCTCATGCAATTTTTCTTCCGGAGAAAGCTATGGCAAGAAAAGTTAAGCACAAGGCTCGTGGTTTTTTATCATAAGAGAGGTTTTATATAAAAAATCATTCGGCAGATCTCTCCTACATTGTGTGGGGGTTGAAGAATTTCAAATCGTTTTATCTGAACTATACGACGGAGAAGGATCAACACATTGTGGCTACAGGGCACTATCTCGGAGGGTTTTGTTGGCTGGATACTATTGACCATCCATAATGGCAGATGCTAAAGAATTCGTGAAAAAGTGTGATTGGATTTAGTTGGGCCTCTACCAGTGGCGTCCGGAGGGTGCATGATTATTATTGTAGCTATTGATTACTTCTCAAAGTGGATAGAGGTAGATCCTCTGGCATGAACCAATTCAAAAGTTGTCATAAAGTTTATCCTATCCAATATATGTTGCAGATTTAGGATTCCTCAAAAGATTACGACAAATAACGGGCCGCAATTTGATAACAAGGATATGAAGAATTTATGTGCCTCCAGGGTCATTCAGCATTGCTTCTCTTCTCCTTTCCACCCACGAGCAAATGGTCAGGTTGGAGTGGCAAACAAGACTATTTTGTCCGGATTAAAAAAGAATTTAGAAGGGCCTGCAGGGAAGTGGCCAAGCTATATGCAAGAAGTTTTATGGGAGTACTGAACTACTCATAAGGTTGCTACACATGAATATCATTTTTCCCTGGTGTATGGAATGGATGTTGTTAATCCTATAGAAGCCACCTTACCATCATACAGGGTCCATAACTATTCCGAACAAGCCAATGACATGGCAATTAGGAATGAGTTGGACTTAATAGAAGAAAGAAGGGTTAAATCTCATCTTAGAACAGCCCACTACCAAGGCTTGATGAGGAGTAGATTTGCTTCCAAGATCCAGAGAAGAGATTTTCAACTGGGAGATAAAGTTTTGAGAATTGTTTTTTGCACACTAAGGAGAAGCAGTTTGGTAAGCTGGCTCCGAACTGGGAAGGCCCTTATGAGGTCTCCGAAAATCTAAAGCCTTGGACATATAGGGTTGAAGACAAATATGGAAGAGTTTTGAAGCACCCATGGAATATTAAACACCTCAGGTTATATCTAGAATAAAATTTGTGTAAATATTTACTTGTTAAAAGTCAATGTTAATATTACGGGGCATACTCTTTCCTACCCTGGTGGCGCAGGGATGTTTTAATGAGGTTTCCGGTTTTTTTATCCAATAAAATATGATGCCTTCTTAAAACTTCCGATGTGGTTTAATTACAATTCTGTTCAATTACAAGTCTTCGTTTTAACACTTTGGATCTTTGACGGATCAGATTAATCTAGTTGAATGATGACCATTAAATACATGTCATCAGAGATTTAAACACTCTCAATTTAATACTCCTGAAATAGTTAGGGTTGTTTAAACATTAGCCATTAAAATTAAAAGGAAAGAAAACATTAAACAAAGCAAAATTTGATAAATAAACATGTCGAGGCGGTAACAGGATAACGTTACCAAATTGTAAAATATGCCTTGGCTATCCAACGACTTTAAGTGTTTTAAAAGATTTATCCAGACTCAAACCGGATAACATTACAAAAATTCCTTGGCCATCCAAGGACTTTAGTAGTTCAGAGAAGTAAGAAAATTAGAAAAAAAATATTTAAAACCTCACGGCTTGTTCCCTTTGGATTGTCCTTTATCACCACCTTTCTTGGGACTTTTGAGTTCAGAACTCGAACTCTCACCAGTTGCTTCCTCTTCATCAGTGGTGGAATCTATTCCACTGCTATAATTATGCTTGTCGCCATCTGCCATAATGTGAAATGGGATCTCGTCATAGTCTACGAATTTGCATAAGGGACAAAGGGTCCTCTTCGGAAACGTTTCATGAAAGAGCAGCACCATGTCAGATTTAACCTCAACATATCTTGCTTCCAAAGAGTCTATCACCTCATTGGTATATTTATCAATGTCGGCCTAAATAGTTTATTCCTGTTGCTTCTCCAAGTATTTTTTCTCATTGGCTACCTTAGACACAACATTTTCTAGGGAAGTATTCTCACCTAACAAGGTTTGAATGACACCATCCTTGGTCTTCAAGTATTCCCTTACTGTTGTGAGATCTTTTTCCAAACCGGAGCACTTAGCTTGGAGCTCGGTATAGGCCATTTCCGAAGTGGCAAGCTTGGTTGACAGATCTTCCTTGTCCTTCCCCAGTGCTTCAATTTTTTTTTTTTGCAGTTATTCTCTACTCTGATTAGCATTAAGAAGATTGGATGACAGAGACTCTTTGTCGGTAGTGAGGGTATTGATGAGTGTAGTTTGACTCTTCACTTGTCTCTCTAGATCAAGCACTGGTTGGATGTGACCAAAAAGGGAGTGGGCCACAATGTCTTGTTCTCCGGAGACGGAGAAGGTCTTACCATTATAAGTCACCATGTTAGAAGATCTTGAAGGACGGAAGGTGCGAGCAAACTCATCCTTCTCAGATTCGGTCAAGTAAAGATCGATGTCTTGAAGGGAACTAATTTCCACTCTATCAATCCCTCCTCCGATACCCTCTCCGGGCTGGGGACCTGTTGGAATCTTCTTTGGTAGTGTGGGGTCAACATGGGCTGGTGGAGGTAGAAGCTCCGAAGGGCGAAGAATTATTTCTTCCCCTAAGGTGACCTTTTTCTTTTTTGTAGCCTTTTCATCACTGCTTGCTCTCCTTTTTCGATCTTTTTTGGGAGGCCGTGGTGGGTTTTGTGATTCTCCCGCCTCCCTAACCGTCTCAGCTTCTACTACCTTGAGCAAGGAAGCATCGATTCCCCCTTGGTTCCCCGAACCGGTCCCCTCTGTGGCAGCTTAGACTGCCTCTGTTGCAGCTTTCTTTTTCTTCCCCTTCAACTTACTGGGAGCCTTGGCTCTGGAAGGCAAGACCAGTTTACCATCTTTGGATTTTATCCGTTTAAGGATTACGCTAGGAGGAAGAGGTGTTGTCAGTTCTTCCCATGTGAGATCCGTCCGACCCGTGGTGTTCCACAGATGGGACCTCATTAGATTGCCAAAGGTGAAGCAGTTGTGGAAGGCATTCCCCCAACGCTCCGCAACCCATGCATTCAGATTAGCAAAAGTTGTTTGCCCCTTCTCCAGGTGTCTGGAAAACTCCTTCGGCAGCACTGAAAAAGAAGTAACAGATAAGTTACTAGAGAAATACTTGTAGTTAAAAAAAAAGAACATGAAATACAAAGACAAATAACTTACCTGTGCATTTCCATCTCCTAGTTAGCATACTTGGGTTGTTATTGGCCTTGATCTTCCTAACATTCTCCCATGATCCACTAATGAACAAGAAATGTGTCCTCTAGTTCTTTTCAGATTCCAGTAAGTCATCCACCACTCTGAAATTATTCCCCATGTTGTGGTGATGGAATGGATGTGGTGGTTCTTGCATAGACTTGCCACAATAGAAAATTTCTCCATTGGGAGAGGGATTTTAGACAACCTCGATGCAATTATGCAGGGGAGGAGAGAGTATCAGGCGTTCGGGCTCAATTGGCTTGGGCAAAGCTTCACCAGGTGAAATTAACTGACAATTTCTAGGTCTCGTGAGAACCGAAGTTCCCAGTTTAGCACCTCAGTGAAGATGACCAGCTCATTGAGTTTACAGCCCATCGGAGTCTCCGGAGTGACAGGTATTCTTACCTTCACTGACTCTGGGATCCCCCACTTTGTCTGGATCCGGTCCAACTCGACGGTATGGGTGTAGAGATAATTTATATTCTGCAGGGCCAAAAAATATTTAACATTAACATTTTTAAAGCAAGGCCCTACCTTCCCCTCCAAGCACTCCAGGAGATCCGAGTGAGCCACACCAACTTTTACTTTGCCTTTGCCTTCCTATCAGAGCCAGCATACCCGGTTTGTCCTGATGTTTCAGGTTTGAAGGGGGGCTCTTCGACACTGTCTTCCATCACTTCTTCCATCACTGTGGAAGGTCTAGTAGTTGCTATGGATGAGGGGGGATCATCTTCTGGCACCAAAGGCTGTTCGGATGAGTGAGCGCCTGTTGTTTCTAAAGGCCTGGTGTCCCGTTGAGGTTCTAATCCTGAGGACTTTGCCTTTGGGAATATCTTAGATGCCTCTGATCCAGAGGTCTTATCCTTTGGTGCTATTTTAGACACCTCTGATCTGGAGGGCTTATCTTTTGATGTTGTCTTAGATGCCTCCGATCTGGAGGGTTTTGATAGTGAAGCAGTTGCTTGGGATTTGGCTAGACGATTCGTGCGGCGTGGAGTTGATTTTTCTAGGGACTTTTCAATATCTCAACCCATGGCTAGGAACGGGAAGGATTTTCTGACACTCGAGACTCTTTTTTCCTTGGTAGTGGAGGGTTAGGACTCCTGAATAGAAGAACCTGAGGGGAGTGGAGAGAGATTTGGTTTAAACAACTGTTTGGGTTTTGGATTTCTCGATGAGGATGACGCTTGGTCAGTTTCTTGGGGTGGTTCACCAGACTTTTTGCTTGGGGAGACCGAGAGACCACCAACAAAACGATTCTCCCTTTCGACTCTTCTTGCTTATTCTAACTCTGACAAATTCAACCAGCCACCTTTCACAAGAGCGTTTCTGGCCGTGAACATAAAACTATTTAGAACAAGTTTGAAAATGAGGGTGAAAATCTCTCTAGAAAGTTTTGAGTGACGAACACAATGGAATAGAGAAAAATGATTTATATAACAGTAGAAAAAAAGTAACTGTTACCTAGGAGGAGTTGAAGAGGTTTGGCAATGATTAATGACGGCGCAGACGTGTGAAAAATTAAATGCTTAGGTCACTTTATAGGCTTAGTGGGAGCGCCGATCTAGGTAGAAAAATGACTGCTAGGTCGAATCGGATTGTGACACGTGTTCCAAGATCCAATAAGAAGACTTTTAGAATTCTAGGAAAAGAAGTCAGTTCGGACAAACTTTGAACTAGGTGTGCAGACAGGTCGGAAAAAATCGTCATTGGCCAAGTCAATTTTTTGTCCTGCCAAAGATATTTGACAAGGCCTAAAAAAGGACTACTGATAAGTTCGGTTTATCCAGTCACAGCTCACTGTATTATCGGGACAAGGGTAATTCGGTCATAGTATTGCCACTGAACTATCCGGACACGACCAAAGTAAAGAAACATCTAAA
Organism: Limnanthes douglasii subsp. nivea; assembly: GCA_036936605.1. NCBI lineage: Eukaryota > Viridiplantae > Streptophyta > Magnoliopsida > Brassicales > Limnanthaceae > Limnanthes > Limnanthes douglasii. The sequence continues at coordinate 25,596,571 of JAUPFV010000002.1, forward strand.
CACCTTTTTAACTAAGCTATGTACTAATTAGCTTAATAAGTAAATGGGTCCTTAAAATTGACCCGGTTACATAACTTGACCCGAAAGCCCATGGGTCCTAAAGTAAGGGTATAAATACCCCAACTACTTCCATTAATGAGGGTAATGAACATTTAATACAACGAGACTGCTCGAATCTCTCACTACCTTATAATAAAATATTTAATACTCATAACACTTTACAAAATTACCCTCTGCCCAAAATATACCTCACGAGATGGTATCAAACCAAAACCCATGATGGCCACCAAAATATATCCATATTTTGTTGCTTTAAACCTTGGATTCATCCAATCCTATATAGGTCTTGCAATAATTAAATTTAACCCTATTTCTGGGTGGAACCCATATACTTAAAGGCCCATCTATAGTCTTAAAAATGGTTTATATGGTATCTCGATTATATGTATATTCAGAAATGTTTGCAAATGTAACCCAAACTAAAGTTAGAGGAGACTCACATATTGGATTGAATTATGGAGACCATTTTCAAATTTCCATGGAATGCTGGCCAATAAGCCAAACATTTCTTCTTTCATAGTTTTCTTATATCTTCTAACTAATCCATCTCAATTATAATATGTCTTTGATCATAAGTTGCTATGCTAAATTCTTTATTAAAATGTAATTGTTTAAGAAACGATTGGATTATATGCATTTGTGGTATGTATAATACATATTTTCCGATAAGAGTAAATGTAGCATTATTAGGAAGAAGATGTTTATTTGTCTGAGAAAGGTGGATAGCTCTGAATTCTCCTTTCTTTGAGATGATCATTTGATCGTGTTTTGTGTCTTTCTTGTATGTTATTGGTTTTGTAGCTTTGATGTAAGATTTGTTTTTTTTACTGTTACAGGTTGTTCATCATTTGATGAAGTTGATGTTCAAAGATGAGGTTGTTCTTTAATAAAAAAATTGTTCTTCATATTTAGCAAGTTGCGAAGAGTTACCAGACACTTTATCTTCAGTCTTCTTTTCAACTTGTGGTTGTTGATTTTGTTGAGGAGGAGATATTCTTTTCTGTTGATAGATTAATTAAGAGATGTAAAACTGGAATGTTTGTTGTTTGTTTAATGTGACTTGCTAAGGATATCTTAGATATATGTTGAGGTTGATTATCAATCTTCTGAAAAAGTGTGACACTGTCAAATCACATGTTAAAAGAAAACCCTCAAACAATATTTCAACATATATTGAAAAATACAATATTAATTATTCTAAATATTGTATTATTTTTTAAGATAATGTACAAATAAATATTTAAACTTATTGCCCACTATCATTTATTACTACGTAACATCTAACTAATTGTATTAGTTACCGTATCATACTACCCTCTTATATATAACAAATTATTTAAAATAGAGACAAACATATCCTTAGCTGACATATTTTATAAATTTTTTTTAATGAAAGTAATAAAAACATCGTTAGAATAACAACAATAATAACGATTGTTTCCAGCTCTCTTGATCTTTATTTTTCATTTGTTATATTTACTTCCCATCACCCTCTCCAACGAAATTTTCTTGTCAGCATCTCTCTTTTCTGTCATCAAGACTCTCTCTAGTTTGAATACTTATTTTAGTTTCTCTTCACAATGGTATTCTCTTATTTCCATACTCTATTTTCATTGATTTATGTTCTTTATATATCTTTGACTATAAACTATTTAATTTATGTAAAAACAAAGTTGTATTTATGTTCTTTATATATCTTTGACTACAAACTATTTAATTTATGTAAAAACAAAGTTGTGTATGGGATCTTGTTATTTTGGCTCTATTTGATGCTTGGCCGATCTTGTTGATTAATCTAAATGTTGGGTTACATAGGGTTTTGTAATTTTACTTGTTTATATTGTATACTGAAAACAAAAAAGATTTGAACAAATGAAGTTCATTTTGTTTTGCTTTCAGGCTGGTGAGGAGAACGATGATGTTCATACGATTTCTACCGAGAACACTACTAAAGCGTGAGTTCTAATATTTAGATTTCAATAAATCACATTTTATAGTATGCTAAAATATTCTTGCATGAATTATGGTATATAGATGTCAAGGTTTGTGAGTTTGATGAAGAAATTTTGAGCTAATTTCTATTGTTGTTTGCTAGTGATGTTGCAAGCAATACAGATCCCATGGAAATTGTTGGCTCTACAGATCCTATGGAAACTGCTGGTTCTTCTCAAAGTAATACAACGTTTCCCTTTTGCCTTGGAAACTCTTGTGAGTAAAATGTCTTCTAATGAATTACATTTCCAGATACATTGACCCAGTTGAAGAAGTTATGTAAGAACATGGAGGAGTTATTGATAAGGAAAGATATTCCTTAGGGACTAATATGTAAATGTTAGGGATTAGAGTAATAATTCTTGTAAATATGGGATAAAATTAGACTTTAGGAGAAATATAGGGGTTAGATTGCAAATATGACAATATGTAACCGTTTCTCTAACTAACTCGCCCTGCCTATTTAAAGAGGCTGAAAAGGTTATTTTGACCTATGAAATATTCAGAGGTACTTTTCACTACTTGATTTTTCCATTGCAAACTCTCTGTTCTGAATTCACTCGTTATTACTTTAATTCACACCAAATTGGCGCTAGAAAGAGGGGACGAGGATACCTTGATCAACAGATCAAAAATCGACGCTCGAGTTCTCGTTTTCAAAGGTTTTTCGTTCGAATTTTCACTTCTCGTTTGATTTTTCGCTGTTTGAAGATGAATCCGGAGGAAGGTGACAATCCATCCGTTCGCAAGGTGATAGAAACGCTGAAATCTGATCTGCAAGAGGCAGGTAAATTTGTTCCAGTTCAACCTGTTCAATTTGACTTTGAAGGAAAAATGAATGAAATGATTAGGAAGGTGGCTGAGCTTGACGAATTGGTAAAGAAGAAGGGAGATAATAATGACGGTGCTAGGCTTAGATCTAAGATAGCAGGTGGCGATCGTAATGATCAGTCTGATCAGTCGATGGATGAAGCTGATGATCATTATGAGCAGCGTAGGGTACGATCTGAACAAAAAAAAGAGTATAGCGGGATAAAGAAGAGGAAGGAAAAGTTGCAAAGGCGACTGTATGAAAATTTTAGTGATGAGGAGGATTTTGAAGATTCTGAATCTGATGAAACACCGAGGTATGAGCGTCCTCGAGGCCGTTCAGGAGGGGCAGAGCATGAGCTCCGGCCATCTAAAATGTACAGGGAAGGAAGGAAAAAGAAAGAAAGGCGAGTATATTCACCTCGGAAATACTCGCCTCGGAGGTGTTCGCCTCGGAGGTATGAAGGTGAGTCCAGCTTGTATGCAACTGTGGGAATGAGAAATGAGGACCAATATGTCCAGGGGGTTGATTGGAGGGACTCACCATTGGTGAAGGAGATCAGATCAGTGCCATTACCGAGGCGTTTTGATATTTCTAAAGTTGAAAAGTTTGATGGGACTCAAGATCCCGATGACCACATCGAACAATTTAAGAACTACATGACTAATTTTGAAGATGATGATAGATTGGTGTGTAGAGCTTTTTCTCAAACATTTAAGGGAACTGCGCTAAAATGGTTTAATAAGATTCCTAAGGAATCGATTGCAAATTTCAGAAGTTTCTACACTGCTTTTCGCAGACAATTTGTGGGAAGCAAGGAGATGAGAGCCAATGGGGACACGATAATACAGTGCAAGCAGGCTGTAGGAGAGAAGCTGAAGGATTATACCAAGAGGTTTGTGTCAACAAAGGCTGAGCTGGATGACTGTGAGGAAAGTGTGGCTATGGCAGCGTTCAGGCAGGGGCTGTTGCCTGGGGATTTAGCCGATGAGACTACGAGGCGTAGAGCGTTAACGTTTGGAGCTCTTATGGCTCAGGTAGAGGACCAGATTAAGGTCGAAGAATCAACAAGGGTTCGAGGAGGTGCTAGTATTGTTCAAAAAGGGAGTGGACAATCTAACGTCTCAAACAACAATCCCTCGCGTCCGAAGAACAATCCAAATGTTTCTAACCGAGGAGCCTCGAACTCGTATCAAGGGGGATATAATCAACATAATTCTAACAATCAGCAGCAGTATAGGTCCAGGTCGAATGTGTGGGTGAGGCCGGATTACTATGCAGATTTAACTGAGAGTGTGGCTTCAATATATGAAAAAACAAGAGGAACAATCAATTTTAGAAAGCCACCAGCTATCAACAGGCCAAGAGAGGAGCGCAATAATAAATTTTGTAGGTATCATGAGGACATCGGCCATGATACGAATGATTGCATTGCTCTGAAGAAGGAGATGCAAGTTTTGATCGAAAATGGAAAGCTGTTGGAGTATGTCAGGAAGAATGCCAAGGCAACAGCTCCCAAAGGAGGTAATCCCAATTCTAAGCAGGAAACTGCGTTAATGATTTTAGATGTTGCAGGTGAGGCAGATGGTTTCGATGTAGCCTCGGAATATGTCGAACCAGACCCCAGTCGACTTTTGTTAATGTCGATAGATGAGCCGATGCGTCAGGGACGTGTTCGAGATCTGTGTGCCTTTTTCGAATCATTAACCATATTTGGAGGGGATTCGATGACCAACAATACCAATAATTCGAGGAAGAGGCATATAGTAAATTTAACACGACAAATTGAGGGAGGTGCATCGGCACATCTAGGCGGCAGAAAGGATGTGCCCTTTATAATATTCGATGGAGATGATTTGAGGGGCATTACAGGGCCACATGAGGATGCGGTGGTCATTGGAGCAGAAGTATGTGGGGTGGAGATTCGACGCGTGCTGATCGACACAGGGAGTTCTGCTAATGTGCTTTTTAAGTCAACGTATGATAGGTTGACCTCACCACCTCGAATAGAAAAGTCTGAGAGGACTATCATTGGGTTTACTGGCGCATCAGCAATTGTGATAGGTGAATTCGAAGGTGAAATTTCTTTGGGGAAAGGGCCTTTCAAGAAGAAAGTGCAGGTACTTTTTGTGGTGGTGGACTGTCCATCAAGTTACAACGCTATTTTTGGGAGATCATGGTTGGCCAAAATGTACGCTGTAGTTTCTACAGTTCATCAGTGTCTGAAGTATGTGGTCGAGGACAGAGTTGGTGTAGTCCGAAGTGACCAAAAGGTGGCAAGAGAATGTTATGCTGCTGCATTTAGGTTACGTGGTAAAGGTTCTGATGATCTCATGGAGAGTTAGCAGTTTGGGGGGTTGCCTTGTGGTGAAACAGACGAGGGAATTGATGATCCGAGGTCAACCCCGAGTTCTGTAGTGGTCAATGAAGAAATAGAGGAATATATTTTTAATAATGACAGGGTACTTCGAATTGGTACTCTGTTATCTTTGACGATGCGAGAAAAGTTGTTGAATTTTTTGTCTGAAAATTTGGATGTGTTTGCCTGGAAATCTGAAGATGTAGTAGGAGTCCCTAGCAACATTATATGTCATAGCCTAGCGGTTGATCCGAAGGTCAAACCAATTATCCAAAAAAGAAGAGCCTTCTCATTGGAGAAATCTGAGGCCATAGTTGCCGAAGTGGATCGGTTATACAAGATGGGACATATTAGGGAGGCCAATTATCCGAGGTGGACGGCTAATCCGGTGGTAGTAAAAAAGAAGAATGGAAAATGGCGAATGTGTGTGGACTTCACAGATTTGAATAGAGCCTGTCCAAAAGATCCTTTTCCGGTGCCTCGGATAGATCAGTTAGTGGATTCCACTTCGGGAAATAAAATTCTGACTTTCATGGATGCATTTTCGGGGTATAATCAAATTCAAATGAATCCAGATGATGAAGAAAGCACGACTTTTATTACTGATAGAGGTTTGCATTGCTATAAAGTAATGCCTTTTGGGTTGAAGAATGCTGGATCAACATATCAGAGGCTGATGAATAAGGCGTTTGCTTCACAGATTGGGAGAAATATTGAAGTATACATCGATGACATGCTTGTTAAAAGCAAAGGTGATGATGAACATATTGATGATTTGGAAGAAACGTTTTTGAATCTTAGAGCCATTCAATTGAAGTTGAATCCGGAAAAATGCACATTTGGAGTCCGATCTGGCAAATTTTTGGGGTATATGATTAGTGAAAGAGGAATTGAGGTGGACCCAGAACAGTTGAAGGCTTTGATATCGATGTCTTCACCTCGGAATATCAAAGAAGTGCAAATGCTAACAGGCAGGTTAGCAGCCCTGAACAGATTCATTTCTCGTTTTTCAGATAAGTGCTTGCCTTTTTTCCAGGTGCTGCGAAGGCCTAATAATTTTGAGTGGACTTCGGATTGTGAAGAAGCCTTTCTGAAGATCAAAAATCTTTTATCCTCTCCTGAAATATTATCGAAGCCTCGAAAGGGTGAACAGTTGTTTTTGTATATTGCAGTATCGGATTATGCAGTAAGTGCAGTTTTGATCAGCGAGGATACTAAAATTTCGAAGCCTGTTTACTATGTCAGCAAAAGTTTGGTTGATGCTGAGAAACGTTATTTGAAGCTCGAAAAATTGGCACTGTGTATAGTAGTGGCAGCAAGAAAGATGCGCCCTTACTTCCAAGCACATACTATTGTAGTTCGAACTTCATATCCATTAAAGAACGTTTTACAAAAACCAGATATTTCAGGAAGGATGACAAAGTGGTCTGTGGAATTGGGAGATTTCGATGTGCTATTTTCTCCTCGGACAGCTATCAAAGCTCAAGCTTTAGCAGATTTTTTGGTGGAGTTTCATTCGAGCAGACCCGAGGAGAAAGATACAGAAAAGGTGAATGAGAATCCGACGTGGACAATTCGAACTGATGGGGGATCCAGTAGTAAAGGGTCAAGTGCAGGAGTGGAATTGGTGGCACCAACGGGGGAATTTATGTTTCAAGCTATAAAATTTGGCTTTCATGCTTCAAATAACGAAGCTGAGTATGAGGCTGTGCTAGCAGGGTTAAGGTTGGCGAAGATTTGTGGAGCAATGTTTGTACGCTTGGAAACAGATTCACAGTTGGTAGTTAACCACGTTAAAGGGGTATCAGAAGCTAAAAAGGAACGTTTGGTTTTGTATCTGCAAGAGCTTCGGGGGATGATGGCTCAGTTTGAAAATGTCGAAGTGGAGCATATTCGAAGAGGAAGCAACACTATGGCTGATTCTTTGGCAACGATGGCTTATTCAGAAGAATACCCATGGATTGTAACCCAACCATCGCCTTCGATTAGATCGAATTCTGAGCAATGTGAAGTTGTTGATGAGGTAGTAAATAATCCGACGTGTGCTCGAGGAGATTGGAGGTTTGACTTGTTAAACTTTATTTCGAATGGAATATTACCTATGGATAAACACTTGCTCAAGAAATTAAAGTACAAATCCCTTGGCTATGTGGTACTGGATGGGGTGCTGTACAAAAGGTCTGCTTCGAAACCTTTACTACGATGTTTAGGCAAGGATGAATCTCAGAATGTTTTGTCCGAACTGCATGATGGAGATGGGTCAGCTCATTGTGGGTTTAGAGCTTTAACGCGTAGGGTATTGTTGGCAGGATATTATTGGCCTACCATTTTACAAGATGCCAAGTCATTAGTTCGAAGTTGTAACACTTGCCAAAGGTATGCAAATTTAATACACAAACCAGCAGTACCACTAATGACAATTTCAGAGGCGGTTCCTTTTGATAGGTGGGGCATTGATTTGGTGGGACCATTACCTATGGCTTCTGGTGGAAGACAAATGATTATTGTTGCGGTTGATTATTTTTCGAAGTGGGCAGAAGCAGAACCCTTAGCTGGGACAAAAGCTAAGGATGTAATCAAGTTTATTCAAAGCAATATTTGCTACCGTTTTGGAGTACCTCGAAAAATAACAACTGATAATGGTCCTCAATTTAATAACAAGGAAATGGACTCTTTTTGCTCTTCGAAAGGGATACAGCAATGTTTTTCCACTCCTTTTCATCCTCAGGCAAATGGACAAGTGGAAGTAACAAATAGATCTATCTTGGATGGCTTAAAGAAAAATTTGGCTGGAGCAGCAGGGAAGTGGCCAAATTTTCTTCAAGAAGTATTATGGGCATATAGGACAACCCCTAGAGAGGCTACAAAAGAGACTCCTTTTTCTCTAGTATATGGGATGGATGCTGTGTGCCCTGCTGAATCTACACTACCTTCTTACAGACTATTACGATATTCCGATGCAGATAACGATGAGGCCAGAAGAGTGGAACTTGATTTGTTGGAAGAAAAAAGGGTCAAGGCACATTTAAATGTGATCCATTATCAAACGTTAATGAGAAGCAGGTACGATGCCAAAGTTAAGAGAAGGGAATTCAAAATTGGCGATCTAGTATTGCGAAAAGTGTTTCTTCACACCAAGGATAAACACCTCGGAAAATTGGCCCCGAATTGGGAAGGTCCTTACAAAGTTACAATGAGAGTCAAACCAGGTTCCTACAGGTTATCAGATCGAGAAGGGAGGATGCTCAAGCACCCTTGGAACATAGAGCACTTGAAATTGTACTGTGAGTAAAACTGAACTTCGAATTTTTGTAAAACAGACATACTCTTTCCTTATCTGTTGGCCCAGAAAGGTTTTAACGAGGTGTCTGATTGATATTGAATTTTTTAATAAAATTTCTTTTGGCCATTGGTTGTTTGTTATGATGTGTGATTTATTATTTTGGTAATTTGGCAAAGATTGATCATCTTTGGAAGTTGACCAAGAATAATTTTCCGAAGCGAAAGCTTTGAAGAAACAACCAAATTTTTCGAGGTGCCACGTCTTATGAGTGCATCTATTTTTCGAGGTGTCACGTCTTATGAGTGCATCTATTTTTCGAGGTGCCACGTCTTATGAGTGCATCTATTTTTCGAGGTGCCACGTCTTATGAGTGCATCACATTTTCGAAGTGCCACGACTTATGAGTGCTTCCATGATTAATAATAATCAGCTCAAACAAGTGTACCAGAAAATTTAAGATAAAAAAAAGATAAGTAGTTTGTTCGTGGGATAACATACGAAGTTTACAAAAAAAGAACTGAAGTACTTAGTCACATACACAAAAAACAAAAGCAAACTACTTGGTCTATCAAGCATCATTTTCTTGTTCTTCATCTTCCGATGACGCCTCTTCGGAGGAGGAGCTTGGTGGAGCTTCGAAAGCTTCTTTTGGGCGTTGTTCTTCTGGAACTCGTTTCCAAAGGTTTGATAAGTCTAGCCTTGGACAAGCAGCATGAACTTCTCGAAGGATCTGAATGGATGTATCAATTTGAGTTTTCTTCATGCCTTCAAGCATCACAGAGCTAACTTTGTTTTTCGCCTCTTTAACTGCAGCCTCCTTTTCCTCTTCGAATCCTGCTCGAAGTGTAGTAATTTCAGTCTGGCTTTTTTCCAATTTCTCTTTAGTCTCTTTGATAAGCTCCGTCGCATCGGAAATAGCAGTAGAATGTTCGGCCTTTAGACTTTTAAGAGCTTCCAGATGAGTAGTTTTAAGAGCTTCGACTTCCTCCTTGTGCTTTTTAAGAAGCTGTTCTTTCTCAGCTTCAAATTTTTGGAGTGCTTCATTTTTAGAAGTCTTTTCAGACTCTGTTTCTTTTCTACTCCTAGCTAGCTCTTGGGCAAGACGCTCCAGTTGGGTTTGAGATTTGCTCACTTCTTCGTATAATTTGGTGACTGCAGAAATTAGATTGGGGAAAGGTTGAAGAATTGAAATTACCTCATCAGATTTCTCTGGCTGATGAATGGGAGCAAAAGGATTCGATGTGGAAGTTGTAGCAGCATCGGTAGAAATTGGAGGAGCAAAGTTGGCATGTTGAGAACCAGGAAGTACAAAATCTCCACTTGAGTTGAAGTCATCGAGGTTTAGATAGTCATCTATTTGTTTGTCTCCAAGGGTTATACCTCCCTCAGGATTCACCTCGACAAAAGTTTTACCTCGTGCCTCGGAAGCTAGCACATCCTCTAAGAGATCAGCCTCATTCTTTTCATTGGGCTTGTTAGACTTATTATCTTTCTTTTTTGGAGAAGTTTGTTTTTTCTTTGTCTTTTTCAGGATGGGCTGGTCTTCTTCGGATATGGTGGGAAGCGAAGGTGCAGACGTTTTTCTCTTCCTTACACTCTTCGAAGTAGAGGGAGGTTTAGTTTTGCTGGTGGTGTTTTTCTTCTTTCCTTTCTTCTTCAAAGGAAGATGGCTGTCACTCCGATTCCGAAGTGGGAGATAGCACTTTCCATCTGGTGCAAGAATCCTTTGAACTACTAGAAGAGGATCTGGTGGCGTCATCGGATCTTCAGGGAAGTCAGCCCCTAGTGATATTCGCCAAAGATGGCTATTAACAAAGTTAATAGGATCAAATGCTGAATGGAAGCCATTTCCCCAAGCCTTTTCAGCCCACTCTGCCATCTTTTGGAAGATAAGCTTGGCTTCTTTTCGACGACCCTTAAACCGCCTCGGAATTTCTAAAGAGAGAAAAATAGTTATATAAGTAGTTTGAATCAAAAACAACTAAATAAGCAAAGGAAGGTATCACTTACTACTGTCTCTCCAGGTAAGGGTGAGTTTAGAAGGGTTGGCATCGGAGATTTCATGTCCATTTTCCCAGGCGCCTGACAGAAAGACGAATCGTTGTTTCCAGAATTTATCGGCTTCGAGGAGATCGTCGATAATTTTCAAGTCATCTTCAAGGGTTAAATAATAAAATGGTAGAACAGGGCCATTTGACACTTTGGTTACTGAGATGAAGTCCTCGATTTCGAGGGGAATACCTCCAAGTCTTGATACCATGATTGCTGAAAATAAAGTGAAGAGCAAGTTTGGAGTAACCTGGGTTGGGCACAGTCTGTGGATTTCGAAGAACTTTACGATCATCGGATCCAGGGGAAACCGAAGTCCCCAGTTAAAGAGCTCAGGGTACACAACCAGCTCATCTTTTTGGCAGTTCAAGGGTGTCTCTCCTTCTACTGGTAGCCGAAGTGTCATATTATCAGTTAACCCCCATAGCTTTCTGAGGTGCTCCTTCTCCGATTCGAGGTAGTAGCTGTAGGGTACATTCTTCAGGGCAAGAATGTACCAAGCAGAAAGAGGCTTGAGATTTTCCTGAACTAATGAGGCAACGTTCTCAGGCAATGTAATGAGACTTCTTTTCCCTCGGGGCTTCTTTGGAGGAGCTACGCCTTCAGCCTCGGATTCCTCCTCGGCATCGGATTCAGTAGCTTCTGAATCATCCTTTTTGTGACCTTCCTCGGAGTGACTTCGAATTTGGGTTTCTTGTTGAGTCACAGGAATTGGCTGACTACACTCTGGTGTAGTATCATCCACTTCTTGTGGGGGAGGAGGAGAGTGTTGAGGAGTGGAAGAGGTTTTTGTTTCTTCACCCATTACTAAGAAAGATGATTTTTTGGAACGTTTAGCTCTAATAGCCTCGAATTGAGGAGGAAGTGTTTTGGTTTGAGGGTTTTTTGCCTCTTCGAATTGAAGGACAGGTGATTTGAGTTGTGATTTGTTATAAGTGGGTGGTTTGTCTAAAGTAACTATTCTAGGTTTCCGATGAGGTCTTAGTATTGAAGGTTTGGTTGGATTTTGGAAAGAAGAGGTCGTTGAGCTACTTTCTGGGTTAGAAGCTAGAGGTGAAGACGAAGTGGCAAGGTTTGGATTAAAGTTGCCATATTTAAAAGTGGTGCAGGAAGAGTGAGGACCGTTATAGATCAACCCAGCAGCTTTGTATTCTTTGGCTCTTCGAGAAATACAAAGATAATCGTAGGCCCCAAATACTTGGTTACTGGAACCAGGACCAGGAAAGATATTTCTCTTTGATCTTACTGGTCTTCTGGGTTTAAATCTATTGTATCTAGGGTATCTTCTCATACAATGGTTTTTGGAATGAGGGGTTGCTTGGTGAGACAAGAGAAGATGAACAGATTGAAGATGAACAGGTTGAAGATCTGATGAACAGGTTGAAGATGGTTCAAGAGATGGTTTCACTAAAAAGTGTTTAAGGAGTGAGTAGCTGGGTATTTATAGAATGAAGAGGGACGTCGAGAATGTGAAAGGGTAGAAAAAGCAAGTTGTTTTCATTGGCCAGAATATGAAACGAAAAGGGAAATGTGTAATGTCACAGGTCTACTGTCAGGGGTCTAATCAATCCCCTAGGTAGGGATCAGAAATTTCGAAGTGCTATTAAACCATGTTTGAAGTGGTAATATTCGAAGAAGAAATAAAGCTATGCCACAAGAAGTCAGTTTCGAAGCTGAGTTAAAATCAAAGAGAAATCATAAACCATTGAGTTTAGTCACAACAAAATCATAAAGTGATAAAATTGGTTTTGATACGAGGAAGAATCCGAGGAGTGAAGAATCCGAGGAATGATAAAATTAAGTTAATTCGAGGAAGGATTCGATGATTTAATAGTTCTTATAAATATTTATATAAGAACTAGGGGGGCTACTGATAAGGAAAGATATTCCTTAGGGACTAATATGTAAATGTTAGGGATTAGAGTAATAATTCTTGTAAATATGGGATAAAATTAGACTTTAGGAGAAATATAGGGGTTAGATTGCAAATATGACAATATGTAACCGTTTCTCTAACTAACTCGCCCTGCCTATTTAAAGAGGCTAAAAAGGTTATTTTGACCTATGAAATATTCAGAGGTACTTTTCACTACTTGATTTTTCCATTGCAAACTCTCTGTTCTGAATTCACTCGTTATTACTTTAATTCACACCAGTTATCGGTATACTTGTTGTCAGAAACGGCGTCTAAAACCATGAACCTGAAGAAACTTCAAGAGACACTTCAAGAGCAATTGAAGGATATGAAGGAATTATGTGAATATATCGCAAAGGTACCATCGGATTTGTTGGAGACAAAGGAGTTATCTATAGATATGGCTATGGTAGACTTAACTTTGATGGCAGAAATTGTAGAGGTAGATGAGGTTAGAGAGAAAATGACAGACCTGATAATAGCATGTGAAAATGTCTGGAAGCTAGCCTCCCGTGCGTTGAAAAGAAGTGGTCCTGCACTGACGAAGAATGTGAGAACATACGTTGAAACTACCAAAAAGTTGACATTCCATGCACAAAGAGATCCCAAAGAGTGGAGAGTAGCAGGACAGGAAATGCTGCGGCAATCGGATTTTTTGACACGCTATGGCGCTGAAACGATGGAGCTCGTTAACGTTCGAGATAAAATGATAGAGTTGATGATATTATGTCCAAAAATTGAGACGTTATCATCAATTTTGTGGACAGAATGTGCCCCTAAGCGTGTCCAAAAGTAGAGAATGTTTAAACAAAATTGAATTTCATATGAAATCTTACTTAGATATACGTGTCTAAACAAAATTGAAGTTCATATGAAATCTATAATTTTTTATATCAAGGCTGCACTTAGTTTATTTTAAGGAAAATATAAATTATGATAAGACGAAGTTTGTAAACTAATCTGGGTATTGTTTTAAGTTCAAGGAAATAAAATACATTATTTAAGCGTATATTACACTATAACAAATATAAAAAAATATAACAGAATCGAAGTAGAAGTAGTGGACAACGATACTAATCCAACCGCCGTCGCCGTAGTGCAGAGATGGTGGATCCATCCATGAAAATAATATAAAAAGATAATAAAACCAATTTACTAATAGTTAACTCAGTGAGAGAGAAGAGGCAGCAAACTGTAATCTGTAAATTTGGGGAAGTTGATTCATACCATCAAGGACGGTGCTATAACACCAAACTGTTGTGAATGAGTCGAATAGTATCTTGACAGTGTACTGTCTGCGGCAGTACAGTTTTGTGTTGTGATAGTGATATTGCCCAATCACTTGAGTTAGTCTTGTGGTATGAGCCCATTAGGCCCATAGTCTAGTAAGTCTATTAATTCCCTATAAATAGATTACTAGGGCGACACAAACACAATCTGAAATCTGTAACCTTTTCTATCATAGTGAAACTCTTTCTCTGGCGGCGCCCGTGGACGTAGACAATTGTCGAACCACGTTAAATCCTGTGTTTCATTTAAATCTTTCCGTCGTATATATTTTGTGCTTGAGCCATTTTGTGATAATTGCATAGTATTTTATAACAAAATTGGTATCAGAGCCACGTGGTGAAATTAGGGCTTTTGCAATTAGGGTTTCACAATGGCGTCTACAGCAACAAAATACATGATTGAAAAATTTGATGGGGGATCCAGCTTTGCGTTGTGGAAGATTAAACTGAAATCTTCATTGGTACTGCAAGGGCTGTGGAAGGTTGTGGAGAATAAGTTACCAGAAGAGATGAAAGAAGAGGAGAAGCAAGATCTTCAAGAAAGGGCTTTGTGCTGGATTTTAATGAGTGTGAAAGACAACGTGCTTCGCGAGATTAGTGGTGCCTACGCATGGAAAAAGCTATGAGATCTTTACTCAGAGAAATCAGTAGTAAACCGATTATACTTGAAGAAACGTTTGTATGATTTCAGACTGAAAGAAGGTATGTCCATAACAGAGCACCTAGATAATTTTAAATCAATTATAATGGACTTGGAGAACATAGATATCAATATTGAGGATGAGGATCAAGCTTTGTTTGTATTGAGATCGTTACCAGCTCCCTATGAAAACTTCGTAGATACCATTATGTATGGTAAGGATAAGTTATCGCTAGCAGATGTCAAAGGGGCACTGAAATCAAAAGAGATGAGACAGTTGCACGCAGACAATCAAGCTGAAGGGGAAGGTTTTATGACTAGAGGAAGATCTAAAAGCAAAGCGAGTTCTTTAAGAAGGAAGAACTGGAGGTCCAAGTCAAGGGTGAAGCACTCAAACTGTTATGAATGCGGTAAGCAGGGTCATTATAGGAGAGATTGTCCAAAACTGAATGGTAAGAAGGGAAATCAAAAGGATAATGCAGCAAACATTGTTGAAGGTGTGAACGATTCCGACGATAGTGAAAACAGTGGTAAAAGAGATGTATTGTCCGTGAGTTCAGACTTTGGGCAAAACTCTTGGGTACTTGATACTGGCGCTACATATCACATGTGTCATGTCAAGCAGTGGTTTGATACGTACAAGCCAATGCAAGGAACTGTCTATTTAGGGAACAATCATTCGTTGACTGTTGGTGGTATTGGTAACGTCAGAATCATAATGTTTGACGGGGTAATTAGAATCTTGACGTGCTGGCATGTTCATGGGTTAAAAAGAAACCTGAATTCTCTTGGGACTCTTGACTCTCGGGGTTACAAGTACCATGCAGAAAATGTGGTAATTAAAGTGACAAAAGGCTAAATGGTATGCATGAAAGGCAGTTTGCAGAAGGGTCTTTACATTCTCCAGGGGAGTGTTGTTATGGGCGATGCTGCAGTAGCATCATCAGGGAGTAATAGCCAAAGTAGGCAGGATCAAAATAAGTTGTGCCATTGGCGTCTTGTTCACATGAGTGACAGAGGATTAGTTGTTTTGGGAAAGAGATATTTGTTGAAAGGGTATAAAGCAGAATCATTGGGATTTTGTGAGCACTGTGTGTTTGGTAAACAAACTAGAGTCAAATTCAGCAAATCGGTTGTAAGAAAGACTAAAGGCACAATGGATTACATTCACTTAGATCTTTGGGGTCCAAACAGAATTCCATCCAAGAGCGGAGCTGATACTACATGAGTTTGATCGATGATTATTCAAGGATGGTATGGGTTTACTTTCTGAAAACGAAAGATGAAGCATATTCAACCTTTGTGAAATGGAAGACGATGATTGAGAAGCAAACAGGAAGAAAAATCAAATGTCTTAGGACAGATAATGGGTTAGAATATTGCAGTCGTGAGTTCAACGAGTTCTGCGAAGCTGAGGGAATAGTGCGCCATCGCACTTGTTCTAGAACACCACAACAGAATGGAGTCGCAGAAAGAATGAATAGAACGCTTTCTGACAAGGCACAAAGTATGCTCTCACATTTCGGTGTGAGAAAGGATTTTTGGGCTGAAGCTATCAATACAGCGTGTTACTTGGTGAATCGGTCTCCATCAAAGACTATTGATTGTAAAACTCCTTTTGAGATTTGGTCTGGATCGTCGGCTGATTATGAACATTTGAGGGTGTTCGGTTGTCCTGCGTATGCTCATGTGAGAGATGGTAAGCTTGAACCGAGGGCAAAGAGATGCATATTTCTAGGATACTCGACTGGAGTGAAGGGATATAGGTTATGGTGTACCTCTCCAAAGTCTCCAGGTTTTCTCATCAGTAGGGACGTTACTATTAATGAGTTTGCTTCGGTAGACAGTCAGAAGGAAGTAGGAGAAATGGTCGAATCAGGATTGGTTGTGAGTAAACAGGTGGAGCTTGAAGTAGAATCAGTTCCTAGCAAGTCCAATAATTCATGTGGTTCTGAGGTAATCCAGAATCACGAGGTGAAGCGTCAGCATCAGATGATAGTGACGATGATGCGCCCGAACCAGAACAACAACCTTATAGCATAGCATTGGGCAGAGAAAGAAGAGATATTAGACTTCCAAAAAGGTATGCGAATCTAGTTGCATATGCTCTGTTAGTTTCTGAAGAAGTTGAGATGCAGGAACCTAGTAGCTACAGAGAAGCTATAGCGAGTTCAGAGGCAGATTGATCGATGGCTTAACTTTTAACAAAACCGATATTGGTGAGTCGCTGAATGATGTTGCAGGATCATTGGTTGGTTTTGTTCATTCTGATTTTGCAGGTGATATGGATAAAAGAAGATCTCTGACAAGATATTTATTTACTCTAGCTGGGAGTGCAATCAGTTGGAAAGCACAGTTGCAAGCTACTGTAGCTTTGTCTACAACAGTGGCAGAGTAAATGGCGGTAACAGGTTTGGTGGCAGATTTGGGCTTGGATAGGAGTACTACAAAATTATTTTGTGACAGTCAAAGCGCCATACACCTTACAGGGAACCAGATGTACCATGAGCGTACAAAGTACATAGATGTCACATACCATTTTATTCGTGATATAATATCAAAGGGAATTGTTGATGTGAAGAAAGTGTCTACACACAATAATCCAGCAGATATAATGACCTAGGCAGTATCAGTTCGAAAGTTTAGGGAGTGCCTAAACTGGATCGGTGTTTGCACTATAGAGTGAATGCCTTAAGGGCATTTGGTGAGTCAGAAGAAGAGAAGATTCTTTGTTGATAGTGAAGAAAAGATATTCACCTCAAGGGGAAGATTTGTTGTGAATGAGTGGAATAGTGCCTTGACAGTGTACTGTGTCCGGCAGTACAGTTTTGTGTTGTGATAGTGATATTTTCCAATCACTTGAGTTAGTCTTGTGGTATGAGCCCATTAGGCCCATAGTCTAGTAAGTCTATTAATTCCCTATAAATAGATTACTAGGGCGACACAAAACACAATCTGAAATCTGTAACCGTTTCTATCATAGTGAAACTCTTTCTCTGGAGGCGCCCGTGGACGTAGACAATTGTCGAACCACGTTAAATCCTGTGTTTCATTTAAATTTTTCCTTCGTATATATTTTGTGCTTGAGCCATTTTGTGATAATTGCATAGTATTTTATAACACAAACGATAATTTTACCTTCTGTGGCGAGGATGGCACACCAAACAAGAAAAGAGTGTGTAAGAATGTTATGATGGTTCCATACGAGATTGACGCGCGCTACCATCACCCATAAAAAAGACGAAGTCATTAAGACATGAACGTAATCATAGTCCTTCGAAATTATTACAGCCTCTCCAATTTTAGCCTTTAAATATTTATTAGCTTTGTTTTTCTCTCGTCAATTCCTACTGATTTAGACTTTTTTTTACACAACCAACCCCTTATTTTAAAATTCGTCGTAAACTTTTGGACTTTGACGAAGATTTTTTCTTTCCTCTTGCTTGAAACTTTTGTCTTTAGCCGACAACTCCCATTCAATTAGAGACTTTCAAATTTACCTTTCCAAATTATCTACGATTGAATATATTTCAATTTCAAATCACTCGTTATTTCGACACCGTAAAAGATTGTTTATCGTAAAACATGATGCTGGCAAATTTTTTGTATACCTTCAACATAGAAATTACAGGATTATGGTATGGTCCTCGTCCTCCACCTTGAAAGTCAACTACATTCAAGACAAAAATGATTCTATTAAAATCATCTAGATTTCCTACGAAAAACGTGCACAACTGTTTATTGAGATACAATCTATTCGTGAAGGAATTTTTCATATAAATTACCTCCAACTGATTTTATATCCTTAGCGTAGTAGGCTTGTCTCACACTTCACAAATCAATTCATCAACTAAGGTCAATATGCGAGCAATATTAGTTCGTCCCACCACTTGTAGCAAACAATCATTATATTCGTTGTCTTTTTATAGGTCAAACTTTAAAGAACTCATCTGGGTGGCTTTTCTTGGCTTCTTAGTGACAACCTTCTTTCGAATCTCAAGATCTGAAATAGTCTTCGTTATTTCTTTTTTGTATCAACACTCAAACCAGTTTGCTCAAAATTATCTACGTTTAATGCAACCCTTGCTAGAAAACTCCTCCCAAAATCACTTGTACTCCGAAATAATCAACAACACCCAAGATGTGCAAAAACCAAGGTTCAAAAAATCATTAGTTATGATCAACCACTCCACGTAAAGCCTACTTGGTTGTAGTATTGAATTTACTATAACAATATACATATGCCACACAACTTCAGCTCATACACAAAGTTTAGATGTGAACCCTTAAATAACAAAGCAAGAAAGAATGAGAATATAAACCTAATGACAGATTTAACGTGGTTCAAATTGTGAAGAAATCTTACATCCACGAGCAAAAAACACACTTGTTATATATATAAAGTTATTTACGTGTTTATATTCTACCTCTACTATAACCGAAGGCTTCTATCTTTTGTATATCTAAATATCCCACGTGTTACAATCGTAGAAATGGCTTCAAATCCCAACTATCACTATTTATATAGGATAATTATATGCATAAACTTTCCTCAAACTAAGAATGACACCTAACGTGATAAGGTTATATGTCATTCATGCATAATTTGTTTTTTATACAAAAAGTAAAGATTCATATTACAAGGTAAGCTTCAAGTTTATCGTCCATAAACTTACTCATTGTAGGAACATATGATATTGAAAAAAGATCTAAGGTTGTAGGAAAATAAAGTAACTGGTTAATAAACATAAGAATCAGTAGAGGAATTCGTCAGGTGAATCGACAAAATGCAAAGAAATGAAGTCAGATGAAAGCATCAACAATACATATATTAATGAATGAATGATGTCAAATAATACTCAACTATATATGTAAACACCTTGGAGCTTTTAAGACTTTCATAGAAGACGTTGTGTATTGATAAGTCACTCTATGAAACATTAGGGATAATATAGTAATCTTGAATAATACGTCAAAGTAGATGTTTAAGAGAAAATCTAACAGATGTTTGCCAAGTTGATTTTCTTACAATATCAAAATCTTATTTATGCTACATACAAAGTAGTTTCATTTTCCCACTAATTATATAATTCCTTTAATTTCGACCCATGACCTAAATTTATAATAATGGACCTATAATCACGGCCATTACATTGGTCATTGTATATCACTCGGGTCTTCTAGTCAATAGTTCCTTTCATAAGTGTTTACCACTTTTATGATGTCTTTATTAGTCATTACAGATGACTAAGCTTTATTGGTATCGATATATGCATGTCACTCCTTAATGGGCCATGTTTTGTCCGATATTCTTTGTGTGTAGCCTCTACTTAGTGTAACCTCTCTTCGGTCTCTCCATTGATTAGGTTAGCCTCAGTTAAGTTCTGCGTATGACCATTTCTCCATCTTTTTATATATTGGGTAAGCCTCAGTCATATTTTACATATGACTTCTACTCGATTACTTTTCATAAGATGGCCTTGACGCTCTAGTTCCAGCTAGTACTAGTTAGGTTTGGGATGGTCCACAATTTTTTTTATTCGCTCTGTAAGGATCCATTTGGTCCATATAGAGTTTTTGTTTTTGGTCAGTATGGACCAGAATAATTTTAGGGCGGCCACATGATTCTAATTTTTTAGGTTTAGGATCCCAAGACCCCCCTCCTCTGTTGGTACGGTAAGATTGTCCCAAACGATCTTAGACCCGTTATTTTCATTTCAGATCCCGACCAAAGGAAGAGATCAAGAAGCTGAGAAAGATCATTTAGGACCCTAACGGGCAAGATGAACATTGAATCACAATAGACATGGCTGGCGAAGAGAACAGATTTGATGAGTTGTAGTCTACCAGCATAAGACAGATGTTTGGACATCCACGAGTTGATACGCTTCATAATCCTAAGAAAAAAGACGTTCGGAGTTGTTTTACGTAAGTCTGGAGGTTATTAAGCGAACCACAAGGTATCTGACAGGGAGGGGACCCTCAGAGAACAAGAAGACACAGGATGATGTCCTTGGTACGTTGAGAAGTGTCGGAGAAGTAGAATTGACTTTTGTTCGAGCTAAGATGGATGGAGAGAGCGCAGCGAGTTCAGATAAGCCGTTATGAATCAGACTGATAGACTGAGTATTAGACCGACATAAAATCATAACGTCATCCGCAAATAAAATTTTGATTATCTTGATCTTGTGGCACTTCCAGTGGAAACAGAAGGCGGGCTCGAGTATTTTCTCCAGTAGAATGCTTGATAGGACCTTCATAACAAGGACAAAGATATAGGGAGAGAGGGGGTCTTCTTGGCTGAGACCCTTCTCACCATGGAAGTAGCTAGTGGGCTTCCAATTAATACAAACAGCGAAAGAAGGGGTGGTGATACATTGGATAATCCAGTTTATCATAGGCAGAGGGATGTCCATGTCAAATAAGATGTCTAGAATAATCTCCAATCTAATGTTATCAAAAGTTTTCATAAGGTTGATTTTAAGGACATATCGGGGCCCCTTACGATTTTTTTGGTAGCTATGCATAATTTCTTGGGTGATGAGGATATTATCAGCAATACTTTTAGCCGGGACGAAAGCCGACTATGAGGGATTTATAAGGCTTGACCAAGACGGCTTGAGCCTATTAGCAATGATTTTAGATACTATTTTATAGGCGACATTGCAACAAGAGATGGGGCAAAAATCGGAATGGGTGGATGGGAGTCATTTTTTTGGATGAGGGCGATGGTGGTTTTGTTCAAGTTCGTATTCATCTTATCTTTGAGGAAGAAGTGTTTGATTCCAACGTAAATACGTCAGACCACAGTGGTCTAACAAGATTTGAATACTCATGTGCTGAAAACATCTGGCCCCTGGGCTTTATCACTATCGATGTCAAACCAGGCGGCCTTAATCTTTTCTTCAGAGACGGGCTAGATCATCTTGGACTTTTGAGAAGGCGTGATGATGGAGTTTATTAGTGCTCTAATCCTTTGGGGGCAAGGAAGTGACATGGGCTCGGGGAGCCCAAGAGATTGTGGAAATGATTGAGAAAGGTGTTGGTGATGAGTTAGGAGTAGTGTAGGTGTGGCCATCCGAGGCGGTGATAGAGAGAATTTTATTGCAAGCCCTTATGCTATTGTGAAGAACATGGAGTTTTTATCTCCAAGTTTGAGCCGTTGATTCTCTAGATTTTTGCTTGAGGACGGATTTTTTAGTACGACTGTAATATATGTAGGTTTTGGCCGTAGCCCTATTGATAGAGATAAGGGAGCTATTAGAAAGGTTGAGAGTTAGGACTTGCTGCGACCTAACGAGGGCGGACCGAGCCTCCTCAACTCTATGGCGAATGTTTCTAAATTCTAGCATTAAAAGAGAAGCAAGCGTAGGGGATAGTCTAGAAAGCTTAGTGACAATAACTTTCATAAGTTTTTTTTTATTGAGGAGGTTCCAGCTTGCGGAAACCAAGTCTTAGAAGTTAGGGTGGTAGTGCCACATAGTGAGATATTTGAAAGGTTTTGGGCTGGTCACAAAGGAAGTTTAAAGGTAAAAAATAATATGGGTGGGCCCGAATGTTTGAGAGGGTCGAAATGAGCAAAGGAAGTTAGGAAAGCGTCATCTCAGAGGTAATTGACAAGGGTTCCGTCAATTTTGGAGGAAACAGGATTTTCAGAGCAGTCATTAAAATTTGATATGGAGTTGTTCCAACGTGATTCGTAGTTAAATTTTTCATGGGGGCTTCGGATAGCATTGAAATCTCCCATGATAATTCGAGGGTTTTGGGAAAAGTCGTTAGATACTGATTGAATGTCTTCCCAAAGGGGAAGGCAATCAGAAAGATTGTTGAAGCCGTAAATGGAGGTGAGGTTAAGGAAAATGTTTTTACTAATCCATTTAATACTAAAGAGAATGGATTTAACGATTGATCCCATGAAGGAAAGGTTGAAAACTCTTGGGTTCCAAGCGGTCCAAATTCTACCATAGTCGTGGTTAGCATGGTTTGTATGGACAAGCTACCAACGTAACATGATTTTCATAATTAGGTTAACATTTTCAATATTAATTTTGGTTTCCAACAAGCAAATGACATTGATGTTATTAGAAAAAACGAAGTCTTTAGTGTCCTTTTTAAGAACCGGTTCAATTAGCCCTCTCAGATTCCAACACGTTAATTGCATTAATAAAATTAAGATTAAAAGTTTGAGAGAGAATTAGTGAAATATTTGGTATTCCCCATCCATACTTGTTCGAGCCGAAGTGGTAACAACTTACATTTTAGGTGACGTTAGTTTAGGGGATGAATGATCACGGTTGATTTGGTCGGCAACAGAGTTGTTGCTTGCAGTGATGAGGCTCTTGGTCCAACTGGACCTGTTAGTCATGTATCTGAGATTGTGTTGTGTTAGGATGGCGACCAAAGTCCCACATCCCACATCGGTTAAACATGAGAAAGATCAGTGGTATATAAGTAAGAACAACACGATCTCAACACTAGTATAATATTGTCCGCTTTGGCACCCGAAGGCCCTCACGGCTTTACATTTGGTCCACTACCAAAAGGCCTCATACTAGTTGAGGCATGTTCTTACTTATATACAGAGGCAGAATATGCGGACTGGGCATATTCCCAACACGTGGTATCAGAGCGTCAGGCCCAGACGGAACGCGATGGTGGTGATATTCTCGGAGGTCGAACATGATGAACCAGTAGCCATATGATCAAGGTGATCTGCTCTAGAGATCCTAGTTCGGAGTGCTCGTGGCTCATCAAGCAGTGTGGCTTGATTGGAGTGGCGCTAAGGAACAAGACAGTATGGTCTAAGAGGAGGTGAGCAGTAACATCCGTAGTGCCTCTATGGTCAGGTAGTCTCCAACCTGACTAGAATGGGCGGATGAAAGTCAATTGAGAGGAGGCTAAGTGGTACTTTGTTCGAGAGGAGGATTTGTTAGGATGGCGACCAAAGTCCCACATCCCACATCGGTTAAACATGAGAAAGATCAGTGGTATATAAGTAAGAACATACCTCAACTAGTATGAGACCTTTTGGTAGTGGACCAAATGCAAAGCCGTGAGGGCCTTCGGGTGCCAAAGCGGACAATATTATACTAGTGTTGAGATCGTGTTATTCTTACTTATATACGGAGGCGGAATATGCGGACCGGGCATATTCCCAACATGTTGATTTGGTGGAAGTGTTGAATCGATGTTGCTGAAGTCCGAGAGGATGTCTAAAGGAGGGTTGGAGTCTGTCATGGGCTTTTTGCCAAATATTCTGGTGGGGTGGTTATCTTGAGCTGTTTCCATAGGTTTTAGGCATGCAGGTGTAGCGTGGCCAAAGTATGGACATTTTGAGCAGATGGTTGAGAGGTCTTGGAAGTTCACCTGGATAACTTGATCATTTCCAAGGCAGCTGATGGTGATCGATGACGGGAAAATGGAAGCTCCTTCTATGATGATGCATATTTGGGCGTAGTTTAATCTTGTTCGACTGACTGTTTGGTTGTCCATATAAATTGGAGTGCTGAGGTATGTTTCGAGTATAATCAGTCCTTTTTTCATACCATAATTTGTGGGACCTTCCATGGAATTTCACCCATAATTGAATGGTCTTGAGGGCCTCTTTTGTTAAGGTTTCCATGGATTTCCAGTGCTTGAGGAAGATCAGGTGGCTGCCAAAAAATCATGGAGCTTTCTCGAGTACCTCAGTGGTGTTGTCGGCAGTGAAACATCTGAACCAATAGTGATCTGAAGGTGTTGGTTTGTATTCTTGAAGCCCGAAAGTGCCCAGAACTGGTTCGTAAGTGCTTGTATGTGAGAAGGAGCTTTTTTCTTAGAAAATAAGTAACAAGATAGGCACTTTGCCCAGTTTCTTTAGTACCTGTAATAGCATCATCAAGAAAGACTAGAGTATCGTTGTTTACCTAGAAGGGATCCGTCTTTTCGATTGTAATGGGGACTTGATATTAACTTGGTTAGAGACAAGATGAGCCCTGGATCTCGTCGAGGGAATGGGAGTGGATTGTTCTGGGTTGCTCTGGTTGAAGTTAACCACGGGGCTCATTCAAAAAATAAATGTGATGGCATGATAGGTTTGAGTCCTCGATAATGAGGGCATAGTGAATGATGAGCTGGGTCGTGTGGCCGCACACCCAAGGGTCTGTGGGCTTTTGTGGGATACGAGATCACATATCCCTTGCTATTCCTACCCGGAAAGGACTCATGGAGGTTTCGATGGGATGGAATAGGGTTGAGACTCGGGGAATTAAAGGTATTGAAATATGGTGGATCGGCGGTATGGGTAACAGTGGAGTAAATATGTGGGGTATAAGGAAGGTTAAGGGTAGTGCTTCGTTGGTTGGCTACTTTCTGAAGGGTTTGCACGACAGTGTTGAAGATTCCCGAAGGAGATGTGTTAGTCAGGGAGAGGGATGATAGGGTCTTCATATTTGGTTGTATTGTCATGTTTGGGTTGAAGAGGTATTTGCTCGTGATGGAGGGAGGAGTTGTTGAAGGTAAAACAAAATTTGGGGTAAGGTTTCAAGGTGGTGAAGAAAGGGGATGAATTCATGGAGATGAAAGCATGACACTAGTGATGACATCAACTTCTATGGGAGAAGGATTTACAAAAACATGCAAGAGGGTATCAGTGGTTGGACAAGCGGACATGGCAGCGGGATCGTCAGTTCGGACATGAAATAGATTGAGGGCTTCACGCAGACCTTGAGAAGTCGTGGAAGACCGAGCTAGGCCAGGAATAGCTGCCATATCACTTCCATTCAGTAGTTTAGATGAGGAATCCTGCGTGGTATCTTTAGATGGGACTTTTGAAGAGGTGATCGCATGGAGTAGGGTTTTGTTTCCATCAAGAATGGCGTGAAGTTATTCTTCTTCAGAAGATGATGCCGTATGCATATAGTAGATGGGTCCTCGTCATCGGATGAGTCCTACATGGTTGGTCTAGATTCCAGAGGGTGTAGTGAGACAGATGAGACCTCCATCTCACGGCGAATATCGTTAATAATGCGCTTTCTAGTCGCAGAGAGCAAAAACGTTTAATGGAGGTTTGATAGAAAAAAGAGTTCTATATAGGTCAAACTTTAAAGAACTCATCTGGGTGGCTTTTCTTGGTTTCTTAGTGACAACCTTCTTTCGAATCTCAAGATCTGAAATAGTCTTCGTTCTTTCTTTTTTGTATCAACACTCAAACCAGTTTGCTCAAAATTATCTACGTTTAATGCAACCCTTGCTAGAAAACTCCTCCCAAAATCACTTGTACTCCGAAATAATCAACAACACCCAAGATGTGCAAAAACCAAGGTTCAAAAAATCATTAGTTATGATCAACCACTCCACGTAAAGCCTACTTGGTTGTAGTATTGAATTTACTATAACAATATACATATGCCACACAACTTCAGCTCATACACAAAGTTTAGATGTGAACCCTTAAATAACAAAGCAAGAAAGAATGAGAATATAAACCTAATGACAGATTTAACGTGGTTCAAATTGTGAAGAAATCTTACATCCACGAGCAAAAAACACACTTGTTATATATATATAAAGTTATTTACGTGTTTATATTCTACCTCTACTATAACCGAAGGCTTCTATCTTTTGTATCTCTAAATATCCCACGTGTTACAATCGTAGAAATGGCTTCAAATCCCAACTATCACTATTTATATAGGATAATTATATGCATAAACTTTCCTCAAACTAAGAATGACACCTAACGTGATAAGGTTATATGTCATTCATGCATAATTTGTTTTTTATACAAAAAGTAAAGATTCATATTACAAGGTAAGCTTCAAGTTTATCGTCCATAAACTTACTCATTGTAGGAACATATGATATTGCAAAAACATCTAAGGTTGTAGGAAAATAAAGTAACTGGTTAATAAACAGAAGAATCAGTAGAGGAATTCGTCAGGTGAATCGACAAAATGCAAAGAAATGAAGTCAGATGAAAGCATCAACAATACATATATTAATGAATGAATGATGTCAAATAATACTCAACTATATATGTAAACACCTTGGAGCTTTTAAGACTTTCATAGAAGACGTTGTGTATTGATAAGTCACTCTATGAAACATTAGGGATAATATAGTAATCTTGAATAATACGTCAAAGTAGATGTTTAAGAGAAAATCTAACAGATGTTTGCCAAGTTGATTTTCTTACAATATCACAATCTTATTTATACTACATACAAAGTAGTTTCATTTTCCCACTAATTATATAAATCCTTTAATTTCGACCCATGACCTAAATTTATAATAATGGACCTATAATCACGGCCATTACGTTGGTCATGGTATATCACTCGGGTCTTCTAGTCAATAGTTCCTTTCATAAGTGTTTACCACTTTTATGATGTCTTTATTAGTCATTACAGATGACTAAGCTTTATTGGTATCGGTATATGCATGCCACTCCTTAATGGGCCATGTTTTGTCCGATATTCTTTGTGTGTAGCCTCTACTTAGTGTAACCTCTCTTCGGTCTCTCCATTGATTAGGTTAGCCTCAGTTAAGTTCTTCGTATGACCATTTCTCCATCTTTTTATATATTGGGTAAGCCTGAGTCATATTTTACATATGACTTCTACTCGATTACTTTTCATAAGATGGCCTTGACGCTCTAGTTCCAGCTAGTACTAGTTAGGTTTGGGATGGTCCACACTTTTTTTTATTCGCTCTGTAAGGATCCATTTGGTCCATATAGAGTTTTTGTTTTTGGTCAGTATGGACCAGAATAATTTTAGGGCGGCCACCTGATTCTAATTTTTTAGGTTTAGGATCCCAAGGCCCCCCTCCTCTGTTGGTACGGTAAGATTGTCCCAAACGATCTTAGACCCGTTATTTTCATTTCAGATCCCGACCAAAGGAAGAGATCAAGAAGCTGAGAAAGATCATTTAGGACCCTAACGGGCAAGATGAACATTGAATCACAATAGACATGGCTGGCGAAGAGAACAGATTTGATGAGTTGTAGTCTACCAGCATAAGACAGATGTTTGGACATCCACGAGTTGATACGCTTCATAATCCTAAGAAAAAGACGTTGGGAGTTGTTTTACGTAAGTCTGGAGGTTATTAAGCGAACCACAAGGTATCTGACAGGGAGGGGACCCTCAGAGAACAAGAAGACACAGGATGATGTCCTTGGTACGTTGAGAAGTGTCGGAGAAGTAGAATTGACTTTTGTTCGAGTTAAGATGGATGGAGAGAGCGCAGCGAGTTCAGATAAGCAGTTATGAATCAGACTGATAGACTGAGTATTAGACCGACATAAAATCATAACGTCATCCGCAAATAAAATTATGATTATCTTGATCTTGTGGCACTTCTAGTGGAAACAGAAGGCGGGCTCGAGTATTTTCTCCAGTAGAATGCTTGATAGGACCTTCATAACAAGGACAAAGATATAGGGAGAGAGGGGGTCTTCTTGGCTGAGACCCTTCTCACCATGGAAGTAGCTAGTGGGCTTCCAATTAATACAAACAGCGAAAGAAGGGGTGGTGATACATTGGATAATCCAGTTTATCATAGGCAGAGGGATGTCCATGTCAAATAAGATGTCTAGAATAATCTCCAATCTAATGTTATCAAAAAAATTCATAGGGTTGATTTTAAGGACATATCGGGGCCCCTTACGATTTTTTTGGTAGCTATGCATAATTTCTTGGGTGACGAGGATATTATCAGCAATACTTTTAGCCGGGACGAAAGCCGACTATGAGGGATTTATAAGGCTTGACCAAGACGGCTTGAGCCTATTAGCAATGATTTTAGATACTATTTTATATGCGACATTGCAACAAGAGATGGGGCAAAAATCGGAATGGGTGGATGGGAGTCATTTTTTGGGATGAGGGCGATGGTGGTTTTGTCAAGTCCGTATTCATCTTATCTTTGAGGAAAAAGTGTTTGATTCCAACGTAAATACGTCAGACCACAGTGGTCTAACAAGATTTGAATAATCATGTGCTGAAAACATCTGGCCCCTGGGCTTTATCACTATCGATGTCAAACCAGGCGGCCTTAATCTGCTCTTCAGAGACGGGCTAGATCATCTTGGAATTTTGAGAAGGCGTGATGATAGAGTTTATTAGTGTTCTAATCCTTTGGGGGCAAGGAAGTGACATGGGCTCGGGGAGCCCAAAAGATTGTGGAAATGATTGAGAAAGGTGTTGGTGATGAGTTATGAGTAGTGTAGGTGTGGCCATCCGAGGCGGTGATAGAGAGAATTTTATTGCAAGCCCTTATGCTATTGTGAAGAACATGGAGTTTTTATCTCCAAGTTTGAGCCGTTGATTCTCTAGATTTTTGCTTGAGGACGGATTTTTTAGTACGACTGTAATATATGTAGGTTTTGGCCGTAGCCCTATTGATAGAGATAAAGGAGCTATTAGAAAGGTTGAGAGTTAGGGCTTGTTGCGACCTAACGAGGGCGGACCGAGCCTCCTCAACTCTATGGCGAATGTTTCTAAATTCTAGCATTAAAAGAGAAGCAAGCGTAGGGGATAGTCTAGAAAGCTTAGTGACAATAGCTTTCATAAGTTTTTTGTTATTGAGGAGGTTCCAGCTTGCGGAAACCAAGTCTTAGAAGTTAGGGTGGTAGTGCCACATAGTGAGATATTTGAAAGGTTTTGGGCTGGTCACAAAGGAAGTTTAAAGGTAAAAAATAATATGGGTGGGCCCGAATGTTTGAGAGGGTCGAAATGAGCAAAGGAAGTTAGGAAAGCGTCATCTCAGAGCTAATTGACAAGGGTTCCGTCAATTTTGGAGGAAACAGGATTTTCAGAGCAGTCATTAAAATTTGATATGGAGTTGTTCCAACGTGATTCATAGTTAAATTTTTCATGGGGGCTTCGGATAGCATTGAAATCGCTCATGATAATTCGACGGTTTTGGGAAAAGTCGTTAGATACTCATTGAATGTCTTCCCAAAGGGGAAGGCAATCAGAAAGATTGTTGCAGCCGTAAACGGAGGTGAGGTTAAGGAAAATGTTTTTACTAATCCATTTAATACTAAAGAGAATGGATTTAACGATTGATCCCATGAAGGAAAGGTTGAAAACTCTTGGGTTCCAAGCGGTCCAGATTCTACCATAGTCGTGGTTAGCATGGTTTGTATGGACAAGCTACCAACGTAAAATGATTTTCATAATTAGGTTAACATTTTCAATATTAATTTTGGTTTCCAACAAGCAAATGACATTGATGCTATTAGAAAAAACGAAGTCTTTAGTGTCCTTTTTAAGAACCGGTTCAATTAGCCCTCTCAGATTCCAACACGTTAATTGCATTAATAAAATTAAGATTAAAAGTTTGAGAGAGAATTAGTGAAATATTTGGTATTCCCCATCCATACTTGTTCGAGCCGAAGTGGTAACAACTTACATTTTAGGTGACGTTAGTTTAGGGGATGAATGATCACGGTTGATTTGGTCGGCAACAGAGTTGTTGCTTGCAGTGATGAGGCTCTTGGTCCAACTGGACCTGTTAGTCATGTATCTGAGATTGTGTTGTGTTAGGATGGAGACCAAAGTCCCACATCCCACATCGGTTAAACATGAGAAAGATCAGTGGTATATAAGTAAGAACAACACGATCTCAACACTAGTATAATATTGTCCGCTTTGGCACCCGAAGGCCCTCACGGCTTTACATTTGGTCCACTACCAAAAGGCCTCATACTAGTTGAGGTATGTTCTTAATTATATACGGAGGCGGAATATGCGGACCGGGCATATTCCCAACACGTGGTATCACAGCGTCAGGCCCAGACGGAACGCGATGGTGGTGATATTCTCGGATGTCGAACATGATGAACCAGTAGCCATATGATCAAGGTGATCTGCTCTAGAGATCCTAGTTCGGAGTGCTCGTGGCTCATCAAGCAGTGTGTCTTGATTGGAGTGGCGCTAAGGAACAAGACAGTATGGTCTAAGAGGAGGTGAGCAGTAACATCCGTAGTGCCTCTATGGTCAGGTAGTCTCCAACCTGACTAGAATGGGCGGATGAAAGTCAATTGAGAGGAGGCTAAGTGGTACTTTGTTCGAGAGGAGGATTTGTTAGGATGGCGACCAAAGTCCCACATCCCACATCGGTTAAACATGAGAAAGATCAGTGGTATATAAGTAAGAACATACCTCAACTAGTATGAGGCCTTTTGGTAGTGGACCAAATGCAAAGCCGTGAGGGCCTTCGGGTGCCAAAGCGGACAATATTATACTAGTGTTGAGATCGTGTTGTTCTTACTTATATACGGAGGCGGAATATGCGGACCGGGCATATTCCCAACATGTTGATTTGGTGGAAGTGTTGAATCGATGTTGCTGAAGTCCGAGAGGATGTCTAAAGGAGGGTTGGAGTCTGTCATGGGCTTTTTGCCAAATATTCTGGTGGGGTGGTTATCTTGAGCTGTTTCTATAGGTTTTAGGCATGCAGGTGTAGCGTGGCCAAAGTATGGACATTTTGAGCAGATGGTTGAGAGGTCTTGGAAGTTCACCTGGATAACGTGATCATTTCCAAGGCAGCTGATGGTGATCGATGACGGGAAAATGGAAGCTCCTTGTATGATCATGCATATTTGGGCGTAGTTTAATCTTGTTCAACTGACTGTTTGGTTGTCCATATAAATTGGAGTGCTGAGGTATGTTTCGAGTATAATCAGTCCTTTTTTCATACCATAATTTGTGGGACCTTCCATGGAATTTCACCCATAATTGAATGGTCTTGAGGGCCTCTTTTGTTAAGGTTTCCATGGATTCCCAATGCTTGAGGAAGATCAGGTGGCTGCCAAAAAATCATGGAGCTTTCTCGAGTACCTCAGTGGTGTTGTCGGCAGTGAAACATCTGAACCAATAGTGATCTGAAGGTGTTGGTTTGTATTCTTGAAGCCCGAAAGTGCCCAGAACTGGTTCGTAAGGGCTTGTATGTGAGAAGGAGCTTTTTTCTTAGAAAATAAGTAACAAGATAGGCACTTTGCCCAGTTTCTTTAGTACCTGTAATAGCATCATCAAGAAAGACTAGAGTATCGTTGTTTACCTAGAAGGGATCCGTCTTTTCGATTGTAATGGGGACTTGATATTAACTTGGTTAGAGACAAGATGAGCCCTGGATCTCGTCGAGGGAATGGGAGTGGATTGTTCTGGGTTGCTCTGGTTGAAGTTAACCACGGGGCTAATTCAAAAAATAAATGTGATGGCATGATAGGTTTGAGTCCTTGATAATGAGGGCATAGAGAATGATGAGCTGGGTCGTGTGGCCGCACACCCAAGGGTCTGTGGGCTTTTGTGGGATACGAGATCACATATCCCTTGCTATTCCTACCCGGAAAGGACTCATGGAGGTTTCGATGGGATGGAATAAGGTTGAGACTCGGGGAATTAAAGGTATTGAAATATGGTGGATCGGCGGTATGGGTAACAGTGGAGTAAATATGTGGGGTATAAGGAAGGTTAAGGGTAGTGCTTCGTTGGTTGGCTACTTTCTGAAGGGTTTGCACAACAGTGTTGAGGATTCCCGAAAGAGATGTGTTAGTCAGGGAGAGGGATGATAGGGTCTTCATATTTGGTTGTATTGTCATGTTTGGGTTGAAGAGGTATTTGCTCGTGATGGAGGGAGGAGTTGTTGAAGGTAAAACAACATTTGGGGTAAGGTTTAAAGGTGGCGAAGAAAGGGGATGAATTCATGGAGATGAAAGCATGACACTAGTGATGACATCAACTTCTATGGGAGAAGGATTTACAAAAACATGCAAGAGGGTATTAGTGGTTGGACAAGCGGAAATGGCAGCGGGATCGTCAGTTCGGGCATGAAATAGATTGAGGGCTTCACGCAGACCTTGAGAAGTTGTGGAAGACCGAGCTAGGCCAGGAATAGCTGCCATATCACTTCCATTCAGTAGTTTAGATGAGGAATCCTGCGTGGTATCTTTAGATGGGACTTTTGAAGAGGTGATCGCACGGAGTAGGGTTTTGTTTCCATCAAGAATGGCGTGAAGTTATTCTTCTTCAGAAGATGATGCCGTATGCATATAGTAGATGGGTCCTCGTCATCGGATGAGTCCTACATGGTTGGTCTAGATTCCAGAGGGTGTAGTGAGACAGATGAGACCTCCATCTCACGGCGAATATCGTTAATAATGCGCTTTCTAGTCGCAGAGAGCAAAAACGTTTAATGGAGGTTTGATAGAAAAAAGAGTTCTATATAGAGTTTCTCTCTTAAAAAATAGTTGTTACTAGTACCTTTTATTTATCATCAAGCATAGAAGCTTATGATCAAGAGTTCTTGAATGATTTTGCCAAAAACAAGAACGTGTTTAACGGAGGTTTGATAGAAGGAGTTCTAGATAGAGTTTCTCTCTTGAAAAAATAGCCGTTACTAGTACTTTTTATTTTTTTAAATGAATTTTATCCAAATATTAGAATTTTGAAATTTAAAAAAATTAAATTTTAAATGCTGAGCAGAAAAGAAAAAATAACAATATACTATTAAATCTCTATCTTCGAATTAAATTTGTACAAAAAAACCGATACTTAGATATGGGTCGAACTCAACATAGAAAGAATTAAAAAAAAAAATTAAATACTTATGTATTTTACTGAAAAAATAGTAATTACTTAAATAAATTTATATGCCAAATTTCAATATCATGAATATTTTTTGTCCAACACCACATATACTATATAGTACAAACGTTTGTTGTAATACGACTAAAAAGAGTAATTTTGACATGCTTACGGTGATGCTTGTTTATATATTACAAATGAGTATAAGTAGAAAACTTAGGCAAAATCTAAAACTTTGAAAACAATAAATAAATATATATATAACAACCATATTAAAAAGAAAACGTTAGAATTAACAAGAAAATAAACAACCATCTTCCCGCTCTCTTGGCCTTTATATTGCCTTCGTTATCAATTTCTATTCTCATTCTCCAACTAATAACATTCTTTCAAGAATCACTCTCTCTTTTCATCGAAAGTTAACACTAAATTATTTTCGCAACGATGGTATTCTTCGTTTTTCCGCGATACTTCGTTTTAATTTATTGTACTCGTCGTTGATCGAATTTTATTTTCTTCAAGAAAACTCAACAAAGGAAGTTCTTTTACTTTTATTTTGACGTAGTTAGTTATTATATTCCAGAGAACTCTTCAAACTTTTTTAATTTTATTTGAATCTTTTGTGGGTCATAAAAATGTCTTCTAACATTTTAGAGGACAGGGGGCTGAATGAGACGATAGAGCCCCGGGCACTAAATTATATTTTTCCGTTGGAACAATCTGACCAAATTTGGAAGAAGGGGGAGGCATTATCAGAACAAGAGCATAACGACAAAGTGAAGCTTAACCATGACACCGAGCTTAATCAAGAAACAGACAATTTGTCCAAAGAAGAAGCCTCTCACTTGGTTAAAAGCACTATACGAAAGGATCACAAGAATAAAAGAAATAAACAAAAGAAGAAAAAGAAAAATGCTACTTCTTCTAAGCTCGAATGCCAGACTAGAAGCCCTATACGAAAGGATGAAAAGGAAAATGATACTTCTTGTAATCGCGAATGCCAGACAAATAGCACTATACGAAAGGATGACAAGGAAAATTCTACATCTTGTAATCGCGAATGCCAGACTAATAGCACTATAGGAAAGGATCACAAGGAAAATGCTACTTCTTCTGAAGGTGGTTTGATAAGCTCAAACGTTTTCATGTTAGTTTGAAACTTTTATGGGTTGTTAAAATGTCTTCTAACATTGATACTGTTTTTAGATGGTTCGGGGAAAAACGTACTGAATCCGAACCAAGTTCTAGATCTTAACATAGAAACATACACTTCGTCAAAAGAACAAGATTCTTCGGGGACGCAGATTCAAAATAAAAATAGGTCCGATGATGAACCGATGATTGTTATTGTAATTATGACTAGGTTCTTTATTTGACATAGTTCCTTATATTTCAGAGATCACTTGA
Organism: Limnanthes douglasii subsp. nivea; assembly: GCA_036936605.1. Taxonomy (NCBI): domain Eukaryota; kingdom Viridiplantae; phylum Streptophyta; class Magnoliopsida; order Brassicales; family Limnanthaceae; genus Limnanthes; species Limnanthes douglasii. The sequence goes on from JAUPFV010000002.1 coordinate 25,630,951, forward strand.
TTCCGGACGAGTTTCAGTATTTGATTGAGCCCCAGACAAAAGAAAATAAAGGAAATAATCAGAAGAAAAATGCTACTTATTCTAATCGAAAGACCAAAAGCAGAAAACGAAAGGACCGCAAGAAAAATGGTAGCTCATCTAAAGGCGGTATGATATGCTCAAACCTTTTCATTTTCGAATTATACACTTCGTCCGAAGAAGAAGTCTCTCTCACTCCCTGGACAAAGCTTCAAAATAAAATCAGGTCCGATAATGACATGATGATTTTTATTGTAATTATGATTATGTTCAAAAATTGACATAGTTCCTTATTTTCTAGAGATGGCGTGATTGCGGACGAAATTAAGTGGTTGGCTATTGAACGCAAGACTAAAAGGGATAAAGGAAAGGATAAACCTACAAAAAAGGATGGCAATAAAAAAAGTGCTAATTCCAAAAAGAAGCGGTAGGATAAGGAACTATGTTAGATGTATTCTAACATTGTTAATATTTTATATGTTTCAGTGAAAAATGTGGAATTTTAAATTAATTAAATATAGTTTTGAGTATATTTTATGTTTAGTATAAAATTAAATATAGTTATTATATATTAAGTGTAGAATATAGCGTTGAATATATAGAATATTTAATATATTTTGGAGATATTTAATATAAGATATATATTTAATATATGATATAAACTTTTTATTTTTACAAAAGGAAATTATTGCAATCGTGGATTACAGTAAAAAGGTTAGTTCTCAATTCTTTTTGCTTTTTTGTTAATTTTTATTATGAATACAATTACTTTTAGTTGTGTTTTTACATAAATATTTTATTATTGTATTAGATTTTAAATTTAAATGGGTTGTATTCTAAACTAATTTTCTAAATGCGGTACAAAAAGCCTTTTTAAAACCAATGCGAAGAAAAGGATTAACTATTTATATTTCGAAATCCAAAAAAATATGATCAAATGTCATGAGATCGAGTCTCATTTTTTTGGCGGAGCTTGTCAATTTGTGCGGTTTATCTTCTGGCGTTGGTTTGCAGGTGATTGTGTCAGATCGAGAGTTTACTGTGCGCATTCGTTGAGTAGCGACTCTGAATTCTCTAAGGAAACAAAATAAAAAAATATATATATAGAAAATGATCATAATAAGTTTAAGTATACGTTATACGAGTAACTCAAAATGATAAAAAAGAATTTCAAAATTATATAAATTTGAGTTAACTTTATTTATATTTTTTTATTATTTCTGGTTTGAAAACGTGGAACAATAATTGTGTTACTAAACGTGGTAAATATCTCTATTTCCACAAATATCACCAAATAATCATTAAGCAATGAATTGTCCATTTAATTTTTCAATTCAGTCTTCATATAATTCAAACCTCAGAAAATTTGGTCAACATAGTCGTTGTTATCGGTAAAAGTAAAACCAAATTCAAATGCTCATAAACCCTAATTGAAGATTTTATGGGTTTTTTGTATTCACAATAGTCCTTTCAAATTGAAAATTCAGGATATTTCCTAACACTCATGATATAACACTAAAATTGGTTTATCAAAGTTCCATCATCAGTATCAGAAAATTCAATTTGATACATTCTCGTCATTCTCAATAATAATTTATTATCAGAAGTGTCAAATGAAAAGCAATGACTAAAGCATGCAATGTATTGTAACAACTCGATATTTTTCACATTAAACCTCTCATTCAACTCTTTTAGTTGTATATCTAAAATATTTATGAAAGCTTAAAGATGATTATGTATTGAAAAACATATCCAAAGCATTCAAAATACATTTAGTCTTTGCAACGTCAAAGGAAAATCATGTGTCACCCCCCAATACATCAATCATGAAATGTAACATGAAAATAAAATCAAATGTTGCATCATAATGAACAAGGTTTTTTATTTTCCATTTACATCACTTAATCCATCAACTTGAAGTTCTCCAAGAACTTCAATTATTGGAGAATTTTTTTTATGAAACTAACAATTTTGCTAAAATGAGAACCCCACCTTGTGTCACCATTTCTTACGAGGGACATTTCCTGATTCAATCCACGACCAGTTTCCATAAACACCTTTCTATCAAATTTTTAACATGAGTCGTCTGATGTTCTCAAAACACATCTTAACATTTCTTAGATGATCTCATGACATTAACAACATGTGTAACAACTCCAGCATGAGCTCTTTGCTAATTGCAATTGTGAGCAAAATAATACACATAATAAGAATTAGCATTGTCTTTTTGGACCAAAACTTTCAAATCTCAAAATCTACCACGCATTTCGGTTTCCCCATTATATTTTTGCACAAAAAACGTGCAAAAACCGTAAACAAGAAATAAGATGAGGTGATAAAGGATGCTCAGGTTGTGTTAACTAATGTTTGGAAAAGACTTGATCCTGTATTTGAGCATCAGGGATAATGGTATGATCTTGGGAGACTTGAAAAATATGATATCGGAGGACGAGCAGCTTGTCTTATCGAGTGATGAAGATGAGGAAGAGGCCAGTGAGAAGGCCTGCAGAAATGACGAGAGAATCTATCGCGAAAGAGAGTGGTCTGTTGGAAAATTGTTTACTACATTATCGGCTGGTGAAAATTGGCCTTGATGATAATACAATCCTTTCTCACACTCATGAAGTAGGTGGGAGTACAGAGCAGATGAAATCACCAAGATTTATATGATTTTTCAAGGTTGTTGCAGTTGCATGTGTTGTTTTTGTTATTTTTTTAGGATAACTATTGTTTTGTAATTTTGGTGTAATAGTAAAATATGTGTGTTTTTTTGTAATTTGTTGTGAACTGTCTTTTTATTGTTGCAAGAATGCTGAGACTCGATTATCTTAATGATAGTTTAAGCGGAATAGTAGCCCAACGACACAAGATATTTTATATTGTTATAGTACTTAGATTGATAAGAGGAGAATCTATTATACTAGGTAATATATATTTATCTTGCTTTATTTGGTGGGTGGTTGTTGGTAGATTTTAGCAAAGAATATGTAAACGACGTAGTTGAATTGTGGTTCTTGTCATGGGGGTCGGTGTAAGTATTTGACTAGTTCGTCTGAGCTCAGTATGGCATGTTGCCTAACTGTATAAGTTTGGTTAGTATAAGTAATTCACGATTTGACTAGTGTGTCATGGCTCAGTATGACCAGTTGCATATTATATTGGTGTTTCGACCTCGTGTTTTGTTTGAGTAATCAAGATTTTGATTTGACTCGTATATCAATGCTCACCATGACCACTTGCGTACCTCTAATAATTTTTCTACCTCGAGCTTGGTTTGCTTATAATGTCACTAGTTTGACTTTGTAAGTAATGGCTCATTATTACTATATGCATAGCCTGTCAAATTTTCCGTCGTAACCTTGGTTTGTTAACCATATTTTATATTTTATTAGTATACGCAACCCCCTTGTTTTTATATCTTTGACCCTCTGGATTAGGTGGGGAAAAAGATGGTTATGAACTTTGTTATCATATTTTTCTATGGAGAGTCTCCTTATTGTGGAGATCATTGTGGTGGTAATCGTTTATATGCGAATTAAGTTTTAAGCATGGAGAAATTGATAATATGAATGACATAGATTGCTTAGTCAGAAATGTACAAGCATTTATGAGTTGCTCATAACAGCTATTTATCGCAAGTTAATAAATAAGCATACCGTAAGTAAACTTATGCAAATAAAAAACATAATGTGTTAGTAGAATTTTTCAAAAAAGTGTCTATATATGAGATTGACCTTTAAGATGCATCATTAAAAACCTTTCGCTACACCGGAAGGAAAAAATAAATACACAAGCGTATTACAAAGTTGAAGTGTACAATTTGAGGTGATAGATATTCCAACGGTGTTTGAGTATAATTTGCTGTCATATTTGGTAGATGATATTCCTCGTGATTTCTTTGGATATATATCTGTACAAGTCATTCGAATTGGGACCTAGTTTGCCGATATTTTTATCTCTGGATCCCTAAAACAGTTATTTCATGACAAGGTCACATTTTGCGAGGGCCTTAGGTTTGAGTTGTTAATCGAAAAAACTTTCAATAACTTTTTGCAATGTGTCGCCCGCACCCAATATTGGCTCTTCATTCCTTAATTAAGTCTACAAAAACTGGTCGCTCGTCAATGTTGTGTTTTTTTAGTAATGATTTGGGTAATAGTTGATGATTATAATTTCTCTAGGAAAAACAACACCTATGCTGTAGATGAAGAAGATAAGAGTTTAACGAGTGTCCGACCTGGGTGTCCCTAAAAGGCCCAAGTCACTTCGGTTAGGCTGTCTGGCCACTTCTGTTTGTCTCTCACAAGTTTTTTCTTAAATAATTAGAATGGTTATGTTTGTCACTTATACTTGGTTGTTCTCCTTTGGGTCGTAAAAAGTCGAGAAGTATTGTTATATCTCATATTATATGTAGAAGGTCATTAAGACAATGATTTGAAACTATGGCCTATTGTCGGTCATCAAGATTCTTGGAATTCCAATTTGGATAAAATTTGATTTTGTAGAAAATCGTATATTTCTTGCACTCTTGTTTATGCAGAGCTTTCAATTCTACCGACTTAGAGCATTATTTCACATCTATAATTAAATAATTACTTCCTCATGTAGCTATCAATAAAGCGCAATGGGATTAATTCCAAATTATCGGATAAAAATGTATTAAAATAATTGTCATTGGTTTGTTAGAAAGATGGCTTGTGAGGGCATACTTTTGGCAGATATCACATCCTCATATTATGGGCTTGCCATAGGCTACCAACATTGGAATGTAAAAATATGCTAGTAAAAAATGCATAATTAAACTTTAATATCCATAGTAAGCCCCCACAACCTCTTCGTGTTCATCCTTGAGGATGAAAATACCGCATATGTGTTTAAATATCGCAACATTGGAAATGTAACACTCTTTCGATAAAGAATATTATGGAGGATTATGTATTTAACCTAGAGTTTCATAAAATGTTGGACCACGGTTTTATCTGTAGGAAAAACTTGATCGAGAATATGACAAATATTATTATCGTCGGTCGAGGATGGTGTATTAAACATGCATATTAAACATGCTATTTATAGTAATATTTACAATGCGACTGTAGGGCAATAATCACTAGTTTATTTATTTAGTTTTTCAGGTATATTTAACCATGCTAGTTTTTATATATTAAACAGGTGACTTGTCGTATAATAGATCATGTGATTTTAGGTATATTAAATATGATATTTATTGTTTATTAAATTACATAAAAATGTGAGCTCTTCAATATTAAACATGATATTTGTTTGTATATTGCATCATCCGATTACTTTTATATATATATATATAACCATGATAGTTTTAGTATATTAAACCTACGACTTGTCATATTATAGACCATGAAATTTCATACATATTAAATATGATATTTCTAGTAATATTTACAATACGATTGTAGTGCAATAGTCACTAGTTTAATTTTTTTTTGCTCGTATATTTCCGGTTGCATTTAGAATTGTTGGCTGTGAAGATTTTAAAATTCTCCATGATTTTTGGAGAGTTTGAAACCTCATTTGTTTGAGTGTCAAATGACTTTTGTTTCGGACTGTCATCTAGGTATCATTAATGATTTTTATGTCTTGTATCCAAACTAATATCATGCCTTATGTATCTTTCATCTTGTTCAGAATTTGGGGTATGCTCTGAGTCGTTCTAACAAAACATTTAAATCTCTGATGATAAATAAGTTTATTCAATGTGCTCATGCTCCAAATGTAGAGATTATTAATGAAAAGATTAAAGATTTTATATCTGAAGGAGGTCATAGAGTTGTTAAGTTTCTCGATAATTTACCTCGGGACAAATATACTCAAACATTTGTTAAAGGGAAACGATATGATGTTATGACATGTTCTGCGGCTGCATCCTTTAATAATTAGATTAAAAAACCTGTGTAGTCTAGCCATTCTTAAATTAATTGACAAGTATAGAGTCTTACTTATAACTCAAATTCACGATAATATTTGGAAGGGATAAGTTAGAGTAGTAAATTATGGCATGAATATGAAAATATTTAATGCAAAATGTTGAACTAGATCGCACATGGCTAGTCTGTAAGTCTTCGACAACTATAATTGAAATTTTTTCGGACCTTATTATGGTTTTGAATTTGCTAGATTTCAAATGTTCTTGTGGTTCTTGGAAATAAGATTATTTTTCATGTTCTCACGCTTTTGTTGCAATAAATTCAACTCAGCAAGATCCTCTGGCGTTTATAGGGTTATTCTTCACTGTTAGCAATTACATGTCCAATTAATCTTTAGTATACTGGCTTTAACCAATTTTGGTGAATGATATAAATCTCATGATTCGTCCGAGCTGGAAATTTTGTGTCTCAACTTGAAAAGATGAGCTAGATGGCATAAGAATAAGTGTATTCTATCTTGAAGAAAAATAACAACCAAGTGGTTAAGCTGTGGCTGTTATTCAAAGCTAGAACATACAATTTATTTTATATTAAACCATTTGATTTCAAGTATCTTAAACATGTTAGATCTTATGTTTTTACATATGCAAGTTCAGGTATATTAAACGTGGGATTTTTTGTATATTAATACATTCTACTCTAGTTATATTAAATATGTGAGTTGTCTTATAATAGACCATGTGATCTCAGGTATATTAAAGATGTTATTTCTTGTATATTAAACCATTTGAATTCCGGCATATTTAGTATTTTATTTCTTATATATTAAACCATCATATTTACTTAAACTAAACTATAAACAACATATTAGACACGCAATAATACCTATATGAGATCATAAACCTTGTTATACTAGCGAAACGACATTAGAATTTTCTTGGAATCAACAAAAAAGGAAAACCATAACATTTTTCATACTTTCAACCCTAACAAAAAATAATAAGTTAGTTTAGGGTGGTTTGTTTACAGCTCGAGAAAACAAAAAAAAACAAAAAAAGTAAAAGCATTTTAACATTAGAAGAACAGTATTCTTCTTTAGACTCTTCTTTGTCTTCATCCATCTTATTATCATCCTTCTCATCTCCACCTTCTTCCTATTCTTCTTCCTCGGTGACTCCAACTTCCTCTTCTTCGATGCCTCGATTTTATTCGTCCCCATCCTTCTCTATCTAGTTTATTTTTCTTTTTTGTGGAAGATTATTGGGGTTTGACTTATCTTCGGAAAACGGACAAGAGTCGTGCGAGTAATATGCATCTTTAAAGTAAAATATCGACTTGTTTCTCAAAGAATCTGAGGAGTACCCTGAGATTTTTAAACGTTTGTAGGGAGAGAAGTTCTCCGAAGAGACAAAAAGGCCACTGTTCAAGAGTTTGTAAGTTTGTGTTTTTGAAGAGGTTGTGTATACAGTACTTAATTTGGTTTGCCTTATTTAAAAGCAGAATCTCTAAGACAATCTCGATATGTGTCTTATAGTTATTACTTTAGTCATGATTAGATATCTACTTGTTTTAAACCAAACAATAACTTTGTAATAACTTAGCCAAAAGAAATGATTAAAATGCTTAAATACTGATATGCCAAAGTTGTTAGAAGGTGGTTATTATTCATGTATTGATTATGTCTGTTTTTGTTATAAAAGGTTGACTCTAGTTACTCATTCGATTCAATTATAGTCAAAGATACGAGTTTTTATTTATCTAACCATGCGTTTCCTGGTATAGTAAGCGTGTCATGTTCTTGTTTCTCTAATATTACGAGTTCAGGTATACTAACCATGCAAGTTCGTACATATTAACCTAACACATAACCTACTTATATGATCTTGCTAGTTGTTTTATAATATACCATATGATTCTAGGTATTATCACCGTGCTATTAATGTATTGTTACTAATCAAACGAGTTTAGTGTTAATCACCATGCTTATCATGTATTGTTCACACTAAGAGAGTTACTACCGGACATTTGTATTTAGATCATTGAGGAAAAAAATTAAGCTCTCTTATTTGGATACATATCTTCACCGTAAACTTTGAATACAAAGCCATTTTGGATAATGTCTTAGGCTGATTCACAAACAAAAATGTCGTAGTCGAGGCTGCCTTGTTTTTGTTGTGAGATATCTCTTTATTTTTCATTTTGTATCCATTCTTTAAAGAAAGTATGTATTTCTATAAAATAAGGCAACTGTTAACAAGAGTTTAGAGATATGCGAAGCTTAGATGTAAGACCAAAATTAAATAACAAGCATGCATGACTTTAAATACTTACTCATGGCTCATCAATTTTCTTTGTGTAGTTTGTTGCGTATTTACGGTTGGAAAAAGTATTACAAACAGTTTTTCTATAATAATCAATAACTAATTTAAGTTATACTTACCGTTGCATGAGCATAAATTTGTATCATGTTGATTCTACAGTGCTAAGCACTTTTGAAACCTTTAGATGGTACTTTCTAATAATTTTCTTAAGCATCCTATGAGTCCAACCATCAATAATCTATCAAAGGGCAAGTGAGAGGTATATAACCATATATGGAAGATAACTTAAACTCAATTTTTCCATTTTAATGGAAAATAAACACCATGCGAGACATGTGTTTCTAGTATAAATAATCATGTTAGTCTAGTTCAACCTAACTAACATGCGAGTCTACCGTAAAATCTCTTGTTACAATGTAACCATTGTATATTTTACCATGAATTCCATGTCGCGTTTGTAAGGTAATGACATTAGTTTACTTACACTCACATTCAGTCTATATGAGAGGTATCATAATGGTAGATACCATATTTCTGGATCTTCTTGTTCTTCTTCCCTTTGTATCTTAAAGACTTTATGGTATTCACAGACCTCAATGATCTGCGTTAATTATGTATTTTTCCCAATTAGTGGAATTCACCTCTATATATTGTATCTCACTATGTCTTTGAACGTTGACACCTCAATAATGTCATGTATTTTTCTATTACAGATATTCTTTCGTGGTCTGGAACATAGAAAATTGGGTGCAGACACGATGTGATTCCAAGTATAAGAAATAAGAGATTCCAAGTATAAAAAATGTATGATTATAAGTATATTAAACCATGTGAAACATTTGAAATGAAAATATATATTCGATGTTTAATTTTAATCTACTAAAGATCCACTTACAAGTACACGAGTGACTACCCATGTTGTGGTCTCCTCTAAAGCTTATCATTAGCAGCATCTCTTAAATTGTGAGAAAGCGTCTCATCCATCATAGAATCCAAATTATGTTACAGGATAGAATTAGCCTCAAGGTGATCAAGTTAATCAAAATAAGATTGTGTTTGTTTTATAAAAAAAGCATAAATGTATTATACTTCTATACAAACTCTTTTTTTTGGGTATCAACTGATAATGATTTTTCTCTTTTGTGTTTTTGTGGTGTTTGCTGTTCTATTTTCACGTGATAGGATTCCTCTTCTTCTCGATGTAGGACTACTCATACTAGTTCTTTTTGGCTGGGTTGTTCTAACTTTATGAAGCCAAGTTCTTGTTATTGGGGTTGATGGTGTCGGGCTGTCTTTTCAACTGGATCTGGGACTGCTAGTGTTGCTTTAGTTTGGGTGAATTGTTCTTCTTTTGATTAGGTTGGTTCTTGTTGTTGGGTTTGATGGTTTTTGGCTTCCTCTTCAGTTGGTTGTACAACTGCTGGTGATGCTTCTATTTGGGTGTGTTGTTCTCCCTTTGTATATGCTTGTTTTTATTGTTGGGGTTGATGATGTTGTTGGTGTTGGGCTTTATCTTATTGTTCATGGTGGTGTTGGGCTTCTTCTTCTGATTGTTGATGGTATTGTTGGTGTTGGGGTTGGTGGTGTTGGGATTTCTCTTCTTGTTGGTGGTGGTTTTGGGTTTCTTGTTTTTGCTCTTGGTGTTAGAATTCATGTTGTCGACCTTCCCATTTTTCTGCTACTTCTTGTTCGAGTTGGTGAATGAGTTATTCTACGCGGGTGATGAAACATTTTATTCTGGTACTATAACGAGCATCCGAGACTTGTTAATATATTTTGATAGACCATTTAAAAAACAAAAAGGCGAGACCTTTATATAATACTAACTAGTGGTTTCTTGATGGGTTAGTTGGTCCGACTCATTAGATTGTTGGAAGTTAGGGTTCACGTGTCAGTCTTGGGATTCATGGTATAATGAATATACGATTATAGTTAAATTACACATATGTGATTCCTTGTATATTAACCATGCAACTTCCATTATAATAAACTGTGACTCCTCGCATACTAAACCATGACATTTCGAGGTGCATTAAACATGCAAATCCTCATATATTAAAACATGCACTTGCCAGGGGTATTATTTCTGCGAGTTCTTGTACCATGATTTCTTGAATATTGAACATGTTATTTGTTTTTTTTAAACTATGAAATTTCTTGTATATCAAAACTATGTGATTTCATTGGTTTTAAACATGAGAGATTTTGAAGTATTAAACATACCACTTCTTGGGTATTAGACCATCACATACAACTAAAACAAAACTAATATATATTGTAATAAATAACATGAAATTCAAAATTGATTTTACAACCTTACAATATAGGAATTTAGAAACTTATAATATATGACAACATATAATCAAAGTTGAGTCTCAATGTACTTAAGATCCACTTATATCTTCATGAACTTGTACCGCGGGTGTAGTATTTTTACTCTTAGAGAAGATTCATTTGTTACCACTTCTTGTTCATGTGGTACCGGTGGCACTTCTTCGGGGACCGGTGGTGTCGGTGGTATTGCGTCAAATCAAACTCGAGCAGGAAAAGGTAAATAAATGTTTTTTTAAGTTTTAATTGTTTAAATTCCTCACATAACTCAACTACATGTTACTCTAGCTCTTGAATTTATCAAGACAATGCCAGACATATTGGTATGATATGTGTGAGAATAGAAAAATAGATTATATATAACAAGCCAGACTAGATGAGAGACATATACTAACTTTTTTGTCACTTGTTCAAGCGAACATTGCATGCAGTTGTTTTTAACAGACTACCAGTACACACTCGTTCTTCTTTTACTTTCGAGTATTTTATGTAAAAGAGAACTAACCTTAAATTTGATTGTATTCTTTGTTCAGATTTTAGTCCGACCTTTGGATATTGTTGAGGGTGGTGGAGTCTTCTTCGAGAGTGTTGGAGTCTTCTTCGACAATGTTGGATTCTTCCTTTGTTGGATGATGAAATCATTTCCGGTGAAACGAGCACCAAAGTCATCTCCAAACCCCTAGTTTCAGTTAGGGATATCTGCATTGGTGTTTACCTTGCTGGTTATAGACTAGTTTGTTTGGGATGTGGTGGTTGGTGGTTGCCTTGGATATGCTAAACTTTTGTTTATTTACTTACTACAAATTTAGTCATCTTCCTAAACCTTACATCTGATACAAGATCTTGTTCCCACTTGCTTCACCTCCACCAAATGCTGTTTTTTCAGCATCTGTCAACGTCAATTCACCGTCCAAAACCTATCGAATGAAGAGCAACCCAGTATTTCGCGAGATCTCTTATTGACCTCGGGATTCTCTTTTTTTCTTATCATGCGAGTTCTCGTTTACTAAAAATGATCCTGTGACTTCTGTACAACCATGTAATTATTTTGCAATAAACAACATGTTAGAATATAATAACATTCGAGAATATATATTTGATACCTTATCATCTTTGAGCAAGTGAATGTTTTTTATCATCTTTACGGTTGATGATTTGGACTTTTATTTCCAGCATTTATAGCATTTTGAGATCATGTTCACCCTGGTTTGTGCTTCTATAGCGGTTGTAAGCTCCGTGATGAAGGGCTCCATCAAACAATTTAGTAGAGTTATTACATTTATTCTAAATTATTTAACTACGTAGAAACATTCTTACTAATAAAAGTGCAACCAAACCGATAACTCTATCAGGTTTTTTGGCAACAACATAAGCTTTAATTTATCCAAAAGCTTATGTTTTATGCTCTTGACCAGTCGTAGTTGTTTATTTTTCAAAGGTATTCAACATAATATACCGTTGTCCAACCCATTATATCTCCTTATACTGAATAGAACATGTTAGAGAAAAGAAACATGATCAATAAACAACAACGTCATTCATAGTATGCTCCCCACCTGCCTTGATGGGCTTTCTTTATTCCAACATGTAAAATACCGCACACCATCCAATTTCAATGTTAATTACCATAATAGATATACAAATATGCGAGTTTGGTGTGCTAACCATGATATTTCTCATATACCATGCGAGATTAGTATTACTGAACATGCTAGTTATACAAAAAAATGCGAGTTAAGTGTATCGACCATGCTAGATTAGTATTACTGAACATGCTAGTTGTACAAAAAATGCGAGTTAAGTGTATCGACCATACTAAATTAGTGCAATTTCTACTTATAATAAACCAAAGATAAAGACGTATTTTTATCAAAATAGTTGATATTGGATTGGTTTTGTTTATGCCCAGTTTTCTTGAACTTTCATCCAGAAAGTATGTTTGCATGATCTTTAAGCCCGTTGACGCACCATCAGGGTAGCAAAGTAAGAATCCTCTTGCTTTTTTTAAAAAGCATTTCCTTATTAACGTGTTTAAACCCGAAGACAACCTTGTCATCATTGGTCCTTAGTTTAACAGGTTTCAATCCAATTTTGAAAGGTTCATATTCGAACGAGTAAGTATTTATAATCTCTATTATAAGCAGATAATGCTTTTTCATCAAAAATTTCTTATTACGAAGGTCATAAGAAGCCTTCAATATTGTATAAATTGTTGTTACCTTGGAAGCTTCGATGTCTCCCGGACTGACAATATCTCTCTTATCTTTCATCAGTCTGAGGATGCTAACTAATCTTGATCTTTAGAGTAAGCTTTAAGAGACATATTTCCTGAAAAAAGAAGATTTGGCACGAGTTATTAAACAAGCCATAACAATGTATTTTCGTCCGATGTTGTGATTCCAGTTATATTAACCATGCTATTTCTGGGTATATTAATGATGCAAGTTTAGGGATACTAACATAGAATGCACAACTAAAAATGTAACATGCATTTTTTTTATATGACAGATAACAAAGATGCGAGATTTGTTTATTCCAGATGGAGAAGATGCAAGATCAGTGCTAATCTCACATGCACGTTGACATAAAATATACCATGGCATCTGAAAACACTAAACCCAAAAATTAGACATTACATTACAACCTAGTTATAAAAGGTAACAAACTATATGCACCTAAGAATAGTGTGGATTATTTCTGATTGAGGGTAGTTTTGTAAAGTGTTTTGAGAATTTAAGATTTTGGATCGAATGTAGAGTGACAATTAAGGTGTGCTTGTATTAACTTCTAATCACCCTCATTAATAAAAGTGGTTGGGGTATTTATACTTAATTAATGACCCATGGGCCTTTCGGCTCGGGTTGTAGATTTGGGTTAAGTTTAAGAGCCCATTAGCCCAAGATATGAGATAACCATCACCTAGCTTAGTCACATTCCACTACATTTGTCCTGTTTGGTTTATCATGCTAATGGTTTGGTCCCAACATCCCTTCAGACAAAAGTAAGTTGCAGTGTAAAAAATATCCAAGCTTATCAGTAGCCCCTTTAGTTCTTGCAAAAAATCTTTGGAAGAGCAAAATTTCAAGAATAAAAATCAACTCATTCTGATCTGTCTCTTTATCCGAACTGAGAAGATCATCTTTATCTGTTAAGAATTTCAAGAGTCGTTTTTTAACATGGGACACATGTCGGGTTCGGGTTCGACCTCTCATCTATTTTTCTCCTAGATTCGTACCTAATAGGATATAAAGTTACTTAGGGTGTAACCCCCATACTTTATAGTCCTTAATCATCACTTCGATCGGTTTTTCTTCTCCTACGTAACTTTTCATATTTTCACAGTTATATAAATCGATTTCACTATTTTATTGTCTTGAAAAACACAAATACTTCTAGAGAGATAAAGCTTGATAGTCCTTTCAAACTGTGTCTCGGTAATTTATGTTCACAGCCAGAAACGCATGGGTAAAAGAAGGTTGGCTGAATTTGTCTGAATTAGAGAAACCGAGAAAAGTTGCAAGAGGCGAAAGAATAACTGATGGTCTTCCTGTCTCTCCTGGTAAAGAAATCAATCAACCAAAATAAAACCCAGACCAAGGTACATCGTCATTAAAGATATCTAAGGTAAAAAAATTACCTTTTATCCCAACTCTTTCTCCTCTTCAATTAGGATCCTCTGTTCAAGAATCTTAAAACCTTCTCCCTAAATAAAAAGAAGTTTCTAGTGTTAGGAGACTTTCGCCTTTCATTGTCATGGGTTCCGATGCTGAGAAGACCACGCTCGTCGAATAACTCGCAAAACCAAACCTAAATCTACCGCTAGCTCTTCGAAACCTGTTAGTTCGAAGACGATAAAGCCCTCGACAAAGACCAAGCCCTCCGAACAACAGTCAAACATAATGGAGGAAAACATGGAGGACAGTATATAAGATACTTCTTTTGAGGAGTCCGGACAAATGGAGGATGTCGCTGCAAATCAGAAGGGCAAGGTAAAAGTGGGCCTGCCCAATACGGAGTCCCTTCCGGAGTGTTGGAAGGGAAAGTGGGGGCAAACTTCCAAAAAGGTTAGTGTGAAGTACCTGATAGCCCTACTAAACATCGCTTACGTGTACACCCATACTGCTAAATTGGGTCATATTCGAACTAAGTAGGGTTTTCTTGATTTTGTTAGGGTGAGAATCCCAATCACTTTAGAGACTCTGAGGGATTGCAAGTCCAATGAATTAGTAGTATATATTGAGATATTGAATTGGGGACTCCGGTTTTGTTTGGATCTAGAGATAGTCAAGTACTTTCACCTGGAAAAACTATACCAAGTCAGCTGAGTCCGAACGCATGGTATACTCTGATGGCTAGTATAATGGCTTCAGGTTTGTCAAAAATCCCATTACCGATGGAGAAATTCGCTGTTGTGGCGAGCCTATGGAAGAACCATCACATTCTCTTTTACCATTCCAATATGAGAATAACTACAAGGTAGTAAATGACTTACTGGAGTTTCAGAAACCGTGGAGGACCCAATTCTTGTTCTTCAGTGGGGCGTGAGAGAACGGGGAAAAGATTAAAGTTGACACCAATCCAGGCCAACTGACTAGCCGCTGGAAGAGAATAAGTAACATTTTATTTATGTTTCCTTTAGTCTTTTTAAATACGGTATGGTTATTTCGAACTGACTTGTGTCTTTTTTCAGTTTTTCCAAAGAAGTTTTTGGACCATCTAGAGGTTGGCTTAAGCACCTGTGCCAAGTTAAATTCCTGGGCCTTGGAGAAATGGGGAATGGTTTCCACAACTGCTTCACCTCATGGAACTTTGTAAGGTCTCATCTTTGGAATGATACAAGGAGTAGAGACCTCACCTGAGAAGAACTGATCACTCCTCCTCCTACTGACGTTATCCTTAGGAGAACTGATGCTAAGCCGCCAAACTCTACTTGTCGTCCAGGGTTAAAGCCCCTAGCCATCTGGACAAGATGAAGAACAATAGAAAGAAGAAAACCACAAAAGATCCACCATAGCCTATTACCGAAAGGGTCAGTTCGGAGAATCAAGAACGAACTAACGCTGCTCTACTGGAGGCAGTTAAAGTTACAGTCAAAGAGGTTGGTGCATTAAATGACCCACCACAAATCACAAAGAATAATAAGAAGCAGTGATGAAAAAGGTGCAAAGAAGAAGAGATAATTTTACGTCCTTTTGAACTTGCTCCTCCGGTTCCTGTTGATCATACTCTTCAAGAAGAAATTTCATCCAACCTTTATTCCAAACAGGCCACCACCGATGGAGAGGTAAATCTTGATGTATTTCAGAATATTAATATGTATTTTAATTATCTGGACAAAAATAATTTTGTCGGGCCTTATCGTCCTGCTAATTCATCCAATACCGTGACCCATAATGGTGAGACTAATGTGATATCAAGTGAACAAGACACCCTCAGTCATGTCCTATTAGGTTACATTCGCCCGGTAGTTGACTTGGAAAGATAATACTATAACTTCCTTCACCAAAACAAACCAAAGCTTGACGAATAGCCTCTACTTCTCAGCAAAGCATAAAATCTCTCAAGAAGGAAAAAAATGATTTTGCTGCCAAACTGCTTAAGTCAGAAGAAACTCAAAGAGATCTCCAGACCAAGTATTCCAGACTGGAAACTTCTTCTTCCGATGAGATCAAAGCTTTGAAGGAGTAACTAGAAGCTAGAGACAAAACCATCACGACTCTATCTGAGGACGAGGTCAACTTGGAGGATATGGTTAAGTAGAAAATAGAGGAGAATACATCTCTAGTACAAAAGCAAGCCAAATAGATATCGGTAGGAATCGAGAAGTATTCCTCTAGAGTGGTAGACTCTTTGGAGAAAAGAGATGATGGAATTAAATCTGATATGGTCTTACTGCTTCAAGAGACTTTTCCTAAGAGAACTCTTGGTCCTTTGTGGAGATTTTTGGAATATGATGACCTTCCTTTTCATACAATGGCTGATGGTGACAAGAAGAACTATTCAAGTAGAGAGTATTCTGAAGATAACGAATGAGTTGGTGAGAGTTCAAGTGTTGAACTCAAAATTTCGAAGAAAGGCGATGGTGATGAAAAAACCGAAGGGAACAAGCCCTAAGGTTATATCGTTATGATGTATGTTTATTGTTGAAAAACTAAAGTCCTTGGACGGCAAAGGCATTTTGTTATGTTATTTATTTAATTTATGTTTCTAAAACTCAAAGTTCTTGAATGGCCAAGGCATTAGTGTATCATGGATCGGGTTTAACTCTTTATTGCTAATGCTTAAATAGCCTTCAATATTTCAGAATTATTAAGTAAGGGTATTAAATGATTCCAATCACATGTGTTTTCTAAATGTAACCAAGTGTTAAATATGTCTGATCAACTCAAAGATGTTTAAGAGCCGGGGTGTTTAATAAGTATTTAATATCCGACCACCTCACACTATGGTTAAGTCAAGAAAAAATTTGCATCAGACTTTTGAAGAAGGCATAAGATATTATTGGAAAACTCGGACACGTCGTTAAAACTTCCCCGCGCCACTAGGGTAGGGAATAGTATGCGCCCCCATTATTTACATTGACATTCAAAAGGTAAATATTTACAACAGAGTTATATTCTAAGTATAATCAGAGATGTTCAACGTTTTACGGGTACTTTAGTGTTTACCTGTCCTTGTCTTGCAGCTTGTATGTTCCTGGTTTAACTTTCCCACATACCATATAAAGACCTTCCCATGGTGTGTAAAAAAACTTCTCTTTAGAATTTATCCCCCAATTGAAAATCTCTTCTTCTAACTTTCGAAGAAAAACTGCTCCTAATCAAACCATGGTAATTTGTTGTTCTTCAATGCGCTTTAACTTTTTTTTTTCTTCAATCAAATCCAATTGATTCCTAACTGCCATATCATTTGCCTGTTCGGAATATTTTTAGATCCTATATGATGGTAACGTAGCTTCTATAGGAGTGATTTCATTGATCTGATAAACAAAGGAAAAATAAGATTCATGTATGGCAGTTCGAGGAGTAGTTCGGTAAGCCCATAATACTTCTTGTAGATAAATTTATTATCAAATTGTGGCCCATTTTCTGTGGTGATCTTTCGGGGAATTCCAAATCTGCAACATATATTAGATAAAATGAATTTAATAATTGCCTTAGAAGTGGTTCAAGCTAAATGAGCTGCCTCTATCAACTTAGAGAAATAGTCAATAGCAATAATGATGGTTCGACATCCATCGTATGCCATGGGAAGAGGTCTAACCAAACCCAACCCCCATCTATTAAATGGTATCGGTTCAGATAACACAACTTGGGACTCCTCAAATCCTAAGACAGGAAATAGGGGTCTGCTGAAAGATTTCTTGTAAATAATTTTCCTTAATACCAAGAAAACAAGAGCCTTGTATTTAATTCTCTTAGCCATGGCTTTATCCGGACTCAAAATCCCATCGGAAATAAACTGGAGAGTATCATACCTCCAGTCCTTAGGTTGAATAACAAGTATGCTCATACTTTATTCATTCTCATTACCTTTGTCATGGCTCGTTCGTATTGATGGAAATTATTGCATAAGAATCCATGAGTAAGATTCAGAATAAGTTATAGTTGCCAAAAGTCTGCCATAATATTTTCGATCTAGGGATGTGCTCATAGTGAATACTCTTGAAGCTTGCAGCAACTTCCCTCAACATAAGGAAGTATTTCATCAATTTTGTTTCTTTGCTTGAGATTGCCCTTTGAGCATGGTGAATTAGTACCTCATTCATCAGACTCTTTTAGCCCCACATATAAGGGCCAACTTAAGACCACCTATAGCTGCTTCATATTCAGATTCATTGTAAGCAGCCCTGAAACAAAAACATATAGTCGGGTACATGGTATCACCATAGGGAGAAGTTAAACAAATTCCAGCCCGACATCCCATAGTGCTAGATTCACCATCAGTTCTGACTACCCATTCTTTCTTAGATTAGTTTTTTGGTATATGTCTAGAGGATCTATCAACATGAAATTTTACTAAGAAATCAGCCATTGACTAGGCTTTAATCTTCGTTCGACGAGCAAAATAAATATCATAATCACCCAACTCAACTGACAATTTGGTCAGAGTGCTTGATACATCAGCTTTCTGAATAACAATCTATAAGAAAAGATGTTCGAACAACAATGGAATGAGCTTGGAAGTACGGTCTCATTTTTCTTGCCGCAGTTACCAATGCAAATGCTAGTTTTTCTAACTTCAAATATCTTCTATTGAGCATCCAACAGGATTTTGCTAATGTAATACACCGAGCGAGGGTAATTATCCACATCTCTTACTAGCACAACACTTATTGTAAACTCTGATACTCCTAAGTATATGTAGAGTTCCCCCCCCCCCCCCGAACAGGTTTGAAAAGAGGCTTAGGTGAAGACAAATGCTTCTTGATTTCAAAAAATTCTTGATCACACTACGGAGACCAATTAAATTCTTTGACATTCCTCAACAGCTAAAAAAAAATAATCACATTTGTTTGATGATCTTGAAATAAACTTGTTCAAAACATCCAATCGTCCGTTGAGCCTTTGAACTTCTTTGGGGTTCCGAGGAGGGTCCATAGCCACTAGGGTATTGAGTTGATCCGGATCATGTTGAATTCCTTTTTCACTTATTATATAACCCAAAAACTTTCCAGATCGGACCCCAAAAACACACTTTTCAGGGTTTAGTTTCAAGTTCACAGCCCCAAGAGTAAGTCTTTATAAACTATATTATAAGCAAATAATGTTTTTTTCATCAGAAATTTCTTATTGCAGATTTATAGAATGTGCTTTCCTTGGAAGCATCAATGTGTCCCAGAGTGATAATATTTCTCTTATCTTTCATCAGATTGAGGATGCTAACTAATCTTGATATGTAGAAGTAAGCTTTAAGAGACATGTTTTCTGCAAAAAAAAGATTTGACACGAGTTATTAAACAAGCCATAACAATGCATTTTCGTCCGACCTTGCGATTCCAGTTATACTAACCATGCTATTTCTGGGTATATTAATGATGCAAGTTTAGGGATACTAACATAGAATGCAGATCTACAAATGTAACATGCATTTTCTCTGTACGATAGATAACAAAGATGCGAGATTTGTGTATTCCAGATGGAGAATATGCAAGATCAGTGTTAATCTCACATGAACGTGGACATAAAATAGAACATGGAATCCGAAAACACTAAACCCAAAAACTAGACAATACATTACAACCTAGTTATAAAATGTAACACATTATATGCACCTAAAAACTCTAGAAAGTATTATGTAACAAAACTTTACGAAAACCAGAAAAAAAAATGATCAACGAAATACCTAATAAAAATATGAGTTTAACTAAGAACTTAGTTGCAATGAATACATTGGAATACACTATAAGTACAGTGTATACCTAGAAATGCAGAAGATAGTTGACATTAACCATCGAAATTGAAAATCATGACTGGTACGATGAGTACCTTTAAGGTGTTTCCATTAGAGGTCCAAACGTCAATCGAAGCTTGAAACAAGTTTTCTGGAACGATGAAAAACGACCTGATAGATTTTGATTCTTTTGTCGGAGTTTGAAGTCATCTGTTCTTTTGTCGGAGTTTGAAGTCGTCGTCGGAGTCAGACGAAAGGTAACTGGGTTTCGTGGATTTACTGGGTTTATTGAGTTTAAGAAGGAATGTTTACTAAATTGTTTTGGTTTAAAAATGTGAAAATAAAATTCAACCTAACACATCATATTTATAGTAATTTGGGTATTTTGATATATTTTGAAAGTACAAATCTCTATTAGTTGCATGAATGTGTATTTATAATTTTTTTTATTTAGAACACTGTATATTACAAACGTTAAATAGAACCATAAATAAAATCTACAAAATTTCGTGTCTATAAGTAACATTTCATAAGTGTATCTAAGTAAACTGTAACATAACCTACCAGCTATTTAATCTAAATGGAGATTATGAACTCCTTGACAAGTATATATATATAAAAGAAAAATTCAACCATCTGGCAGACTAGTTACTTCTATTTTATTGCTTATTATTGATACTCCATCTTGCTGATCTACGACCTTCAGTTTGGTTTAGGTATTCTCGATATCTACAATGATAACAATACACCGATGGCTACCGAAAATAGTTTAAGTACTGCTTATTCTGATAGATATAAGGCGATATAAACAAAAATGGAATTGTATTAAGAAGTAATACGAAGTCGGTACATTATACCTGATCCAAAAGTAATGGTTGATATAGTAAAAGAATCGAGCTTTAAAGGCAAAGTCTTAGTTGTGACAAAATTAAAAAGGATGACTTTGAGGTTTAAAAGGAATATCATAATGTTTTTTACTTTGGTAACCAATGTCCATACAGACCGCGAGGCTTTGTCTCAGCCGAGTCCTTAGAGACATTTTCAGTCAATAAAGCTGAGGATACCGTCACCAATATTTTTATATAATTTCATCATCTCTCCCAATTTTTCTCCAATTCCAATCAGTTCCATTATTTCCGAGCCTTGGAGTGTCAGCAAATTTGATTCCTGCACCATATCTTTACACGCTTGTTCCACATTCATCTTTACGGCAGTTTCAGCAAATGTTTTCATGTTTTGAGTCAGTTCAGAAGAACTTTTGCTCAATGTATCTGTCGATGCATACACCATATTATCACATAATATCTTGGTCTCCATCAATTTGTCCCCAATTTCTGTCAACAAATCTGACGATCCCTGCACCATATTTTCCAAAATCTCCTCCATCTCCATCGAGTTGGATGATACCTTGGCGATACTTTCACATAATAATTTCTTTATGTCTATCAATTTTTCTCGTACTTCCTTCAGCTCCATCATTGTATTATCATTTTCTAGCGACGAGTATACCAATAACTCCATATTTTCACATAAGTTCTTCATCTCAATCAATATATATCGAACTTCCTTCACCTCCATCCGATCATTTTCAAGATTCTTCGGTTCTAAAAATTTAATTAACGTTAGCTGATATTTTTCTGTATAACCCACAAGAATTTCAAAGGCAAAAGGGAAACGTTTTATTACTTTTGGAAGAGCTAGCAGTTTCGGTGTGATTCTCTTTAGGGCTTGGGGTGTTGCTTTTATCGTTCGAATTCAACCCATTGCTAGAAAACAAGGATCTATTCACATTAACTACATTATAAATTAGCTCAAAATTTTGTCATGAAACTTAAAAACCTTGGCATCTATATACCATAAGTAATGCAAGAATATTGTAGCATACTATTATAGTCTGATTTATTGAAATCTAGGATTAGAACTCACACATCATTAGTGTTCTGCCCAGAAATCATATGAACATCATCCATCTTCTCACCTGAAACCGAAACAAAATGAACTTTATCATAAACAAAATCAGCGAACATTTTGATTCATGAACAAGATCAGCGAATATATAATACAACCACAGTATGAAGATCAGTTATAGGACTGGTTGTTCTTCTTGCTGAATCTGGATTAACCCCACACAACTTTCTGTTTACTGGATTTTCTTGAACTAATTAATTATGAAAGAAAAACAAAAGAGGAATACCTTCGTTGAAAAGCTACTATGATATATTTTTCAGCTGTTCTTTGGAGCGATTCTTAAAATAAAGTTTCTTTGGAGAATAAGAATGGTTGTTAATATAAGGAAGGAAAAATAAAGATCAAGAGAGCGGGAAAATATAGTTGTTACTATTTTTGTTATCGTAACGATTTTTTTATTACTTTGACTTTCTTCAAATTTCATAAAATAATGGAAAGTACCCGATCCACCGAGAGCAATCTGAACTTGTATACCTTTTTTTCCTTTACCAACTTATTAATTATTATCAAGCATTTAATTATTATCAAGCATAATTGTGATTGTATCGATTTTTAACTAACAAATTAATATTAGGAAACGACACACTAAGTACTTTTTAGCCAAACCTATTATTATCTAGTATCTAAAAATAGGTTAATGCTCACTTAATACCCATCTCATTAAACATATTCACTTTTAATATCTAATTTTTTTATTAATACTATAATTACCCTCAACCTAGTATATAAGGGTTAATTTGTGAAAAAAGGGACCTTTTTTGCTACAGTACCTTCTTATTACCTATGAATTTTGAATTTTGAATTTATTAGGCGCTCTCTCTCATATCTCCTAACCTAACAAACAATCTATTTTTCAAGAATGTCTATTCGATTCCAAAAACGGCGACATGATCACACTCATTCCGGCGAGCCTAGCTAACCACCGGCGAATGATAAGTGCATTTCATATCACTTATTACGCTTCCATTATTCTTAAAATCATCACCGACTCTCAAGTATTCGTTGAGTTTTAACATGTTTTTCCAGTATTATTAAAGTCGCTTATGCCGCGGGTAAATTGTGACAATATTAATAAATTTGGGTTGAAATTGAAGAAACTGGAAAATTAATGTATTTAGGAAAATTTTGGAACAGCTGAAAAGAAAAGAAAATATATTAATGCTTAAAATATATTATGCCAAGTGATTTTCCAAAAAAAATATATATATTAATGCTAAAAATATATTATGACAATGATTTTCTAAAAAAAGAAAAATATATATATTAATATATTTAGGAAAATTTTGGAACAGCTAAAAAGAAAAGAAAATATATTAATGCTTAAAATATATTATGCCAAGTGATTTTCAAAAAAATATATATTAATACTAAAAATATATTATGACAATGATTTTCTAAAAAAAGAAAAATATATATATTAATGCTTGAAAAATATATTAACGTTTAAGGTGGGAGCACGGATATTAAGGAAACTCATTATGAGTTCTCTTTCCTATAAAAATTAGAGCAGGAATAAATTTAATTGGTCAATTATAATAAAAAACTGCATTTTGATAAAAAAGGCTGGTTTCCTTCGCTATTAAATTGAATATCATTTAATATTATGGTAATTGTGAAACGTCAACTAATATATAATTAATTTAGTTTCTTAAAACGACCTATAATAAGTGACGGAGGGAGTAATGTTGAAAAAAAAGAAAAATATATTTTCTAAGATATTGTTTAAAATATTAAATTAAGAAGAAAATATTAAAGCAAAGTATAAAAGGAAATTAATGCTAAATTAAGAAAAGAATATTAGATTAAAATATTATTTTATTTAACATAAATATTTAGGTTACGTAATTTAATTGTTTATATTATTTTATTTAACATAAATATTTACGTTACGTAATTTAATTGTTTTTAGGGTTTCGGCAGAATATCTATATAAAGAGACAGACGTAAAAGAGAAAGAGTGTGCGGTTTAGTTTCTGGTCTTTCGGCAAAATAATAAGAAAAGAATAGAAAACAGAAAGAAGAAAAAGAGAGACCATATACAATTGCAAACAAAGCCAATTGGTGTAAGCAAAATGTGTCAGACTTGAAAAGCAAAGTAGATATTTTTTATTTTTTATTTTTTTTCTTTAATTCTTTTCATTTTGTTTCATGGTTTAATATTTTTTCTAAACTTTTCTACGTTTATTTATATTTTTTTATTTATATAAAACCATGATGATGATTTGTTCGATTATGAACTAATCATTGTCATGGAACCCTAGCGGATTTGTTTAAATATTATTTAGGGTTTATTGCTTAATTGATTTTTTTGAGATATATTTTTCGGTTACCTAGTATGGTTGTTATTTTTGTTAGATGCGTCGCGAACATCTAGATTGTTTATCTTTAATGAATGCGAAAGTATAATTAAGGGTTAGAACTTGCCATGCTAGCATAGGTTCTTGAATGATTCATATTGTGATTGTTCATGATTCGTAATATGTCATTAACCATATCATATTACCCTATGTAATCGAAATAGGTAACTTGTGCTTAAAACCAATTGTACCTCAATTCATATAGACATATAGGATTGTCATGTATGCGGTGTCTTTTTAACTGCTATCTCTTCTGTGGTTGTTTAAGTGGCTTGGTTTACGTGTACTGAAAGGTAGCGTATTCTGATTTTGTGTTATCTGATTAGTAATCGTAGTTATCTTCCATATTGATTAAGTATATTAATACTCTAAGTAAAATAAACAATGAAGTTAGGGTTCCATGTTTTCTCTCGTATAAGTAAAACTCATTAGATATTCTCGTTACTTGATTTGTTTAGTTACATTCATACTTTATTACTTGTTCAAGCAGTAGTCTAATAATCATACATTGTTGCATAAGTAAATCTTTGTCTTATACACCTAGTCTTCGTGGGAACGATATTTCTTACTTATTACTTGCTACGATTTGACCGCGTATACTTGCGTGAGAAAAGGACTAACAAGTTTTTGACGCCGTTGCCGGGGACTCGGTGTTATTTGACAGTTTTATTTCTTATCAGCAGGAGTCATTATAAAACTACTGACTTGATTCGGTTACTTTCTTTTTGTGTGTTTTCTTGTGTTTCAGGTACTTGAGTATGTATGCAAACACGGTCTCAAACTAGAGCACTAGTACAAAAGGAGCTTGAAACACAGCAAGAAACATAGTTAATATTCGCAGTTTCTGATACTAATTCTACAATGGGAGATCCAGCTCCAAAAGCACTCATGGAATACTCTCAACCAAAGATCATGGATATTCAGTCTAGTATTGTCAGACCCAATATCGCTGCGAATAATTTCGAGATTAAACCCAGCACTATTCAGATGATGCAGAATTCTTGTCAGTTTGGGGGAGCTTCATCTGAGGATCCTAATATGCACATTATGACCTTCCTTGAAATCTGTGATACTTTCAAGTTCAACGGTGTTTCAGATGATGCCATAAGATTGAGACTCTTCCCATTTTCTCTGAGGGACAAAGTTAAGAGCTGGTTACACTCTTTACCAGCAGGCTCGATCACGACTTGGGATATACTAGCACAGAAATTTCTCTCAAAATTCTTTCCTATGGCAAGAACAGCCGCCTTGAGGAATGCTATTACTCAGTTTTCTCAGTCATATGGTGAATCTTTAAGTGAAGCTTGGGAGCGTTACAAGGAGATGCTCAGAAAATGTCCTCATCATGGGATGCCTGATTGGTTAGTAATAAATTGCTTCTACAATGGGTTGGGTGCGCAAACAAGGCCCATGGTCGATGCTGCATCTGGGGGAGCCTTTTTAACGAAAAGCTATGAGGAGGCTCATGAGCTCCTTGAGATGATGGCTGCTAATGAATTCCAGAACCCTTCTCAGAGACAGTCACAACATAAAGTAGCTTGTATTCTTAACGTAGACACTGCCACTTCTTTAGCAGCTCAGCTTGAAGCTCTAAACATGAAGGTAGATTCTTTGACTAAACTAGGAGTACAACAGGTAGCTAGTGTATGCGAGATTTGTGCTGGAGGGCATGACACTCAAAAATGCCCAATCTCTACTGAGTCAGTGCAATTTGTGAGTAACTTTCAGAGGCAGAATCAACAACCAATCTCAAACACATATCACCCAAGCAACAGAAATCATCCTAACTTCAGTTGGAGCAATAATCAACAAGGTAATCAACATTATGGTGCTAAGCCATACGCTTCTCCTGGATTTCAGCAACAAGGGCAGCAGCATCAATCTCAACAGTATGCCCCAAGACAACCTCAGAATCAACATCCTGACCCTTCTCAACATTCTGTGAGAGACTCTGAATTCGAAGAGATGAAGTTAATGATTAAAAGTCTGATGGTATCTCACAAGACCTTGGAAAATCAGATTGGGCAGATGGCCAGTAACATGATTGTTAGACCTCAGGGAGTTCTTCCTAGCGACACAGAACATAATCCAGGTAAACGGGACGGCAAAGAGCAATGCCAAGCTATCACCTTGCGATCAAGAAAGGTTGCTAAGAACCCCACAGTTGAACAAGAGGCGGATTCTTCTCAAAATCAGCCCTCATCTGAGGTTAATTCTGGTCAAGATCAGCCACCTAAAAAGCTATCTCAGTCAGTTGTTGAGCCTACGATCTACCCTCCTCCACCTTTTCCGCAAAGGTTGCAGAAACAGAAGCTAGATGCTCAGTTTGGGAGATTTTTGGAGGTGTTCAAGAAGCTACACATCAACATACCTTTTGCTGAAGCATTAGAGAAAATGCCTAGTTATTCCAAGTTCATGAAGGGAATTCTTTCGAAAAAGCTAAAGCTTGGTGATTTTGAGACAGTGGCGCTCACTGAGGCATGCAGTGCGATCTTACAACAAAAATTGCCTCCCAAACTTAAAGATCCAGGAAGCTTTACCATTCCTTGTTCAATCGGAAATTTAACCTTTAGCAAATGTTTATGTGATTTGGGAGCGAGCATCAATCTGATGCCCCTATCTGTGTTTGAGAAACTTGGGCTACCTGAACCAAAACCGACTAATATCTCTTTGCAGCTGGCTGATCGTTCTATCACATATCCTCGTGGGATCGTAGAAGATGTCTTAGTAAAGGTAGACAAGCTCATCTTTCCTGCTGACTTCGTTGTCTTGGATTTCGAAGAGGACAAAAACATCCCCATAATCATGGGAAGACCATTCTTGGCTACGGGAAAAACTCTGATCGATGTCCAAAAAGGGGAGCTCACTATGAGAGTGCAAGATCAGACTGTCACTTTCAACGTTTTCAAGGCTATGCAATCCCCAATAGAGGATGAGGAATGTTTCAGGTTGGATACGGTCGATTCTTCGCACAATAATGAGTTGGATCAGTTCTCGAGTTCAAATGCTCTAGGCAGAGTTCTACATGGTGAATCTGACTTCGAAGACGAAGAAATATCTGAATGTGTTCAACTACTACAGGAAGCCCCGTATCAAAAGAGGCTCAATATTCCACATGAGTCGCTCGTATTGGGTGATCTTAAGGATTCTCAGGAAAGACTTAAACCTTCTCTACAAGAAGCTCCTAAACTTGAACTCAAACGACTACCAGATCATCTCAGGTATGCTTTCTTGGGAGAGTCATCTACATTACCTGTTATTATTGCATCTAACCTTTCAGGTAGTGAGGAAGAAAAGATATTAAGAGTTCTGGGGAAGTTCAAATCAGCCATTGGTTGGACCATAGCAGATATCAGAAGATGTATAAGGAAAAAAGTCAAGAAACGACATGATATGAAGCTTGTACATAAAGTTTTTGATCCAGGCCAACTTGTTATTCTTTTCAACTCTCGTCTAAAGTTTTTCCCAGGGAAGCTCAAGTCAAGGTGGTCTGGACCTTTTAAAGTCAAGACAGTATATCCACTTGGAGCAGTTGAAATCTATGAGGAATCGCCAGATAAAGCATTCAAAGTCAATGGTCAACGACTCAAGCATTACTATGGAAATATGGAGAACCGTGAGGCATTCAGCATCCGCCTCGACACTATATGATTCCGAGTGGTATCGTCGAGCTATCGACGTTAAACAAACGCTTCGTGGGAGGCAACCCACTGAGAAACAACGATCAACACTGCTGGACGAATAGGGGAGTGTTTCTTTTATCTTTTAATTTCTTGTAGTTGCATTCATCATAGTAGTTATTCATGTTAGTCATGCTTATTTGCATTTTCATGCCATGATTATATAGACAGTGTTTAGGATCGACTTAGTCTATTAACATAGCATTTTTTTTTGCATTTCGCGTCTTTGATCCCTTCAGTTGCTGTTTCTACTTAAGTAGCCGATGATAAAAATTGTTTGGAATGATAGTAGGAATAAAATCTAATTAGGTTGCTTGTCAGTTAGCTTGCTTGATGTAGAAGCACAATTAATACATGTAGACTCATCGATTGTTTTTATGCTAGTTACGGACACACTTGAGTATTGTTATACATAATCCTTGCTTAGGTTCAGAATTACACCTTAATCCTTTATTAGCTCATGGATTGCAAAAAGATAAGTTTGGGGGAGTTAAAAGATAAATATGCGTATTATTCAGTTAGGCGTCAAAGGCTAGTAGCCGCTCGTCGACGTACGTCCTCTCGCTGGGGGCTGCGTATTGCGAGTAGTCTAGGGGTGGTATGAGATGGAGCAAAACGCACTCATTCCTAATCCGATTGCTAAAAAAAACAAAAAAACAAAAAAGAAAAAAACAAAAAAGAAAAAGAAAAAAAAGATGAAAAAAAAAACAAAAGAAGAAGGCAAAATTGGCTACGATGAGCTCTTTGGTGCTCGAGTTATTAAGTTCTAGGGGACTTTGTGCCTAGTGACCTAAGACTTTTCCGGTCTGGGATCCGCTAACCTAAAGCTCGCTACATGGACACCATTGTATAAGTCTTTCAGGGACCTCATCCATGGCACGGTCAAATAAGCCTTGAGTGTCTGTATATAGAGTAAAGCATTATAAATCTTTGACAACCCCGGAGAAATATGGATTTGCAACTTGACTATGAAGAATCTAGGTTGTATTTCGTTTCTAATCTTGTGATTATTATGATGAGAACAAGTAAGGTCCATTAATTTGTACTAAAAACATGTCGATTGAGTTTGATCACACACGCACGCTTCTTCACTTGTATTGCTAACATTTGAGTACCTAGTTATTTCACATTCCGAGGTCATTACATTCGTTGAGGCATTTATGCTTAATTAAGTTACAGTTACTTGTTCGGGATCATTGCGCTCTTGCATCCATTTAAATTCAGTTGCATTCATGCATCAATTGTTAAACCTGTTTTGCATTGCTTGAGGACAAGCAACGGTTTAAGTTTGGGGGTTTGATAAGTGCATTTCATATCACTTATTACGCTTCCATTATTCTTAAAATCATCACCGACTCTCAAGTATTCGTTGAGTTTTAACATGTTTTTCCAGTATTATTAAAGTCGCTTATGCTGCGGGTAAATTGTGACAATATTAATAAATTTGGGTTGAAATTGAAGAAACTGGAAAATTAATGTATTTAGGAAAATTTTGGAACAGCTGAAAAGAAAAGAAAATATATTAATGCTTAAAATATATTATGCCAAGTGATTTTCCAAAAAAATATATATATTAATACTAAAAATATATTATGACAATGATTTTCTAAAAAAAGAAAAATATATATATTAATGTATTTAGGAAAATTTTGGAACAACTAAAAAGAAAAGAAAATATATTAATGCTTAAAATATATTATGCCAAGTGATTTTCAAAAAAATATATATATTAATGCTAAAAATATATTATGACAATGATTTTCTAAAAAAAGAAAAATATATATATATATATATATTAATGCTTGAAAAATATATTAACGTTTAAGGTGGGAGCACGGATATTAAGGAAACTCATTATGAGTTCTCTTTCCTATGAAAATTATAGCAGAAATAAATTTAATTGGTCAATTATAATAAAAAACTGCATTTTGATAAAAAAGGCAATTGGTTTCCTTCGCTATTAAATTGAATATCATTTAATATTATGGTAATTGTGAAACGTCAACTAATATATAATTAATTTAGTTTCTTAAAACGACCTATAATAAGTAACGGAGGGAGTAATGTTGAAAAAAAAGAAAAATATATTTTCTAAGATATTGTTTAAAATATTAAATTAAGAAGAAAATATTAAAGCAAAGTATAAAAGGAAATTAATGCTGAATTAAGAAAAGAATATTAGATTAAAATATTATTTTATTTAACATAAATATTTAGGTTACGTAATTTAATTGTTTATATTATTTTATTTAACATAAATATTTACGTTACGTAATTTAATTGTTTTTAGGGTTTCGGCAGAATATCTATATAAAGAGACAGACGTAAAAGAAAAAGAGTGTGCCGTTTAGTTTCTGGTCTTTCGGCAAAATAATAAGAAAAGAATAGAAATCAGAAAGAAGAAAAAGAGAGACCATATACAATTGCAAACAAAGCCAATTGGTGTAAGCAAAATGTGTCAGACTCGAAAAGCAAAGCAGATATTTTTAATTTATTTTTCTTTTCTTTAATTCTTTTCATTTTGTTTCATGGTTGAAAATTGGTCATATACGTTAAGCTATTTAATAGAGTTGTCGGTTTAATATTTTTTCTAAACTTTTCTACGTTTATTTATATTTTTTTATTTATATAAAACCATGATGATGATTTGTTCGATTATGAACTAATCATTGTCATGGAACTCTAGCGTATTTGTTTAAATATTATTTAGGGTTTATTGCTTAATTGATTTTTTTGAGATATATTTTTCGGTTACCTAGTATGGTTGTTATTTTTGTTAGATGCGTCGCGAACATCTAGATTGTTTATCTTTAATGAATGCGAAAGTATAATTAAGGGTTAGAACTTGACATGCTAGCATAGGTTATTGAATGATTCATATTGTGATTGTTCATGATTCGTAATATGTCATTAACCATATCATATTACCCTATGTAATCGAAATAGGTAACTTGTGCTTAAAACCAATTGTACCTCAATTCATATAGACATATAGGATTGTCATGCATGCGGTGTCTGTTTAACTGTTATCTCTTCTGTGGTTGTTTAAGTGGTTTGGTTTACGTGTACTGAAAGGTAGCGTATTCTGATTTTGTGTTATCTGATTAGTAATCGTAGTTATCTTCCATATTGATTAAGTATATTAATACTCTAAGTAAAATAAACAATGAAGTTAGGGTTCCATGTTTTCTCTCGTATAAGTAAAACTCATTAGATATTCTCGTTACTTGATTTGTTTAGTTACATTCATACTTTATTACTTGTTCAAGCAGTAGTCTAATAATCATACATTGTTGCATAAGTAAATCTTTGTCTTATACACCTAGTCTTCGTGGGAACGATATTTCTTACTTATTACTTGCTACGATTTGACCGCGTATACTTGCGTGAGAAAAGGACTAACAAGTTTTTGGCGCCGTTGCCGGGGACTCGGTGTTATTTGACAGTTTTATTTCTTATCAGCAGGAGTCATTATAAAACTACTGACTTGATTCAGCTACTTTCTTTTTGTGTGTTTTCTTGTGTTTCAGGTACTTGAGTATGTATGCAAACACGGTCTCAAACTAGAGCACTAGTACAAAAGGAGCTTGAAACACAACAAGAAACATAGTTAATATTCGCAGTTTCTGATACTAATTCTACAATGGGAGATCCAGCTCCAAAAGCACTCATGGAATACTCTCAACCAAAGATCATGGATATTCAGTCTAGTATTGTCAGACCCAATATCGCTGCGAATAATTTCGAGATTAAACCCAGCACTATTCAGATGATGCAGAATTCTTGTCAGTTTGGGGGAGCTTCATCTGAGGATCCTAATATGCACATTACGACCTTCCTTGAAATCTGTGATACTTTCAAGTTCAACGGTGTTTCAGATGATGCCATAAGATTGAGACTCTTCCCATTTTCTCTTTGGGACAAAGCTAAGAGCTGGTTACACTCTTTACCAGCAGGCTCGATCACGACTTGGGATATACTAGCACAGAAATTTCTCTCAAAATTCTTTCCTATGGCAAGAACAGCCGCCTTGAGGAATGCTATTACTCAGTTTTCTCAGTCATATGGTGAATCTTTAAGTGAAGCTTGGGAGCGTTACAAGGAGATGCTCAGAAAATGTCCTCATCATGGGATGCCTGATTGGTTAGTAATAAATTGCTTCTACAATGGGTTGGGTGCGCAAACAAGGCCCATGGTCGATGCTGCATCTGGGGGAGCCTTATTAACGAAAAGCTATGAGGAGGCTCATGAGCTCCTTGAGATGATGGCTGCTAATGAATTCCAGAACCCTTCTCAGAGACAGTCACAACATAAAGTAGCTGGTATTCTTAACGTAGACACTGCCACTGCTTTAGCAGCTCAGCTTGAAGCTCTAAACATGAAGGTAGATTCTTTGACTAAACTAGGAGTACAACAGGTAGCTAGTGTATGCGAGATTTGTGCTGGAGGGCATGACACTAAAAAATGCCCAATCTCTACTGAGTCAGTGCAATTTGTGAGTAACTTTCAGAGGCAGAATCAACAACCAATCTCAAACACATATCACCCAAGCAACAGAAATCATCCTAACTTCAGTTGGAGCAATAATCAACAAGGTAATCAACATTATGGTGCTAAGCCATACGCTCCTCCTGGATTTCAGCAACAAGGGCAGCAGCATCAATCTCAACAGTATGCCCCAAGACAACCTCAGAATCAACATCCTGACCCTTCTCAACATTCTGTGAGAGACTCTGAATTCGAAGAGATGAAGTTAATGATTAAAAGTCTGATGGTATCTCACAAGACCTTGGAAAATCAGATTGGGCAGATGGCCAGTAACATGATTGTTAGACCTCAGGGAGTTCTTCCTAGCGACACAGAACATAATCCAGGTAAACGGGACGGCAAAGAGCAATGCCAAGCTATCACCTTGCGATCAGGAAAGGTTGCTAAGAACCCCACAGTTGAACAAGAGGCGGATTCTTCTCAAAATCAGCCCTCATCTGAGGTTAATTCTGGTCAAGATCAGCCACCTAAAAAGCTATCTCAGTCAGTTGTTGAGCCTACGATCTACCCTCCTCCACCTTTTCCGCAAAGGTTGCAGAAACAGAAGCTAGATGCTCAGTTTGGGAGATTTTTGGAGGTGTTCAAGAAGCTACACATCAACATACCTTTTGCTGAAGCATTAGATAAAATGCCTAGTTATTCCAAGTTCATGAAGGGAATTCTTTCGAAAAAGCTAAAGCTTGGTGATTTTGAGACAGTGGCCCTCACTGAGGCATGCAGTGCGATCTTACAACAAAAATTGCCTCCCAAACTTAAAGATCCAGGAAGCTTTACCATTCCTTGTTCAATCGGAAATTTAACCTTTAGCAAATGTTTATGTGATTTGGGAGCGAGCATCAATCTGATGCCCCTATCTGTGTTTGAGAAACTTGGGCTACCTGAACCAAAACCGACTAATATCTCTTTGCAGCTGGCTGATCGTTCTATCACATATCCTCGTGGGATCGTAGAAGATGTCTTAGTAAAGGTAGACAAGCTCATCTTTCCTGCTGACTTCGTTGTCTTGGATTTCGAAGAGGACAAAAACATCCCCATAATCATGGGAAGACCATTCTTGGCTACGGGAAAAACTCTGATCGATGTCCAAAAAGGGGAGCTCACTATGAGAGTGCAAGATCAGACTGTCACTTTCAACGTTTTCAAGGCTATGCAATCCCCAATAGAGGATGAGGAATGTTTCAGGTTGGATACGGTCGATTCTTCGCACAATAATGAGTTGGATCAGTTCTCGAGTTCAAATGCTCTAGGCAGAGTTCTACATGGTGAATCTGACTTCGAAGACGAAGAAATATCTGAATGTGTTCAACTACTACAGGAAGCCCCGTATCAAAAGAGGCTCAATATTCCACATGAGTCGCTCGTATTGGGTGATCTTAAGGATTCTCAGGAAAGACTTAAACCTTCTCTACAAGAAGCTCCTAAACTTGAACTCAAACGACTACCAGATCATCTCAGGTATGCTTTCTTGGGAGAGTCATCTACATTACCTGTTATTATTGCATCTAACCTTTCAGGTAGTGAGGAAGAAAAGATATTAAGAGTTCTGGGGAAGTTCAAATCAGCCATTGGTTGGACCATAGCAGATATCAGAAGATGTATAAGGAAAAAAGTCAAGAAACGACATGATATGAAGCTTGTACATAAAGTTTTTGATCCAGGCCAACTTGTTATTCTTTTCAACTCTCGTCTAAAGTTTTTCCCAGGGAAGCTCAAGTCAAGGTGGTCTGGACCTTTTAAAGTCAAGACAGTATATCCACTTGGAGCAGTTGAAATCTATGAGGAATCGCCAGATAAAGCATTCAAAGTCAATGGTCAACGACTCAAGCATTACTATGGAAATATGGAGAACCGTGAGGCATTCAGCATCCGCCTCGACACTATATGATTCCGAGTGGTATCGTCGAGCTATCGACGTTAAACAAACGCTTCGTGGGAGGCAACCGACTGAGAAACAACGATCAACACTGCTGGACAAATAGGGAGTGTTTCTTTTATCTTTTAATTTCTTGTAGTTGCATTCATCATAGTAGTTATTCATGTTAGTCATGCTTATTTGCATTTTCATGCCATGATTATATAGACAGTGTTTAGGATCGACTTAGTCTATTAACATAGCATTTTTTTTTGCATTTCGCGTCTTTGATCCCTTCAGTTGCTGTTTCTACTTAAGTAGCCGATGATAAAAATTGTTTGGAATGATAGTAGGAATAAAATCTAATTAGGTTGCTTGTTAGTTAGCTTGCTTGATGTAGAAGCACAATTAATACATGTAGACTCATCGATTGTTTTTATGCTAGTTACGGACACACTTGAGTATTGTTATACATAATCCTTGCTTAGGTTCAGAATTACACCTTAATCCTTTATTAGCTCATGGATTGCAAAAAGATAAGTTTGGGGGAGTTAAAAGATAAATATGTGTATTATTCAGTTAGGCGTCAAAGGCTAGTAGCCGCTCGTCGACGTACGTCCTCTCGCTGGGGGTTGCGTATTGCGAGTAGTCTAGGGGTGGTATGAGATGGAGCAAAACGCACTCATTCCTAATCCGATTGCTAAAAAAAACAAAAAAACAAAAAAGAAAAAAACAAAAAAGAAAAAGAAAAAAAAAGATGAAAAAAAAACAAAAGAAGAAGGCAAAATTGGCTACGATGAGCTCTTTGGTGCTCGAGTTATTAAGTTCTAGGGGACTTTGTGCCTAGTGACCTAAGACTTTTCCGGTCTGGGATCCGCTAACCTAAAGCTCGCTACATGGACACCATTGTATAAGTCTTTCAGGGACCTCATCCATGGCACGGTCAAATAAGCCTTGAGTGTCTGTATATAGAGTAAAGCATTATAAATCTTTGACAACCCCGGAGAAATATGGATTTGCAACTTGACTATGAAGAATCTAGGTTGTATTTCGTTTCTAATCTTGTGATTATTATGATGAGAACAAGTAAGGTCCATTAATTTGTACTAAAAACATGTCCATTGAGTTTGATTACACACGCACGCTTCTTCACTTGTATTGCTAACATTTGAGTACCTAGTTATTTCACATTCCGAGGTCATTACATTCGTTGAGGCATTTATGCTTAATTAAGTTACAGTTACTTGTTCGGGATCATTGCGCTCTTGCATCCATTTAAATTCAGTTGCATTCATGCATCAATTGTTAAACCTCTTTTGCATTGCTTGAGGACAAGCAACGGTTTAAGTTT
The DNA here is from genome assembly GCA_036936605.1 of Limnanthes douglasii subsp. nivea. Taxonomy (NCBI): domain Eukaryota; kingdom Viridiplantae; phylum Streptophyta; class Magnoliopsida; order Brassicales; family Limnanthaceae; genus Limnanthes; species Limnanthes douglasii. The sequence continues at coordinate 25,666,670 of JAUPFV010000002.1, forward strand.
GGGGGTTTGATAAGTGCATTTCATATCACTTATTACGCTTCCATTATTCTTAAAATCATCACCGACTCTCAAGTATTCGTTGAGTTTTAACATGTTTTTCCAGTATTATTAAAGTCGCTTATGCCGCGGGTAAATTGTGACAATATTAATAAATTTGGGTTGAAATTGAAGAAACTGGAAAATTAATGTATTTAGGAAAATTTTGGAACAGCTGAAAAGAAAAGAAAATATATTAATGCTTAAAATATATTATGCCAAGTGATTTTCCAAAAAAATATATATATTAATGCTAAAAATATATTATGACAATGATTTTCTAAAAAAGGAAATATATATATATATTAATGTATTTAGGAAAATTTTGGAACAGCTAAAAAGAAAAGAAAATATATTAATGCTTAAAATATATTATGCCAAGTGATTTTCAAAAAATATATATATTAATGCTAAAAATATATTATGACAATGATTTTCTAAAAAAAGAAAAAAAAAATATATATATATATTAATGCTTGAAAAATATATTAACGTTTAAGGTGGGAGCACGGATATTAAGGAAACTCATTATGAGTTCTCTTTCCTATAAAACTTAGAGCAGGAATAAATTTAATTGGTCAATTATAATAAAAAACTGCATTTTGATAAAAAAGGCAATTGGTTTCCTTCGCTATTAAATTGAATATCATTTAATATTATGGTAATTGTGAAACGTCAACTAATATATAATTAATTTAGTTTCTTAAAACGACCTATAATAAGTAACGGAGGGAGTAATGTTGAAAAAAAAGAAAAATATATTTTCTAAGATATTGTTTAAAATATTAAATTAAGAAGAAAATATTAAAGCAAAGTATAAAAGGAAATTAATGCTGAATTAAGAAAAGAATATTAGATTAAAATATTATTTTATTTAACATAAATATTTAGGTTACGTAATTTAATTGTTTATATTATTTTATTTAACATAAATATTTACGTTACGTAATTTAATTGTTTTTAGGGTTTCGGCAGAATATCTATATAAAGAGACAGACGTAAAAGAGAAAGAGTGTGCCGTTTAGTTTCTGGTCTTTCGGCAAAATAATAAGAAAAGAATAGAAAACAGAAAGAAGAAAAAGAGAGACCATATACAATTGCAAACAAAGCCAATTGGTGTAAGCAAAATGTGTCAGACTCGAAAAGCAAAGCAGATATTTTTAATTTATTTTTCTTTTCTTTAATTCTTTTCATTTTGTTTCATGGTTGAAAATTGGTCATATACGTTAAGCTATTTAATAGAGTTGTCGGTTTAATATTTTTTCTAAACTTTTCTACGTTTATTTATATTTTTTTATTTATATAAAACCATGATGATGATTTGTTCGATTATGAACTAATCATTGTCATGGAACCCTAGCGGATTTGTTTAAATATTATTTAGGGTTTATTGCTTAATTGATTTTTTTGAGATATATTTTTCGGTTACCTAGTATGGTTGTTATTTTTGTTAGATGCGTCGCGAACATCTAGATTGTTTATCTTTAATGAATGCGAAAGTATAATTAAGGGTTAGAACTTGCCATGCTAGCATAGGTTCTTGAATGATTCATATTTTGATTGTTCATGATTCGTAATATGTCATTAACCATATCATATTACCCTATGTAATCGAAATAGGTAACTTGTGCTTAAAACCAATTGTACCTCAATTCATATAGACATATAGGATTGTCATGCATGCGGTGTCTTTTTAACTGCTATCTCTTCTGTGGTTGTTTAAGTGGTTTGGTTTACGTGTACTGAAAGGTAGCGTATTCTGATTTTGTGTTATCTGATTAGTAATCGTAGTTATCTTCCATATTGATTAAGTATATTAATACTCTAAGTAAAATAAACAATGAAGTTAGGGTTCCATGTTTTCTCTCGTATAAGTAAAACTCATTAGATATTCTCGTTACTTGATTTGTTTAGTTACATTCATACTTTATTACTTGTTCAAGCAGTAGTCTAATAATCATACATTGTTGCATAAGTAAATCTTTGTCTTATACACCTAGTCTTCGTGGGAACGATATTTCTTACTTATTACTTGCTACGATTTGACCGCGTATACTTGCGTGAGAAAAGGACTAACAAGTTTTTGGCGCCGTTGCCGGGGACTCGGTGTTATTTGACAGTTTTATTTCTTATCAGCAGGAGTCATTATAAAACTACTGACTTGATTCGGTTACTTTCTTTTTGTGTGTTTTCTTGTGTTTCAGGTACTTGAGTATGTATGCAAACACGGTCTCAAACTAGAGCACTAGTACAAAAGGAGCTTGAAACACAGCAAGAAACATAGTTAATATTCGCAGTTTCTGATACTAATTCTACAATGCGAGATCCAGCTCCAAAAGCACTCATGGAATACTCTCAACCAAAGATCATGGATATTCAGTCTAGTATTGTCAGACCCAATATCGCTGCGAATAATTTCGAGATTAAACCCAGCACTATTCAGATGATGCAGAATTCTTGTCAGTTTGGGGGAGCTTCATCTGAGGATCCTAATATGCACATTATGACCTTCCTTGAAATCTGTGATACTTTCAAGTTCAACGGTGTTTCAGATGATGCCATAAGATTGAGACTCTTCCCATTTTCTCTGAGGGACAAAGCTAAGAGCTGGTTACACTCTTTACCAGCAGGCTCGATCACGACTTGGGATATACTAGCACAGAAATTTCTCTCAAAATTCTTTCCTATGGCAAGAACAGCCGCCTTGAGGAATGCTATTACTCAGTTTTCTCAGTCATATGGTGAATCTTTAAGTGAAGCTTGGGAGCGTTACAAGGAGATGCTCAGAAAATGTCCTCATCATGGGATGCCTGATTGGTTAGTAATAAATTGCTTCTACAATGGGTTGGGTGCGCAAACAAGGCCCATGGTCGATGCTGCATCTGGGGGAGCCTTATTAACGAAAAGCTATGAGGAGGCTCATGAGCTCCTTGAGATGATGGCTGCTAATGAATTCCAGAACCCTTCTCAGAGACAGTCACAACATAAAGTAGCTGGTATTCTTAACGTAGACACTGCCACTGCTTTAGCAGCTCAGCTTGAAGCTCTAAACATGAAGGTAGATTCTTTGACTAAACTAGGAGTACAACAGGTAGCTAGTGTATGCGAGATTTGTGCTGGAGGGCATGACACTAAAAAATGCCCAATCTCTACTGAGTCAGTGCAATTTGTGAGTAACTTTCAGAGGCAGAATCAACAACCAATCTCAAACACATATCACCCAAGCAACAGAAATCATCCTAACTTCAGTTGGAGCAATAATCAACAAGGTAATCAACATTATGGTGCTAAGCCATACGCTCCTCCTGGATTTCAGCAACAAGGGCAGCAGCATCAATCTCAACAGTATGCCCCAAGACAACCTCAGAATCAACATCCTGACCCTTCTCAACATTCTGTGAGAGACTCTGAATTCGAAGAGATGAAGTTAATGATTAAAAGTCTGATGGTATCTCACAAGACCTTGGAAAATCAGATTGGGCAGATGGCCAGTAACATGATTGTTAGACCTCAGGGAGTTCTTCCTAGCGACACAGAACATAATCCAGGTAAACGGGACGGCAAAGAGCAATGCCAAGCTATCACCTTGCGATCAGGAAAGGTTGCTAAGAACCCCACAGTTGAACAAGAGGCGGATTCTTCTCAAAATCAGCCCTCATCTGAGGTTAATTCTGGTCAAGATCAGCCACCTAAAAAGCTATCTCAGTCAGTTGTTGAGCCTACGATCTACCCTCCTCCACCTTTTCCGCAAAGGTTGCAGAAACAGAAGCTAGATGCTCAGTTTGGGAGATTTTTGGAGGTGTTCAAGAAGCTACACATCAACATACCTTTTGCTGAAGCATTAGATAAAATGCCTAGTTATTCCAAGTTCATGAAGGGAATTCTTTCGAAAAAGCTAAAGCTTGGTGATTTTGAGACAGTGGCCCTCACTGAGGCATGCAGTGCGATCTTACAACAAAAATTGGTCACGAAACATATATTGTTCCGTTGTCCGAATTTGAATATTTCGAGTCTTTTCAACAGTACGTTGAGGAAACATGGCAGGGTCTTGTTAGAGGCAACTACAGCATTACCTACTCTTGCGGTTCTCAGAATAACTGTATGTTTAATAAGGAGACCGATTTTATTGGGTTAGAATGTTACCTTGATGTTGAGCGTCTGAAGAGTGTTAGTTTTCTTATAGAAGAACATGTTGCTGATAAAGGCTCCGCCATTAAACGTAAAGAACCTACCTAGCTGTTCGAAGAATCCTCACATATGCAACGAACTAGCGGTGAAAACAGTAGCTGTTTGGCGATTTCAACCCCCAAAAAAGGCATCTTGCTACAACTGGATTGGTAGAAGCTATCATCGGTGTTTGACAGTCATTCCCAGATGGTGCTCCAGGTCTAAGGTTATCATTATCTCGTTATGCATTAGAGAACGGTTTTGCGTTTAGGTACATGCACAATACCTTTAGCAAGATCATCGTTTATTGTGTAAACAAATATTTGGACGGTTGCAAATAGAGGCTTTATGCTTCTGTTGATTCTAAGATCGGTTTGATGACCATAAAAATATTTGTCAGTACCCATACGTGCAGTCCCGTGTTCACAAAGAAGAAGAGCAGGCATTTGTCATCCGATTTGATTGCTGATGAAATTCACGATTCTCTTAGCAACTGCCATTCCGTAACAGCTAAGACTATATAGTCCTCCATCAAGCAAGATTACGGTTTAGACATTTCCTATCGTCTATCGTGGAATGCGTTAGATAAGGCCCATCGTGTTGTATTTGGAGATAGCAATAGCTCTTTAGGATTTCTAAAATCATACTTCAAGAGACTAAAGAGTCGTGACATCACTATGGACTGCCATCTGGATTTGGCTCCCGACAATCTTTTCCGTCGCTATTTTATAGCGTTTGGGGCGTGTCTTCAGGGTTTCCATTCGTGTCGGCCTTTACTGTACGTTGATGGAACCCATCTAACAGGGAAGCATGGTGGCGTGTTGGTTTCAGCGGTTGCAAAAGATAGAAACAACGGTCAGTCCATGTTTCACTACACTTTTGGTCTACATATGTGCTTTTGTTTAATCAAATGTTTATCATGAGCTAAGGTTGCTAGATTGGTGAGTTTTACATTGCGATTTGAACATGCACGCTAGATAGGTAGACCTAGGTTGCTAGATTGGTTGTTTTGATGTTATTGCGAGTTACGCATAGTTTAGAGTGCTATATTGACGATTTTACAGACTGCCCAATTCTGATAGATAGGTTCTATATATATTGCGATTTCAGTGCACTCACCCAGTTAATGTATTACTGTGGTTCAACGGTTAGTCTATTTTTCACTACACTTTTTGTTTACATATGTGCTTTTGTTTTTCCAAATTTTTATCATGAGATACAGTTGCTAGATTGGTTACGTTTACATTGCGATTTCAACATGCACGCTAGATAGGTAGACCTAGGTTGCTAGATTTGCTAGATTTCAACATGCACGCCTATTTTAGTCTGCTATATTGACCAGTAAACAGACTGAATGGTTTTGCTAGATAGGTTTTATATATATTGCGATTGCTGTTCATTCATCCAATCAATATCGTAATATGGTTCACCCGTATCCTTTCCGTTTCAATTCTATTCCTCGTAGCTTTTGGTATCTTTGGTAGTGAAGACTCAGACAACTGGTTTTGGTTTTTGGAAAGTTTAAAACCGCATTTGCTAGGGCGCCAAATAACTTTCATTTCAGACCGCCATGCTGGTATTATTAACGTTGTTGCAACTCTTTATCTCAATGACTACCACGCGTATTGCATCTTCCATCTGATACAGAATTTGACTAAAGCTCTTGAACACACTAACAGAGTCTACAAAAACAATATGTTAGTGATGTTTAAGAGCTGTGCTTATTCCCCGATTATGGATATTTTTAATGAACGTTATGCTCAGTTTCCGCGCCAAGGAGGTGAGCGTATTGGCAAATTTCTAAGAAATTTGCAACCAGAAAAATGGGCTCAGGCATACGTGAAAGGCAAAAGGTATGGGGCGATGGCATCCACAGCTGTTCAATCTTTCAATCCGCAGATTAAAAAGCTGTGCCAGCTGCCTATAATGGAATTGGTTGACCAGATTAGAGTTCTTCTTATGACTCAAATGTCTCGACGTTTGGCAGGGGGTCTAAGCTGGAACACACACTTATGCTCCGAGTTTGACAAGATGTTCAAAGAGAATGTACAATGCGGTCGGACTTAGTTAGTTCGCAAGTCTTCTGCCGCATATTTTGAGGTTTTATCGGACCCAGTCACGGTGGTCAACATCCTTGATTTCAAGTGCACATGCGGCTCTTGGAAGCAAGGATATTTCCCATGCGCTCATACATTGGCTGCAATAACATCTCTAAACAAAGATCCGATGACATTAGTAGAGCTATTTTTCAATGCTGTAAATTATGGGTCCAATTATTCTTTTAACATACTGGCTATAACAGAGTTCGGTGAATCTAGTACCGATAATGATAATGGAGATCCAGTGGTTAATCCCTCAAACGTTAATAGACGAGATGGACGGTTGAGGAAAAAGCGTATTCCATCAAGAGGAGAGGTTACCACCAGCCAGTCCCGTTGTGGTCGCTGTTTCAAAATCAGGTCATAATCGGAGGTCATGTGATGCTCCGTTATGAACTTCTGTTCCCGATGTTTTAGTAACATTTTGATTTTCATAGATAAAATCTCCTTATCTTTTGACTTATATTTTTCGATACTGTTAACATTGATATGTACCATGTCTGTTTGATTCGATGATTCTTATCATTATGAATGTCTACATTGGTAGATACGCCACGATTACATCGCTACATTAGTGTTAACTTTCTGCAATACATTGTTAGATATGTGAATACTAGTCTGATAGATACGAAGCATCTGCACTAATAGAAACTTTAGTGTAAATCTGATAGACATTGCTAGATACGTGACCAATAGTCTTATAGACACGATATATATCATTGATAGATGCACTAATTTATGTATTTGATTTTAATGTCCACATGCATTTGATGGTTGTATTATATTTAGTTTGGTAGGTCCTATCGATCTACCCTTAATGATTCATCTAAGTATTTACTGGATGATGCGATTCACAGCTAATATAGTCTGGTTGATTGAAGATAGATATATGACCTCGACATTGATAAATAGGTTGTGTTGTGGTTGCGATGCACCTTGATTTATTTGAGTTGTTAACCTTGATAGATATCGCAAGTTTTGTCTGTGATTTTAAGGTTAATTTAGTTATGATAGATTAGTTATATCTAAATTGCGATTGTGGATCCTAACTGCCATTAAAAATGCTTCACTCAACTGCTTACTATCAATGTTTACTTGTAGCATTCAAATCTTAACAAAAAAAAATCAGATAGACAACACAAACTGCAATAAAAGCATAACAATACTAGAACATCAGTCAATGCTACACATCAGTCAAATACACCAACCCTCTCCAAAAAACAAACTGCTTAGAGGATTAGTGAAAGTTATAGGTCCATCGAAGCATAAAAAAACATTACAACCAACAAAATAGAAAACATAATGAAAAGAAACTACATGAAATTTTTTAAACCTAATCAAAATCCTCTTCATTTGTCCCTTCAGATCCCTCCTCCTCCTCTTCTTCTGCATCTTCTACTTCTTCGTCCTCCTCGTCCTCTGGCTTCTCATCGTCGACTTTGTCAGAACTATCATCCTCTCCGTCCTCCGACTCCAAGTTGTCCCTACGTCTCTTCCTTTTTGGAAATTGTTCGTGGTCCTAAGACCAAACAGACCAGTTGTCTTCCTCCTCCAACGAGTACTCAGTTGTGGTAGTTCTCTTGTAGGCCTTGTTATCGTTGTAGTAGTCTGTAGACCATCCGCTGTCGGACGAGTAGATAGGTGTTTCTGGTGAAGATGGTGTCATTATCGATGGTTGTTTTATTTCAAGTTAGATTAAAATGGCTGGTGGTTTGCTGGTTGGTTTTTTTCTTTGCAAAGAAGTGTGAGATGAATAGCTTCAACTATCAGCCTCTACTTATAGCAGAACGCAATGCCCAAGGCTATGTCCCATCTAGCAACCAAAATTACTTTCACAAATTTAATTTTACACGTCTATTTAGCGCATGTAATGATTCAAGTCCATCTACCTTTGTCTTTTCAACTTTCAAGCTAACCAATAGGATTAAAACATTTAATTCTAATCACTGATAGGTGTAGTTAACAGTCATTTTGAAGAATTTAATCCCCTCGTCTACCAATAAACCTATCCACCAGTCCAGAAATATAATTGGTCCATCACCAAAATGTTATATGCGATTTACGCCTAATCTACACTGCTAGATATATAATATTTAAAATTTAAAACCACAACTATATATCAACGCTAGATACGTTATACTGATGTTGTTAGATGGTATCGACTTTGATAGACACATAATCCAAAAGTGGACTATATGGGTTGTAACAAAGCTGTTATGACATGTGGACATTCACAGATACTAGATAATAAGTCTGATAGATATGTAATACAGACATTGATAGACACTTGATTATAACTCTGATAGATAAGAAGCATAGACATGCTATATACTTGAATATAAGTCTGATAGATACTTGAGTAAATGTCTGCTAGATACGAAGGTAGACATTGCGAGATACTTGAATATTACTCTGATTGGTACAGAATATATAAAATACCAGTACCTACGATAGATTAACACTAAGGTGAACGGGTGATAGATACAAATACATACATTGCGAGATACGTGAATATTACTCTGATAGATACGAAACATAAAAAATACTAGATACATCATTGAAGAATTAAATAGTGATGTGAAATTTATTCATGCAACAATGGGAGGATCTTCCAAGGTAGTTTAGAAAAACATTTCCCTTTATATATACTTGAGTTTAAGTCTGATAGATACGAAATTCGTACATTTCTAGATACACAACTTGTTTGTTGCTAGATAAGACATATCGATATTAATAGATCCTTGTGTAGGAGTCTGATAGATTCAAAACATAGACATTGCTAGATAAGTTAGTCTAAGTATGATAGATAGGACATACATATATTACTAGATCCGTCAATAATAGTCTAATAGATAAGACGCATAGACATTGCTAGATGTCGCACTATATAGTTGTTAGATGTAGAACTATATAGTTGCTAGATTCGTTCAATAGTAGTCTGATAGATACCTTATATAACATTGCTACATATTTTAGTACACGTCTGATAGATAATAATAAAGACATTGCAATTTACATGAAAATTACTCTGATAGATACAACATATAGAAATTACTAGATTCACCATTGAAGAATGTAACAGTGATGTGCAAATTGCTAGTGACACCAAAGTTTTCTAATAAGTTCAGATTAATTGTCTAATACACCCATCATTTTCTATCCGAATCATACATCCTTGCTACCAAAAAATGAATTACATACTACCAACGTTTGTTTGTATTTTGATCATTCATGAAATGCTTAAATATTTCAGCTCTTGTTTCGGCGGGCATTTCCTTTCCATATTCCCGTGGAACATACCATCTCTGAATGATGTCTTTTGCGTACTTACAAACAAAAACACCGCAGTCAAGGCTATCCTTCTCTCAATGTGGGATATTTCTCATTGTCTTTATTTTGTATCCACCTTTTACATAAGGTATGTATTTTTTCTTCATGCAATAGGCCAGCTGCAAAATCAAGTAATCCATAGTTACATTGCGATTTACGAGTAGTAGTCATTGCTATGTACTATTATATTCATTGATAGATATAGTATGCGACATTTCTAGATAGGTGAACCAAGATCCTTAGCATTAAATTTTATACCAGAGCATCGGCTGTGTTTTTCATCTTATCTGCAATGTGTTTGCTCCACGGCAACAGTGGGTTGTAGCTACTGGCAGCCTCATTCTCCATATCTATAACCAGGAGCGTCCAGTGGTTCATGCCGGATGTGTTAACGGTGCAAAGAGGAACAAGTGCAACGTATGTGTCGGGTTTTATTGTTTCAAAAACCTTATCCACAATAACAGACAAATCTTCCTTGATAGCCAGTGTTCCATGCAAATTTGTGTCATTGCTATAGGAAGTAGATGTTTCCAATATAACACAAATAATTCCTGGTGAACTTACAGTTGCGATTCCAGTTATTTGAATGGCGCTTACCATATATGTATACTCATCATCAAACTATTTCACAGGGACTTATCAATCTGAATCCTTTAGCAGCTTATATACCCAAGCATCTATTATCTATCAAAACACAATTAGAAGCTCAAATCAGTTAAATGACAATTACTGAAAAGAAGAACCAACGGTTTATAGGTTTAAGACTGTAACTTCAATGAGTTACCCTATACTAAGATATTGCTAGATGCTGCATATTAATATTGCTAGACGTACATAGACACATTGTTAGACTTACAAAATCACTCTGATAGATATAACAAGAAACCTTATTACCTTGAAGTCAACTTGAGTTTCGTTAGGTAGTTCCATTATCTCGGTCACACTAATGGAAACCCTATAGGAGAACTCCGTTGTTGGCAAGTACCATACTTCTGGATATTCTTGTTCTTCTTCCTTGGCAAGTTTTATCACCTTCTCGTACTCACTGATATTGATTAGTTTCGTTGTCTCCGTTGGGAACGACCAATCTATGACTGCAATCTGTTGTTGTTTAACCTGCGTCGGAGTAAGTAAGTTCCACATAGGCATGTCATCAACGGGAACCTATAATAAAGCATCAAATTAAACTGTTAACATTACTTTTTGAAGGTTTATTGATCACACAATAGATCTACTTACGTCAACGTCCGTTTGTTCTTCCTCGATTGAGTCCAGTGTACGTCTCTTCTCGTTTGAATTTTCAACAGCCTTGTCAACTTCTTCATAAAATGATTGAGTGCAATCTACAAAGCTATCGTCAGCAACGGTGTAACCGATCTCACAATCAGATCGTTAGTTGCTGCTTTATCTTGTAGTGGTGTTGCATACGAAGATGGCTCGACCTGTGACACTTTTTCAATCTTCGCTGCGGATTGCTCTTCTCCGTTGATAATTGGAATTACTTTTAATGGAGAGACAACTTGCGATAGTTGTTCGCACTTTGTTGCTTGTTCAATCCCAGTTTACGCCAACGTCTTTACATTAGACTGACGCGTGTCTTCAGGCGCCGCTGTTTCCACTTCCTAATAATAGAACATAACAATATCAGCAACCTACATTGCGATTTAAGTACAACTATCATTTCTAGATGGTTTCCAGTAAAGAGACGCGCTTTACGCCTATTATACATTGCCATTTGTTTGGTATGAAAACGGTATTCTTTAAAATTTGTATCTATCAGATTACATAGATATTGTGTTTGCGATTTGTTCAACATGCATCTCCTAATTCTCATTGAGACAATCATGGGAATCATGTCTTAAACTACACAGATACTGTCAAACCAACCTTTTCATACAAAAAACAACCCATCTTAAATATTATCCAACCTAGAGTTTGAACATTTCAAAACCAGCCAAAACATAATTACTAAATATTTATGAATCTTAACGATTTTAAGATCCACTTACATCTTCTACCACATTCGCCACCACATTCTGAGAGACAGGTTCTGGCCCCAGGAGTTTCGTGGCTGCGTTCTCCACCCCAGTAGGTGCTTCTTCAATCTCTTTGGTTGTATCAGCATTAGCCACGGCTTCCTGCTTGTCAACTTCTTCTTTATCCTGACCTGTCTCCGCATTCTGTCCTTCCTCTATGGCTTCTTCGGTGTCCTCCAACTATTGTTTCGGTGTTTTCGTTCCTTCGTTGCACCCTTTGTCCAACGAATCAATTCTGTCCACCATCAGCTGTTGTCCTTTAACCTCGTTGTTTCCAACTCTGTGTCCCTGTTCAGCTACGAAAACTTCATTTTGAGCACCGGCGGCATGAGTTAGGGGTGATAAGTTTTCTGCCACATCCACTTTCTCATTACCAGCGTCACAACCAAGTATTGTAGTCCCTTTCTATTTCCCAGCAACATCAACAACAATATCTTCCGGTGTGGTAGTTTCTTGCATTGGTTCAACATGTGTTTCAGATTGAACACACCCTCTATTTCCTTCTAACTTCTCCTCCTCCTATACTTCACTTTCTTTTGCCTCAGCTGTCTCAAGCTCCTTATCTTCTTCTGTTGTGGACTCCGCCTCAATATCCTCTTCTTCTATTGTTTTTTCAGTATCAGAAACTTGTTGGTTCCTGTTGGGAACAAATCCATCCCTCCGAGATTTGTAAACCAATGTTTCCTTAACCACATGGTCAGTAATATTTCCATCCACAGTTTCAACATCATCCTCATTTTCATGGCAAAATGCATTGATAAGGTGTTCAGCAGATCCTCATCCTCGCCATCCACTCTTTCCTCTTCCACTTCGAGCTTCTGTTTCAACTCATTCAAGTCTTTCTTCAATTTTTCAACCTGAATCAAACGAGCATATGAAATAGTTTAGACGGCTGCCATTGCTAGATACATCATACTTACATTGCTAGATGCATTTTATTTACATTGCTAGATTCAACAGATTAACGTTGATAGACAGCTTATAATTATGGAAAATACTCACTTGTTCGTTTTTCTCCTCAAGCGACGTTTTCAGCCTTTTGTTTTCATCTTTTAACCGGTGCAACCGGTTTCATTTTTTCAGCTTCTTGTTGTCACGCAACATAGACTGTGACAGCCCTCCGAAACTCGGAATACTAGACCTACGGTTGTTTTTCTTTTTCAACCTCTCCCCTTTACTTGAACCAACTCTCCACTTCTTCTCCCCAACGAATTCTCCCGATGTAACATCGTCATCTACCTCAGTGTTGTCTTCAACCTCAGTGTTCGAACTCCTTTTACTCCTTCTTCCAGCTCCGTCATCTACCTATTTCATCTTCCTTCTTATAATTTTGTTTGCAACAAATTTCTTTTTTTTCCTACTCCTCGATTCACTTGTTTCCGCAGCAGCTTCGTACTTCCTCCGCAAATCAATTTCTCCAAAAGCAACACATTCAGCCTCTGTCAATAATAACTCATCGGCTATAACCTAAGAAATACAGTATAATATACAAACAATTATGATTCATAGACATGTTGATGTTAGGATGTTATGTTACATTGGATGCGATTTGTTTGATTTTATGTTCGATAGATATGTTGATTTTGTTTACTGTAATATAGATGGCTGCAATTTGGGTGTTGGATTCATGGGTATGCGATTTGTTTGATTTTACAATTTGGGCATTAATAGATACGTTAAATACCTGGTTGTCACTGAGCTGACTAACCATCTGGATCATTTCGAATGTCGACTCATTGCCCTCTAATCCCCACCACTTGGTATTTCGACGTTTATCGAAATATGCTCCATCAGAAATGGCTGCAAACAATATAACTCAACATTACAAAAACAGTTTCGAAACAATCTTGCTGATCATAACCCATTGTACTTACAAATAGCAGAGCAACGCATCCGATGACTCTTCCGGGCTTTATGGCCTTAATACATTTGTCCAATGATTTTTGCAACTTCTCCAAGATGGCTCCAGACCAGTCATAGTCGTTTATTTTTTCTAGATTCTCCACGTAGAATACTGCTGTCCAGCCGACGACATCGCCTGACACTGAAAAGAACAGTGTCGAGCATATGAAAAGTATCAGCAGCCGAGCAACATCCTTCGCTTCATCCTCCCCCTCCTTCCCTTATTGCTTTCTCGATCGCTTCCTACAAAATAAACAACATCATACCAAGAATACAGCAATAACAATTGAAGGCAGTTACGCGTACTACCACAATGATAGATATGAATCAAGACATTGCTAGATGCATATTCCCAAACACCAACATACTATTATACTGCTACCACACTACTATATATAGTATACTACATTGCTAGATACCTGCATACACATGCCGATTTTGGTATCATGCTCATATGCCTGCAGCATAAACTCAAAACAAATACATTTTTAAAGACTAGATTTACCTTTATCAATTCATTAGACACTGATTTGTCATTTGTTGGCCCGCTCCTCCTCGTCTGTGGGCTCAAAAAATATTTCTGCATTAGAATTGAATCTAGCTCAGCTCCATTAGCGTACCGACCGATAAATGCACCTGTTTTGTTCATCGGCATCTCCTCGTTACCGTGTTTCAGCCCAAATAGCGCCTTCACATCTTTCATCATCAGCCTTATATGCTTACGTCCTATCTGGAAAGACTTCCACCTCACATCGTAAAAACTACAAATCGCCTCGATCGAGTAGTGGAAATTTTTCAGCTTCAGAACCTCGTTCCTTACGCCGAACGATGTTTTTAGGAAGGTATAGAACGGTGTTCCTCTAGCAGCCTCTATGTGTTAGGATTTAATTATATCCCGTCTTAGTAGGTTGATTATACTTACCAACCCGGACCTGTAGAATACTCATGCTTTAGTCATGTTTCCCTGTTAACATTCCCATTTCAAACTAGTTAGTAATAACAATACCAATCTCATCGTAACTAAAACAATAAAGCAATACAACTAAGCAACCAACATATACATTAACACTTGAAGAAAGCACTGGTCCAACTAACTAACAACAACGTATAACTCAATGCATTGAAACAGTGCTAGACGTGACCAAATTCATCTACTACATTGCTAGACGTGCAGCAGTGACAGTAAACTAGTCGCAGACACTGCTAGATACAGCCAAAACTACATTGCTAGATCAGTAAAACATCTACGCATACTAACATAGACCAACCTCAACTCTATAAGTCTGATAGACGATGCTACACATTGCGATTTGGACCAGGACAGGTTCTAACAAGTTGTTGTCGATGATGTCGGACGACACTATCAACACCACTAACAACTAACATCGATCCATGTCTAACTACCGGTGGATGGACACTACGTACTATAGGGACTGTGTTAACACCCTCGACTAACACTTTAAACGAAAGGACTAAATCTCGCCGGAGAAAGGAGACGCTTATACATTCCAACTACTAGTGGATTAATAGTACTCCGGCGACGCTAATACATCGAACCATAATGCTCACAGACAGACAGTATTCGACAGCCAGAGGGCGAAAAAAACGTACTTGTTCAATAATGTTCGACAGAGTAGGAGGCAGTAGATGGTCGACGGTGCTCGACGCTTAGATGGATTGATCGGAATCGTCTCGACAGTTACGGTGGCCGTCACGGTTACGGTGTACGGTTGAGTCGTTGTCGTTTCGGTCCAAAATCGTCTTTCGGGTTCGCTCTCGTTTCACGTGTTTCTCTCTCCTCAAATTTAGAAATGTGAAATTGGAGGGAATTGGAACCTAAAAGTCAGATTAGAAGGTGAAAAAAGTGGGTTTCAACCAAAAAGCCCCATTTTATACCCTAGAGGGTCTTTTTGTCCAAAATATGGCTTTAGGTATTTTTGAAACTAGTTTAAAAGTGGGTACCATTTTGGTATTTGATAGTTGACTAGGTATTTATGGGTACTTTCCTCATTAATATTTAGTAATAAATAATTATAAAAGTAAATTATAGTTATTATTTTGCTGAAAGATCAGTATAACTAGCATCGAAAATAATGAGAAAAAACCTTATTTAAATATATATAAAAAAGTTTTTAATTTTGTTATAAAAAAATCAAAGTTTAAAAAAATTAAAAATCTGATGATACTGATTTAAATAAGATAAGTTTTTTAGATGCACAATTAAATGTATAGAATATTAAATGGTTAGAGGGGTACATGTCTAATATTTTTTGAATATATATAATTATAATTATATAAGTACACTTTTTTTATAGCTATCCCAATTTTATAACTCATTAGGGTTTTTTTAGTGTTCCCATTGAAATGTTAGAAAAAACATAAAAACTTACCGTTTTTAATATTCTGGTTATATTTTAACAACTTCGCTCAGACTAGGTCAAAATGTTGATTTAATTGTGATCTCGTTAATCAAGTTGATTGTAATCTCAATATTTTCTTAGAAAATCACTTCTAAACTAGGTTGAGGTAAAAAAGGTTTTAGTAAAATACACAATTTTTCTGCAATCAGATCAGAAGAAAGAAGAACACAAAAAATAAAAGTGAAATAAAACACACAAATTGTTAACAAAATTCAGCAAACTATGTCTACGTCTCCGGATCGCTACATATCGATTTTATTAGGAAGACTCAATGTCTCTGCCGTTTTTTTATACATTCACTGAAACCTAGCATTTGGTTATGTAGAGACTTTAACACAAAAAAGAAAAAAAAACGTATACGGTCCTCAATGTGTAATTTGTGACTCAATAAATTACATTGTTTTTTGTTAAATTCACTCCAACTCTCTTTAATGAGTCTAACACTTGCATCATCTTCACTGTCCTATTATCGTCTCTAATAATATCCCACTTCCAGACTGGTTTCAACTTGTTTTCACACCTTGATCTATGCAGCATATATTTCTGGTTGAACACAGCTTGTCTTCACACCTTGATCTATTATCATCTCTAATAATATCCTACAGTTGAACACAACTTCAATTTTTAAATGACTATTGTCTTTTCCAAAATATCAGAGGGATTCTGGCTTCTTTGGATATTTTCCAATATTAACACCTCATCTTCTAATAAAGATCTGATAAAATGATAACGTAGATTGATATGCTTGGTTCTCGAATGAAATATTGAATTCTTCGCCAATTGTATTGCACTCTGACTATCACTATGCAGAATGTTATTATTCTGTTTGAATCCCGACTCAGTTAACAAATCTTGAAGTAATATAATCTCTTTACTGACTTCGATCACTGCTAAATACTCAGCCTCTATAGTCGATAAAATGATAATTTTATGTAACTTTGACATCCAACTAACAGTTGTAGTTTCAACAGTAAATACATAACAGGTGGTGCTTTACCGGCGATCAACTTCAACCAAAATCTGCATTTACGTAGCCTTGTACCTGTAACTTACCCTTATTAAAGTACAAACACTTTCCTATGGTGCTTAGTAGGTACCTCAAAATGCACTTTACAGCTTCCTAATAAATTCTCCCTGGGTTTGACATAAACCTGCTCACAACTCCCACTGCATAACTAATGTATGGTCTCGTATAGACCGTGCCATACATCAAACTACCAATAGCTGAGGTGTAAGGAACCTTAGACATAAAGTATTTTTCTTCCTTCGTCTAAGGGAACAGATCCTTGGATAAATGCAAGTAACCTGCCAATGGTGTATTAACTGGCTTGGCATCACCCATGTTAAATCTATGCAAAACACGATTGATGTACTCTTGCTGAAATAACTGTAAAACTTTTATATGCTTATCTCTTGTGATTTATTTTCCGAGGATCTTCTTCACCAGAACCAAGTCATTCATGTCAAATTCTTTTGACAATTGATGCTTCAATCTTCCAAAATCATCTATATATGTTCCTTATACTAACATATCATCAAAATAGAGTAGAAAAATGATATAAATGGACTTACATCTTTTTAAATAGCAAAAATGGTTAGCATTACACTTATGAAAACCCTCTTTGTGCATAAAACTGTCAAATTTCTTGGAACATTTTCTTGGAGCTTGTTTTAGACCATACAAAATTTTCTTGAGTCTGCATACCATGTTTTATTTTCGTTTATTTAAGAAAATTTCTGGTTGATACATATATATCTCCTCATCCAGGTCCCCGCGAAGAAATGCAATATTCACGTGTAACTGTTCAAGATAAAGGTCTTCAGTGGCAACAATACTCAACACTAATCTAATAGTATTAGTCTTCACAACTGGACCAAACATGTCGGTGTAATCAATTCCTTCCTTTTGTTGTAACCCTTTGACAAATATTCGGGCTTTGTATTTGTTAGAATATTCAGTGTATTAAGTTTCCTTGTATAGGCCTCTAAGTTCTCTATATATTAAGAGCCTTACTATTGGTCAATTCTTGAATTACATCTCTAATGCATCAATAAACATAAAACCCTAGGCGCTTCCTCCAGCTACTTCTGTCTTTGTTTTTTAACAAAGACAACAACTGATATGCTACGTAGAACATGTGCATGTTAACATGGTATTAGAGCACGTGTGGTTCTGGGAATTCTGAACATCCTCAACAAAGATGGCTGACAATGAAGTCTTGGTCAATCAAATCCCTGATGAATTAACAATGCAGATTGCTGCCATTCTGAGAAATGGTCTCGGAACACAACAACAAACAACTAACCCCGAGAAATTATCCCTAGGGATTAAACTCGGTGGTGATAACTATGCCTTATGGGCAAACCTGATGAAGAAAGCAATTGGGGGAAGGGGGAGAGGTTCTCACATTATAGGGGAGCCGACACTTCCATCCAAAACTGACAAAACATATACAAGGTGGGAACAAGATGATCAATGTGTTTTCACATGGATTATCCAGAATCTTGAATCCAGCTTGGTGAATAATGTCTCGCAATATCCCACTTCAAAAGCCCTCTGGGATGGGTTAGCCACCACATACAGTTCTGGTACTCATTCGTTACAGGTGTTTGACCTTCATCAGAGGGCTAATTCATTCAGGCAAGGGTCCGAAACACTAGAAGACTTGTGGAACAAACTGCAGAACATCTGGATGTCTATAGATAGGCGAGATCCGAACCCTAAGAAAGACCCAGAAGACATTTAGATCTACAATAAGAAGACTCAAGAACAAAGACTCTATCAATTGCTAATGGCGATCAATGACAAGCTGGAACCAGTCAAGAGAGATATCCTGAAAAAGGGTCCTCTTCCTTCCGTGGAAACAGCATATGCTACAATACGAAGGGAAATGGCCAGGCTTAATATACTAAAATCAAGTTCTTCTGATAGTGACTCGATTGAAATTGGAATGGGTTTGACTACTAAAGATTCTGCACAGAGGTTTAAATTCTGATCCAAAGAGAAAGAAGATAAATCTAAGTTGTATTGCACTCATTGTGGGATGAAGAAACACACTAAAGAGACATGTTTCCAGCTGGTTGGCTATCCAGAATGGTGAGAGGACGGTCATAAGGAGAAAAATAACCAGCATTTCAGATCTAATGTCAAACGGGCTTCGTCTACAAGTGGCGGTGAAGATCCGACTAAAAATGAGCAAGGAAGTGGTACTGGTTTTGGACGAATGGCGGCGAACTCTTGTGAAAAACTTGGAGGTAAAAGGTTTGAGAAATTAATGAATTGGATCTTCGATTGCGGGGCTACGGACACCATGTCTTATGATCCTAAAGACTTTGGTGACATGTCATCTCCAAAGAAGTCCCATATTGAGACTGCTAGTGGAGAAATTTGTGATGTAAAAGGGGAGGTTCAATTATTTTTTCGGAAAAAATGGAAATTAAAAACTACCTCTACATTCCTTCATTATCCTTAAAGTTATTATCTGTTAGTCAAGTGACAAAATAACTCAACTATGTGGTTCTTATGTATCCTTTTTTTTGCATTTTACAGGACATTGGTACGAAGGAGATCATTGGGCGTGGTACTGAACAACGAGGTCTCTATTATGTTGATGAGGTAGTTCATAAGGGGCATGTCATGCTTGCTCACGGAACAACCGAAAGGCAAATTTGGTTATGGCACCAGCGATTTGTTCATCCTTCTTTTAGCTATCTTAAGAGTTTGTTTCCTCCATTCATGAGAAATGTGAAACCTGTATTCTTGTAAAAAATTGTAGGGTCTCATTTAATCAAAATAATACTAGAGTTGATTATGCTTTTTCGCTAATCCATTATGATGTTTGGGGTCCAGCACCAAATTTCACTAACAACCAAATCAGATACTTTGTTTTATTTGTGGATGATTTCTCAAGAATGACTTGGATATACTTCATGAAATATAAATCGGAAGTACCATAAATATTTGTTTGTTTTTACAAAATGATTTTGACTCAATTTAAAAAAAATACAGATTATTCGTTCTAATAATGGAACAGAGTTTGTCAACCAAACAATGCATAATTTTTTCAAAACAAATGGTCTTATCCATCAAACCACTTGTCCAAACACACCTCAACAAAACGGTACTTCAGAATGAAAAAATCGTACTTTATTTGAAAAAACTCATGCTATTATGATTGAATCTAGAGTTCCTCATTCTTTTTGGCCAAAAGCTCTTGCTACAGCTACGTATCTTGCAAATCGTCTACCAACCCGATGTCTAGGAAATAAAACTCCATTACAAGTGCTTGCCACCCAAGTTACAATTCCATCTGTTATGACCTTACGACCTCGTGTCTTTGGTTGTTCGGTGTTTGTTCATATCCCTAAAACTAGTCGAAACAAACTTAATCCTTGTGCTGAAAAGTGTGTATTCGTTGGATACGGTGTTCATCAAATGGGATATCGGTGTTACAATCCGGTTACTTGTCGAATCTATGTCACCATGGACTATGAATTCTTAGAATCCGATTATTTTTTTGACCACCAATCTCGTGCTCAAGGGGAGAAAGTAAGTGAATCACTCGACTGGTTGCTATATGAAAGTTACTTTGAGAATGTGCCGACAGAGTCGGTAGATGGAGCCACCGAACATGCATCTTCCAACATAAAGGAGACTGACGAGGCAGTTCTTACCACCAATGATTCTCCCGAAGACAATGTCCAACAAGAAATAAATTCCATGGATACTAGCAGCGAATCAGCCGAAGAAAATGTCAATCAAGAGGTAAACAATTTACAATTTCATAATTCACAAAATGCTATTGACCATGACATTTCAGGATGTTTATTTGTTGAAACTCAAACTCCGATTCTTCCCCCAAGAAAAAATAAAGGGGTTCCTCCTGACCGGTATTCACTGGAACACGTTCCTTGTGCTTCTACATATTCGGTAAAAACAGACAGGAAAGGAATGACGAAGATTGCAACGGCATTTTCAGCTACTATTCTCTCCGAACAAATCCCTGAAACAACTCAAGAAGCTAAGAAGATGACTGAATGGCATGAGGCAATGAATACCAAAATGGAAGCTCTAAAAAGGAATGGTACATGGGAGAATTGTGTGTTACCATAAGGAAGAAAGCAGTCGGGTGTAGATAGGTGTTTAATATAAAATATAAATCCGATGGCACCATTGAGCGACACAAGGCAAGATTGGTTGCCAAAGGATATACACAAACATATAGTATAGACTACTCTGAAACGTTCTCTCCGGTTGTAAATATTGACATTATTAGAGTTTTACTTTCAATAGCCGCGAATAAAGATTGGCCTCTTCATCAATTTGATGTGAAGAATGCTTTCTTACATGGAGACTTGGAAGAAGGTGTATATGGAACCCCCACCAGGGTTCTCTGATGGTTTTCAAGAAAATGAGGTATGCAAACTGAAAAAAGGCATTATATGGGCTCAAACAGTCTCCTCGTGCTTGGTTTGGGAGATTTACAATGGCAATCAAGCAGTATAGCTACAACCAGATTAATGGGGATCATACCTTGTTTTACAAAAAAAATGGAGAATTAGTCACTTGTCTTATAATATATATCGATGATATGATTATAACGGGGAATGACGAAGAAGAAATTAGCTCTCTTAGGAAAAACTTCTTCAAGGAGTTTGAAATGAAAGACCTTAGGGGATTGAATTATTTCTTAGGAATCGAGGTTCTTAGGTCAAGAGGAGAGATTTATATCTCCCAACGGAAATATATATTGGATTTATTAGCTGAAGTTGGCATGGTGGATTGCAAACCAAATGACACTCATATGGCTGTGAATCACAAACTAAAGATAATTGAAGGGGCCAGACCAGCGAATAAAGAAAGGTACCAAAGGTTGGTGGGAAAATTGATTTACCTGGCTCACACTCGACTCGACATTGCATACGCGGTAGGATTAGTTAGCCAGTTTATGGATCATCCTCACGAACACCATATGGGGGCAGTAATGAGGATTATTCGATATCTCAAAGGCACACTAGGAAGAGGCATAATTTTTTAGAAAAATGGACACCTTGATGTTGAAGTATTCACAGATGCTGATTGGGGAGGGAATCCTAACGACAAGTGATCAACTGCTGGCTACTTTACTCTTCTTAGAGGTAACTTAGTGACTTGGAGGAGTAAGAAACAGAAAGTAGTATCACTGTCAAGTGCTGAATCAGAATTTAGAGGAATCGTTAAGGGGATTACCGAGATACTTTGGTTAAAGAAGATAATGAAAGAAATAGGATCCCCTCTGAAGTGTCCAACTCAGTTAATGTGCGATAATAAAGCTGCGATTAAGATTTCAGAGAACCCGGTACAGCATGATAGAACAAAGCACGTTGAAATAGATAGGCACTTCATAAAAGAAAACATTGAAGATAGGACAGTCGAACTTTCGTTTGTTAGATCCGAAGACCAACTGGCAGACATCACATCCTGACAAAACCGGTTGCTGCAAGAATATTCGAATCAGTTTTATCCAAGTTGGGTATTGGTGATCCCACTACACAACTTGAGGGGGAGTGTTAGAATATTCATTGTATTAAGTTTCCTTGTATAGGCCTCTAAGTTCTGTATATATTGAGAGCCTTACTATTGGTCAATTCTTGAATTACATCTCTAATGCATCAATAAAACAAAAAGGAACATTTTCTTATAAACACAAAACCCTAGTCGCTTCATGCGGCTACTTCTCTCTTTGTTTTTTAACAATGAAAATAACTGAGATGCTACGTAGAACATGTGCATGTTAACAGTATCTCTTAGAGCCATCATGCTCATCTTTCACCAGATACACCCATTTGTTATGAAATACCTTCGTACCCATGGGTAACTCAGCTAGTTCCCATGTATAATATGAGATTAAAGTCTTCACCTAGTTTTTAATGGCAAGCTCCCACTTGCTAGCATCACTGATCCGACAAGTTTCATCATAGCATTCAAGCTCCCCTCTACCGGTCCGTAAGAGATAGTTCAAGTATCTGTAGTAAGGAACATGAGGTCAGGAAGATGTTCTCAAACCAGGAACTGCCTCTGTTAGCTGTAGGGTGTTGGACTACTGTCGATCGGTCTGTCCAACTAACTCTCTTTGTTGAGGGGTTAATCAGATCGGCTCTCTTTCTTGACTATATACAACTCCATCAATAACTTCAAATACTAATCTATACGGCTTTAAGTCATTTGCGTTGGTTTTATGTCTATCACTGTACATCACCGTTTTATTGAAGATCACATCTCTGCTTCGTATCATCTTCATTTTTTCCTAATCCTAAACACGTTAAACGAGCTCATCTTCGCCATAGTCGATCATGAAACATTTATTCGAATTAGGATCAAGCTTGTTCCTGTCCTGATCACTAAAATGAACATATATTGCACAACCAAAAACTCTTAGATGTGATAATGTTATATCCTTACCACTCAATACCTCATCGGGTATTCGATGTTCTAATAGAACCGATGGGCCTCAGTTAACCAAGTAAACCGATGTGTTGACTGCTTCTTCCCAAAATTAATTCCGTAGTGTAATTTATGACTCACTAAATGTGTAGTTTATAACTCCCTAAATTACAATGTCTTTTCAAAATCATTCCATCACTCTCTAATGAGTCTAACATTTGCATCATCTTCACTATCCTATCATTATCTCTAACAAAATCTTAATCGTGTAAATGATAAATATTCTAATTATATTTTAACCACTTAGCTCTAAGTATGTCAAAATATTGATGTAATTATGATCTCGTTAATCAATTTGAATGTAATCCCGTCTTTCAAATGTTACCTTTTCCTTCAGATTATATTTGTTTTATTGGATCATTTTCCAAGTTCTTTGCCGAAACTTTATTTTCTCGTTAACTTCTATTTTTTATACTTCTCAATTATATTCAAATTATTGATGTCGTCGAGCTTCATAAGTTACAATGATGTTCTATATACTATTTTGGATTCGTATGCCACTTATTATAAATATTTCATAAAACATCGTTTTATCTTACCTTCTATCAATATGAAGTCTTATTTTATTTTTTACTACATATATCCTATTAGTTTTGTCTTATTCTTGTTGAGCACATTGTTTTTATTGAATAAAACACCATTACTCTAGCCGACGTTTTTCCTTGCTCAAATCATCTTTTAATATTTGATGTGAATCTTTATCCTTTATTCACAACGTAGTTGTTCATTTATGTAATTTTATATGACTCATCGAGATATTTTACTTTTTTATGTCGTATTCTTGAACTCATGGATTTATTTATCTTTCTAGTTTGTGAAGTATATAAAGTATTTGACCTAAGATAAAATGTCTTACAGAAGACGAAACAACCAAAAGTGAATAAAAAACATAAAGGCAAACATTACTTATGTAATATTAAAAATTGTATTTCAATAGACAAAATCATTCATGTAATAATTAATTAATTTATTAGTGTCTTATGAAATTATTAAGCATTCAATACATAATTAATGTAATATGCAGTACATAGTCTCATTTATAAAGGGGACAATGAGTAATATACTATTTATTATATTTTTAAAACCTAAATTGGCAACTCTAGTAGGGATGATTGGTTTCTAATAAAAAATATTTATTCTAAAACAAAAAAACCTATAAAAATAATAATAGGAATTTTACAAGAAGACAAATCCAAATCTATAAATAGCAGATATGAATTCGTAGAGAGTAGACTTGAATCTGTAAAGAATAGATCGAAATTCGTACGTGGAAGATTTGTATTCGTAGATGGAAGATCGAAATGTGTAAATGGTATATCAAATATGTAGGTGAAAGATCCAAATTTGTGGATGGAAGATTCAAATATTATGGTCTAACTATATATGCTTAATCTGAAAAGTTCTTTATCTATAAAAGAACCTTCCACTTAATGCACTTCATGAGGACTATTTTAGACTAGTTTACTCCATAAATTTTTATTTGGCCAGTAGTAGGATATAAGCTAGACCAATAACTTGTATGATACATAAATCAACATATCGGTAGAGCAAGGATAAGCTTACACAAAAGAGGAAGAAAACATTAGGAGACCCAACATCTACACAGTAAGCTACTGAAAACCTATGAGCTCGTCCAAGAAAACCCATACTATTGTTAGAAAGTAAAGGGAATAGATATACATCGGGAGGCTAACTAACTAAGAAACAAGGCATTATGAGCTATGAAGAATGATAAAATATACGAAATGCAGCTAAATATTTTACTGCACAACAAAATATTGATTGACATAATTTGATATATAAGAAAAGTTAAGGGAAACTATGCCCAAACTACAACTAAAAACGGACACACACATCCCCAAATTTAGACAACCTACAATAAAAACAAAGCTTGCAAACACAGGAATAAGAAACAACATGAACAACAATCCATCCTCTTGAGACATCTTCATGCACCCACCAAATTCTTGCATTCCTTGTGACTACAGCGAGATAATGCATTTTGAAGAATAATATATGAAGATTTATCTTCTAGTTGAGCCTTACGTGAATTTATAACAAGAGCATCGAGTTGATTCACTAGACTCAATCCCATGAGAGACATCAAATATCCTTAGAATTCTCGTGAGTTGCTTACCTGGAAAATGATCAAGGGACCCATAGGAGGAAGACCTCTTCCCGTGGATATTTGAACGATCTTATAACTTAGGCCTCGAGCTCATCCACTTCCTTCTCAGCGCGATATTTCCTATCTTTTGTGATAGACTTTAGTGGTCTCGATAGATCAAAACCTTAAAGGATCTTCATAACTCGTTAATCCAAAAAACATATTAAATGACCTATTATAGATAGTCAAAGCTATAACGTCGGGATCGGAGACCACATATACACTAGCGACCCAAACACTTGGCGCCACAAACTTGTGCGACCATGGTTACAACACTTTGCCAGCAATCGGTTTAACCATCGGGCATTGATTTGAACCCGTCAAAGACTTGTATTCACGATTTTCATAACAATGAGTTATGGGCATTTAGCTTTTGTTCTAACCATCAATGAATCTCGTCTTTTCCAACATCGCTCAGTACAAATTTTTTGTCTAACTACGTACATATAAACATGTGAAATTGTAAGAAACAACTTAAGACTTCTCCAAATCAAGAATAATATATAAAAAATGAAATGTTCATTCGTAAAAAAAAGTGAAAAAGTAGTCTAAATTGTATAAATAAAAAAATAACAGTTGTAATCTAATATACAAAATTAATACAAATACTCATCACTTTGTTTTTTGAATTTTTCTGTCTTTTTTGTTTTATATTTATTTGTCATATTTCATTAAGTGCTAATAGATTATATAATTTTTTCATCACATATACAAATAAGTAAATATCAAATCAGAGTTAAGTTCATTGTCTACATCTTCAAGTGATCCTCATACCTCGAAACCAAAAACTGAACAACCACCAATTAAAAATCTACCCCAAAAAGCAAGAACAAAACCAATACTAAAATTCTTTTTATAAAAAAAGTGTAATTTATTGATGATGACAATACTCCAAAACTGTTATATATGATTGATCGTAGAATTATATCATCGTCTAATAAAACTACTCAAATAGTTAAGACACCACCAACTTTTAACTTTTTCTTAAGCAAAATGTATTTACTATAATGATAAAACTAAAGAAGAAACTCATTAGCTTCAAATGATCTATTATCATAGATATTAATATTAGTTGTACAAAAATAATAAACTATCCAAATGATATTAATTGTGACGAGTTCTATTTTTTATACAACTTTAAAATTGTGTGTGGGGTTCCTACTCCATCATAAACTAATTATTTTTTTAAAGGGTGTAAAATATACCTTAGTCAATTTACACCAAGTCGTGAGAATTTTAACTAATTTAATTGTCTCCACGATTTATTGAAAATTCTTTTCAAAATCCCTTAAAATTTTTATGAATGAAAAATTATAAAAGTTTTTTTTTTTTTTTTTTTTAATGGTTCAAAGAAACTTTGTATAGTTATGTTGTCTGACTCTGATCACTCACGAATATGGATCATAAAAAGTGTGTTCTCATTCTTAACATTTTGTCCATAAATTGTGTATTTCTCATTTTATTGTTATCATATTTATCATACGATTTTATCATCATATAAGAGCTCGTGTTTTATCCAAACATTGGAAATATGAAGAATCTATCAACAACATTACAACTAAATTTATCATAATAACTTATCCCGTATGGAAAGACCAATATCCTAGTTTTTTTTAAACGAGAAAACTTATTTCAAAATGGATTCCTCATTCAAAGAACTGTATATTGCTATAAATGTGAAGTAATAAATATTAACACCAAGAATCATATGGAAAATACTTACATAGTTGATCTCTTAAAAAAAATATCTTGAGCCCGTGCCTGAATGGAATACAAATCTGGTTATCCCAAATAGAAAGTCATACAAAATGGTGTGTTGTTGACAATGACGCTCTTATGTTCATACCTCAAAAGCTTACTAAAAAACAACACCCATCAAATATCAAACGATATTCCAATAAATAATTTATTCATACCTCATGACGATTATTTCGGATCAAGCGGTATTGTTAGAGGTGTGTTCTCGCTATTAATTTATATAGAAAAATTCCAACCTCTTAAATCAAGGTGGTTTGGGGTATTTATACCTGTTTAATGACCCAAAAGTTGTTATGGTCGGACTTTGGATGCGATTCAAGCCTTAAAACCCAACACAAAAAAGAAGTCAACACACAGCTGAGTCAAAGTATACTCAGGTTTACTGTTTATCAAAAGTGTGTGATATAAAAGATATCTGAATTACCCCTTCGGGTTAGGCAGTAGTGCCTTTCTAAAAATATCTGAACCTATCAGTAGCCCTTTTATCTACCATAGAATCTGAATCTTTAGTTCAAGTATCCATAAATTATTTTCCTAAGGATAAATGGGGTTTTAGTGTTAAGAAACCCTCACGCTTTCTTGCCATGGAATCAGATACTGAAAATTTCACACCCCGGAGAGTCACTCGACTTTGCAAAGCCAATGGCACCCCTTCCTCTTCAAAAGATGCTAGTTCAAATAAATTAAACCATATTGCTCACCCTCTTGTGGACCCGAACTTATTACCTCCCCTTAATGAGGCCACTCAAACTAAAAAAGAAATCACATACACTAAATTGGTCGAACAATTCCCTACGTCTACACACATACTACCGAATTAGATCGGATAAGAACAAGACCTCTATGTATTGCAAAGCTAATGAACTGGTGGTATACACCGAGGTACTGAACTGGGGACTTCGTTTCCTCTTAGACCCGAAAATAGTTAGATACTTCCATATAATCAAGTTTTGCCTAAGTCGGGTAAGTCTGAATTCCTGGTATACCATGCTAGCCAACAATACTGCTTCTAGGTTGTCAAAAATTCCAATGCTTATGGAGCAGTTTGTTGTTGTGGCTAGTTTGTGTAGGAATCACCAGATCTATTTTTATCACTACAACATGGGAAACAACTATAAAGTAGTTAATGATTAGTTGGAGGCTGAGAAACCATGAAAGACTCACTTTCTTTATATAAGTGGAGCTTGGGAGACTTGGAAAAAAAGTTTAGTTAACTCTTGTTCGGATTTTTCTTAGTATTTAGATTTTATATTGATATACCGAACTGATTATTGTGTCTCTTTGCAGTATTTTCGAAATTGTTCTCAGAGCACCTGGATGCAGGTAAGGAAACACTCGCCAAGTTAAATCAATGGGCATCAGAGAATTAGGGGCTTGGCTTTCACAACTATTTCACTTTGAGAAACATGTTGAGAGCTTATATGTGAAATACTACTCGAAGCAGAGACCTTTCTTCGAAACAACTAACCACTCCCTCTCCATGAGATGTCATCCTAAAAAGGACTGAGGCGAAGGATGACAAACTCTACTTGTCAGCCCGAAATAAAGCTTCTAACCATCTGGATAAAATAAATAATAATAATAAGAAGAAAGTTGAAGTTAACCCATCTCACTAGGTTCCCGAAGCATGTGGTTCGAAGAATCTTGGAGGAATCAACTTCGTTTTGTTATAGGCAGTTTCTGAAACAGTTGAAGAATTTGGGGGAACGAATCAGTTTCCCCAAACCAAGGAGAAAGTCACAAGAGGTGCAAGGAAGATATTGACCGAAGTGCCGGAAGAAAGAAGAATAATAACTTAGGGTCAGAGATAATCATCCATTCTCCGGTTGTTACACCTACTTTCCAACGAATATTCCTCCATCAGAAGAGGTTCCAGCTAATCCTTCTTCTCCAATGTTTCCCACAGTCGATCAACCAACTATTGAAGGAGAGGTTAACATAAACGACCTGCGGAATATGTACTTTAGTAACCTTGATAAGGACAACTTTGATCATACTTTTCCTCAGACCAAAATAGCCAATGCTATAACTTATAATGGTGAATCTTTCGAGATATCGAGTGAGCATGATACTTTGGGCCATGTCTTTTTGGGCCTCATTAGACCAATAGTCGATCTGGAAAGACAGGTCAAGGAACAGGTTAAGGATATAACTACTCTTACCACAAATACTCAAAACTTGAGAAATTCTCTTCAAAAGGTGGAGGTTTCAAATAAAGAGAAAGAGGAACTGAGCAATAAACTGCGCCAATCCAACACTTCTCAAGGGGACATCCAGACTAAGTATTCTTAATTAGAAACTGCCACCTCTATAGAGATCAAATCTTTGAAGGAACAACAAACCACAAATGCAAGTACTATCAGCACCTTATCCAGAGAGAAAAAGAAGTTAGAGTAACTTCTTAAAGAGAAAGAAGAAGAAAATATTTCTCTAAAGAAGACTCAAACTCAAGAGATAGCTGCAGGAGTAGAGACGTATGCTGCCGGTGCTATGGATTCTTCGGAGAAGAGAGATGAAGGTATCAAGTCGGATATGGTTTTGAAATTGCATGAGAGCTTTTCAAAGAAGAACCTTGGACCATTGTGGAAGTTCGTACCATATGAAGATATACATTTTCATACCATGCTATATGGTGATCAACATGGTTTTTCTTCGCCAAGTGAAAGTGATTCTGAGAAGGGAACCAATGAAAGCTTCAGCACCAATGCCAAGAGTACTAAGAAAGATGATGGTAATGAAGAAACGGCTAAATAATGCCATTAGTCCCTCATGTTTTAAGTTTGTCTCAAACTAGTCCCTTATGTTCACTTTTGTCTCATAGTAGTCTCTCATGCTTTAAAATTTATCATTTTAGCCCCTCCGCCTGTAATTAACTAGGACTAAAAGTTAAACTTTGTTAAAACATGAGGGACTACTTGGTGACATTAAGAAAACATTAATAACTATTTGGTGACATTAGATAAATATGAGGAGCTAAAATACAATATTCTTAAAACATGAGGAATATTTTTTATACAAAAGTGGGGGACTAAAATGAAACATTGCTAAAACATGGATGACTAATGATAATTTTTAACCGGAAGAAACTAAAGGGAAAGATCCATAAAGTTATTGTGTTTACTTTTTATTTTTGAGACTGAAGTCCTTAGAGGGCCAAGACATTTTGTTATTTTCTTTCAAATCTTGTTCTATGAACTAAAGTCCTTGGATGGCCAAGGTATTTTGTGTAATGGCGGATCAAACATTCCAATCTATGTGTAATATTAAATTTTACCTTCGTATGTATTTGTTTTGATCATCATTTAATCCTTCTGACGTGTTTAATAACCGTTTAAAATCATTGAACCACTTCAAATATATTGCATTTGAAGGATTAAAAATGTTTAATAGATCTGATTACTTGAAAGATACTCACCATAATTTTTGAAAAATATATAAAATATGATTGATTAAAAACCGGACACTTCTTTAAAACCTCATCGCGCCACCAGGGTAGGAAATTATATGCCCCCTAATATATACATTGAAGTATGAAAAAGTAAATATATACAAGATAATTTTATTCAACCTTAGATGCTCAACGTTACATGGGATCTACAAAATGTTGTCTTCTTTGTCTTAACGTCTATATGTTCCTTGCTTAATTCTTTCACACACCATGTAACGGCCTTCCCAATTTGGAGCCAATTTACCAAATTGTTTTTCGTTGGTATGCAAAAAAACGTTTCTTAATACCTTGTCCCCCAACTAGAAATATCTTCTTTTTTACTTTGGATGCAAATCTACTTCTCATTAAACCTTGATAGTTAGTTGTTCTTATATATGCCTTCACTCTTCTTTCCTCAATCAGATCCAACTGATTCCTTACTACAATCTCATAATCCTGTTCAGAGTAGTTTTGTATCCCGAATGATTGCAAATAGCCTCTATAAGAGTGATTGCATCCATTAATATCATGCTAACAACACTCGCATCGTTAAGGCCTTATAACCAAAATGTGTTGATCCCTCTCCATCGTGCAATTCAGATAGAACACTTTGAGATTCTTTAAATCCTAAGCAACGTAGGAAAGACATGCTGAAAGATTTTTTATAACGAATTTCTCTCAACACTAGGTAACAACGAGCCTTGTACCTGATCTTTTTAGCAAGACCTTATCTGAAGGTAAGACTCCATCATAAATAAATTGATCTATTTCATGCCTCCACTCTTTGGATTTTATGCGAGATATATTCATACTTTCTTCAGATTCACCCTATTGAACCGAGATGATGGAGGGAAATTCTTGCATAATCCATGGATATACTTCAGAATAGGATATGGTAGCTAAAGAATCTGCCATTGCAATTGACATGAGACACAATATTGTGCTAATTATTTTATCTCACCACTTCAACCACTGGAGGTGAAACATCTTGTACATTAGGATCCATCCGAACTACTTTGATCACTGGTTCTCAATCTGAAATCCAGGGATCATTGTCTCACACTATGGTCGCCAATTTTGATGAGGATTATTTCTGATCAAAGGGTATTGTTAGAATTTTTTTTATCTTTATAAAGTATTAAATTTTGGAGTGAGAGGTACAGAGATAAAAGAGGTGTGTTCTCGCTATTAATTTATATCGAAAAAGTCCAACCTCTTAAGGTGGTTGGGGGTATTTATACTTGTTTAGTGACCCAAAATCTGTTCGGGTCAGACTTTGGATGCGGGGCAGGCCTATAGCCCAACAGAAATACAAGCCAGCACACAATTGAGTCATTGATACAAATATTATCCGTTTTCTTTCGAATACGGATATTATCCATTTTTATCCGGATTCGATATCAGATATTTTGATCGGATATCGGATTTTTTGGATTTTTTTGACAACCCTAGTTCACTCAGGTTTACTATTTATCAAAAGTGTGATATAAAAGATATCTGAACTACCACTTTTGGTTAGGCAGTAATGACCTTCCAAAAATATCCAAACCTATCAATACCAACATTTGAACTTATGCATTTAAAAAAAATGTGTTCACAAAATATTTTTTATAAAAAACTTTATCCCTTATGAAAAACGACGTCTCAAAATAACATTTGGCTAAACTAAAAGTAGTTTTATTATTTCTCATTCTAACATTTACACTAACATGTTATGCCCCCTATTATTTCTATCGGATCTTTCTCAAACTTATATCCTAAATTTATTATTGATTTTTCTCTGAACCATTACCCTGGATCATATTATTCCTGACTATCTAAAATTGATCTTCTTAAACATAAAAGGGAGAGTACTCTAGATTATAGAGTCTAACAATTTACTTATATCATTTATCAGATATATCATATGCTAGCTTCATCATCTTGTAGTTTTTGTAAATTGTTTCAACTCCGTACAGGATAAACCTCTATCTTGTGATGATATAAATACCCTAAATCAAAAATTATTCCTATGGTTTTTGAATTTGGTGGAACAACACGGTCATTGTTCTCAGCGTGAAGATGAAATTTCTTGTATGAAAAAGTAAAAAAAATTAGAAGTAAAAAAAACTAAAGTTAGAAACCTAGGTCAATTCGCAATAACTTCACTTGAAAATCCTCAAACAGATAATTTAAATTTGGACGACAAAGTTAAAAATATAAAGAAGGCCAATGTATCTATTGTTAATGAAAAAAAAGTTTGCACTGAAAAATATTGAAGAACAAGTTTGAGTCTTACATCACATCGGAAGTCCTCTAGGATCTAGGTATATTTTTTCTAATTAACAATCTTTTTTTAAAGGAAAACGGGGGGGGGGGGGGGGTGTTACGAAATAGAAGTACAAACGAAATCTTCCTTATTGTATCAAATATGATTAGAGATATTGATCCCAAACAAAATACCAAGTCTGAATAAAATAAACACAAACAACATAGAACACTTTTTACGTGGAAAACCTTCCTGGTGTAGGAAGTAAAAACCACGGGACTGATTTCGGAGTCCAATCAAATATTCACTATCAGAAGACGGGTTACAAAACTATTCTCTAGATAAAACTAGAGTATACACCACACAAAGTATGACAACTTCATATACAACCCCAATACACAAGATAGTGAACCGAAATCATAAAACTCACTCAAATATCCCTAAAACGCAGTTATAAGAAGCTGATCGAAAACACACTTAGAAGACTCCAAATCAAAAACCCTCTGGTCAGATTGTAGAGGACAAATAGAGGAGCCTTCTCACGAAAATTGAAGCCGATCGGACAACCGGAGATAGTTCGATTGAAAGCACAAAGTTCCGCCTCGAATCACCATTTTCTCTCAAAAACTGCACTATAGAATGTGATGCTCATCTCCTAAAAACATTGTATATATATACATAAACCAAAATCCTTTGTGTTATCCAAATTGGGCTTAGCCCATATGATAATTAGACTCCCGCAAGGAAGAGGCCAACAAATCTCCCCCTCACGACTATGTGGGAGGATTGGTCATCCCAACGATCAATCTACAATGTTCAAGCTTTCTCATAGGCAATGCCTTTGTCATCATGTCAAACCCATTATCATCTGTATGAACTTTATCAAACTCCATTAGTTTAGCATCAAGAATATCTCAAATCCAATGATATCTCACATCAATATGTTTCGACTTTGAGTGAAATGATGAATTCTTCACGAGATGAATAGCACTCTGATTATCACATAACAGTACATACCTGTGTTGCTCAAATCCAAGTTCTCTCAAGAACTTCTTCATCCATAGGAAATCTTTACTCGCTTCTGTTACTGCAACAAATTCAGCTTCTGTCATTGAAAGAGCAACACACTTTTGTAGTCTTGATTTCCATAAAACAGCACCACCACAGAAGTTAATCAAATTTCCAGAAGTAGACTTGCGAGTATCAACATCTCCAGCCAAGTCTGAATCAGATTAAGCCAACAACTCAAGTTTCTTCATCCCAAAACTCAACTACAGATGCATATGGAATATTTTCCATATCTCTCTTTTCTTCTTTAGTTGAAGGACATTGTTTCTTGCTTAACTTGAAGTGACCGGAAAGTGGTGACCTAACCACTTTAGCTTTCTCCATATTAAACTGCTGAAGAATTTTCTCAATGTATTTTTCTGGTGACATGAACAACTTCTTAAAATCTTTGTCTCTAGTAATTCGAATGCCAAGAAACTGCGTCGATGGGCCTAAATATTTTATTACGAAAGACTTACTTATTTCATTACGAAAGACTTACTTAACTATTTCTTTAAAGAATCAATCCGCGAAGTATTCTTCCCAACAATAAGCATATCATCCACGTAAAATAAGAGAATAATAAAATCGGCATCAGAAAATTTCTTCATAAATACACAATTATCAGAAGAAGTCTTCTTGTAGTCCTGCTCCCCCATAACTGGCATCAACTTCTTATATTACTGTTTTGGAGCTTGCTTCAAACCATATATACTCTTTTTCAGTGTGCACACATAATCTTCTTTTCCTTCAACCACAAAACCTTCAGGCTGTTTCATAAAAATCTCTTCTTCCAAGTGACCATGCAAGAATGCTGTTTTTACATCCATTTGCTCACTTTCCAAGTCTAGACTCGTTGCAATGCCTAGAACCACACGAATAGATGACATTTTTACAACTTGAGAAAATATTTCATCAAAATCGATACCTTTTTCTGACCAAAGCCTTTGACTACCAATCTTGCTTTGTACCGAGATTGCAAAGAACTATCATCTTGCTTCAACCTATACACCCACTTGTTACTCAAGGCTTTTCTCCCTTCAGGTATCTTCACTAACTCAAATGTATGATTCTCATAAAGTGATTGCATCTCTTCATTCATTGCTTCAATCCATTGATGTTTACACACACCACTAATAGCCTCATCATAACACTCAGGCTCACCTGCATCGGTTAACAAAATATATTGATCAGAAGGATATCTAGTACATGGTTGTCTATCTCTAGTAGATCTCCGTGTTGGAACTTCAGGTTGTTCAACATCTTCTTCATTCACTTGTTCATCCACGAAATCATTATCATGATCACAAGTATAAAAAATATGTGAACCTCTTGAAGCAGGTGAGTCACCATCCAAATTTTCTTCAACTTCTGTAGGAGTATGTGCAAGCGGTATATGCCCCAAATCTACAAAGTCATTCTCAGACATAGGAACTGAATTTTGACTCTTATCAATATCATGAACTATCTGATCTTCCATAAACACAGCATCTCTACTCCTAATAAGCTTCTTATTAATTGGATCATGAAATCTGTAGCCGAACTCATCAAGACCATAACCAATGAATACACATTGTCTTGTCTTTGAATTGAGTTTAAATCTCTCATCTTTAGGAATATGCATATAAGCTTTGCACCTAAAAACACGCAAATGATCATAAGAAACATCTTTATATGTCCAAAATCTATTTGGGATATCTCAATCTAAAGGTACAGAAGGACTAAGATTCAAGACATGTACCACTATATTCAAAGCTTCACCCCAAAAGTATTTAGGGAGTTGTGATTGTGAAAGAAAACATTTTACCCTTTCAATTAATATTCGGTTTAGTCTCTCAGCTACGCTATTCAACTAAGGGGTCTTGGGAGGTGTCTTTTAATACCGAATACCTTGCTTCCTAAAATAATTATCAAAGGGACCAATGTATTGTCCCCCATTATCACTTTTAACACACTTCAATTGTTTCCCATTTTGTATCTCAACTGAAGCTTGAAACTTCTTAAAGATATCTAACACTTGATCTTTTGTTTTCAAAGTGTAAGCCCAAAATTTCTTGGAATGATCATCAACAAAATTAAAAAAGTATAGACAACCACTAAGTGTTCTCGTTTTGAAAGGACCACAAACATCAGTATGTACCAAGTCAAGCAAACTTGGTTTTCTTGAAGGAGCCGAGTTCTTGAAAGATACTCTATTCTGTTTTCCAGCCAAACAATGTACGCATTTCTTTAAATAAGTTTTATATATCCCACGAATGTATTGTTTCGTCTTCAGAATATCTAATAATTTTTCGCTAATGTGACTGAGTCTTTTATGAAACAAATCAACCATTGCTTCATCATTAACAATATTGATTTTCTCAACAGGCACTCTTGCAGACCTGGTGTAGAGGGCTAAATATTTTTGTCCTCTGGCCACAACCAACGAGCCCTTAGTAAGTTTCCACTGCCCATTCGCAAAAATACTACAATAACCTTCATCATGTAGCTTCCATATAGAGTTCAAATTCAATCGAAGATCGGGTATATGTTTAACACCCTTCAAAATCAACCTTGCACCCATGCTTGTTTCTAGATAAACATCACCAATACCAACCACTTTAGACAAATCATTATTTCCCATCTTTGCAGAACCAAAGTCACCAGAGGTGTAAGATGAGAAAAATTCTCTACGGGCGGTGGCATGAATTGTAGCACCATTGTCGACTACCCAACCATTTTCATCAGACACAAAATTCACAACAACATCATCAATAACAACGAAGTAGCTCTCTGAAACTGCAGCAACATGTTTCTCGTCACCACTTTCATCATAATTTTTCTCCTTGTTCTTTTCTTCTTTACCATTGTTGGATTTCTCAAATTTTTCTTCTTTCTCAACTTAGGACAAAATTTCTTAATGTGCCCGATCTCATGACAGTAGTAGCACTCCCAATCTGCAAATTTATTAGACTTGTTCTGACTCTTGCCTCTACTTTTACCTCTAGTTTTCCAACCGCGATTTTCATTTCTACCACGTTTCTCAACAACTAGAGTTTCTGAATGTGAAGAGAAGCCAACTGTTTTTCTCCTAATATCTTCATTCAACACACTACTTTTAGTTAATGCCATTGAAATATTACCTTCAGGAGCTGAATTAGAAAGAGACATTCTGAAAGTATCTAATGAGTTTGGCAGCGAACCAAGAAACCATTACATCAAAACCTCGTCATCAAATTTGATACCCATAGCATCCAACTGATTAATCAAGCCTTGAAAGGTATTCAAGTGATCTGTAAGAGGTGATCCATCTTGATACCACAAATACATCAACTGTTTGAACAAAAGTAACTTACTGTTTCCGGTATTTTGAGCATATAACTCCTCAAGTTTACTCCACAATTTCCTTGCATCCGTTTTGTGTATAACATGATTCAACACATCATCATCAACCCATTGCCGAATTAAGCCACAACCCTGTCGATGAATAATTATCTTTAGGTTTTTCATCACCGAACAGTGGTAAATGAAAACCTTTAAGATAAAGAAGATCTTCCATCTTCGATTTCCATATATGATAATTCGAACCATTCATCGTCACCATTCTTTTTGTATTCACCTCCATATTTGATACAAGACAAGTACACAACCACTAGCTCTGATACCACTTTGTCAGGAAATAGAAGCACAAACGAAATCTTCCTTCTTGTATCAAATATGATTAGGGATACTGATTCCAAACAAAATACCAAGTCTGAATAAAATAAACGCAAACAACACAGAACACTTTTTACGTGGAACACCTTCCCGATGTAGGAAGTAAAACCAACGTGACTCATTTCGGAGTCCAACCAAATATTCACTATCAGAAGACGGGTTAAAAAACTATTCTCTAGATAAAACTAGAGTATACACCACAAAAAGTATGAAAACTTCATACACAACCCCAATACACAAGATAGTGAACCGAAATCAGAAAACTCACTGAAATATCCCCAAAATACAGTTATAAGAAGCTGATTGAAAAACACACTTAGAAGACTCCAAATCAAAAACCCTCTGGTCAGATTGTAAAGGACAAATAGACGAGCCTTCTCACCAAAATTGAAGCCGATCGGACAACCGGAGACAGTCCGATTGAAAGCACAAAGTTCTGCCTCGAATCACGTTTTTCTCTCAAAAACCGCACTATAGAATATGATGCTCATCTCCTAAAAACACTGTATAAATATATATTTATACATAAACCAAGATAAACCAAGATCCTAATGGTTATCCAAATTGGGCTTAGCTCATATGATAATTGGACTCCCACATAAGAAGAGCCCTACAAAATTTTGTGTGGTGTGCTTTGATATGTAGCTAGCTTTTTTTAAAAGTTGGGAGTATAAATTACGAAGTAGTACAACATTTAGACTCGGAAACTCTAATAAAAATTTCTTAGAAGAAAAATATAGGTAATATTTTTTTCCAAGATTAATCTCGTAAATATTGATATTTTGGATTAAATCAAGATCAACTATTAATCAAAAATTGTTTGTGGCCTGTATTACACTACAGGCAGATAAAATAACTCGACCTTATATTTACCGATAATTGAAGATGAGATTACATCTTGGTTTTTAGGCATGGTATTCCGGTTTATAATATTTGTGAAGAATGAAAGTGAAAGTAAATAAAAATTTGTTAGAAATAACGACAAAAATAACAACTATTGTATTCCGGCTTTCTTGACCTTTATATTCACCTTCATTATCAACTTCAATTCCCACTCTCCAACTAAAAGCTTTAATCACAAGAATCCCTCTCTATTTTCGTCTACATTCTCGAGTTTGAAAACTTAACCCTAGTTTTTCTTTATTATGGTAATCTGCATTTGCACAATATTCTGTTTCCGGGTTTTATTTGTGTCTCAAGAAAATTCAGTAAAAAGAAAGTGGTATAGGTAGAAGACCAATCAGAAATATGATGTTGAATTTTAACATGTTTGTATTTGATACTGAAAACAATAAAATTAACAAATGAAGTTCATTTTGCTTTGCTTTTAGGCTGGCAAGAAGATGGATGATGGTTTTTGTTTGATTTGTGGCAAGAAACTTCTGCTTGAGGTTTATTATGTGTGAGTTCTAACTATAGATGTCAAGAAATCATATTCTCTAGATGCCAAGGTTTACGAGTTTGATGATAAAATTCTGGGTTAATTTTAATATTGTATGTCTGATACTGTTCTTAATTTGCAATAGATCTTTGTTTTTCAGCAATGGCTTGGATTCGAAATGGATATCTCGTCGTCAGTGCGATGAATGCAACACTGCAAGCCTTGTACCACAGGTTCCGAAGGAAAATTGTAGCTCTTCTGAAGACGGTATCATAGAATTTTTCTGTTTTCTTTGCAACTTTGGTATTATTTTGAAATATGTGTTCTAACGTTACTATTATTTTTACATGATACTTGGAAATACGAAGTCAAATTGAAAATAGATGTAGATAATCTGATGCCGTTGAAGAAAAGTAAAGAGACTATGGTGGAGGCGAAGGGTTTACTAAACAGTCTTAAGAAAGAGACTATGAAGCACAAGGCTCGTGGATTTATCATACTAAGAGACGTTTTGTATAAAAAGTTTTACAGCAAACTTCTTCTGTCGTGTTTGGGAGATGATGAGTCTCAAGTAGTCCTGTCCGAATTGCATGATGGTGAGGGATCAGCTCACTGTGGATTCAGGGCTCTAACAATGAGAGTTTTACTGGCCGGGTACTATTGATCATCTATAATGCAGGATGCTGAAGAACTGGTGAGAAGGTGTGATCCATGTCAGAGATATAGCAATGAAATTCATGTCACAGCTATCCCTTTAAAGTCAATTTCTGAGCCAATACCTTTTGCTCGATGGAGGTTGGATTTAGTGGGCCCTGTTCCTATGGCGTCCGGAGGGCGCAGAACTATAATTGTTGCTATAGATTACTTCTCATCGTGGATTGAAGCATCCCCTTTGGCAGGCACAACATCAAAAGCTACCATAAAATTCATTTTATCCAACATCTGTTGCAGATTTGGTATTCCACAAAAGATAACGACAGACAATAGGCCACAGTTCGACAATAGGGAAATGGAGAGTTTATGTGCTTCAAGGGGAATACATCATTGTTTCTCTTCACCTTTCCACCCACAAGCAAATGGTCAGGTTGAAGTGGCCAACAGAACTATAATGTCCGGTTTAAAGAAGAATTTGGAAGGGGCTGCTGGGAAGTGGCCTAGCTATTTACAAGAGGTTTTGTGGGCCTACCGGACTACACCTAGGGTTGCAACACAAGAGTCACCCTTTACCTTGGTCTATGGGATGGATGCAATAGCTCCCATAGAAGCAACTCTCCCTTCGTTTCGAGTTCACAACTTCTCCGAACACGCCAACGAAGTGGCAATCAGAGGTCACCTTGACCTAATAGACGAAAGACGAGTTAAGGCTCACCTTAGAGCTGCACACTATCAGGGTTTGATGAGAAGTAGGTTTGCTTCTAGAATTAAAAGAACAGATTTCCAACCGGGGGACAAGGTGTTGAGAAAAGTCTTCCTACACACTAAAGACAAGCTGCTCGACAAGTTGGCCCCAACTTGGGAAGGACCTTATATGGTCATTGAAAGACTTAAACCTGGAACGCATTGGCTAGAAGACAAGGATGCAAGGGTTTTGAACCACCCTTGGAATATTGAGCATCTCCGGATGTACTTGGAGTAACAGCTATGTAAATATTTACTTGTTTCAAAATCCATGTAAATATTTAGGGGCATACTCTTTCCTACCCTCGTGGCGCGGGGAGGTTTTAATGAGGTGTCTGAGCTTTTTTATAAAATTTGATGCCTTCTTAAAAATTCGAAGTGTGCTTACTTTGTTTCTTGTCATACCATCCGGATTGAATTAAAGGAATGATGACTACTTAAACATTTGTCATCGGAGAATTTAAACACTCTCACTTTAAAATGCTTGTCAAATAAATAAGGGCTATTTAAACACTAGCCACCAAAATGGAAACAAACTATGAAAGGATGCAAGAATTGTGCAGAACAAAGATGTTCATTAAAATAACCGGAGTGCCTTGGCCTTCCAATGACTTTTAAAAATTGTCAAACAGAACAAACAAAATACCTGTCCGGTCAAATACCGGACACCATTACAAAAATTCCTTGGCCTTCTAAGAATGAGCCTTTGAAGATGGCTCAGCCTCACCTGTCTTCTTCTTCTTGGGATCGTCCTCCTCCTCATTCGGACTTTCCCTGGTATTCTTTTCATCATCAGACGAGGATGCACTGGAGAAGCCAAGCATGTCACCTTTGGCCATTGTATGAAAGGGGAGGTCTGGATACTCTACATAAGTCCACAAGTCTCCCAGATTCATCTTTGGAAACTTCTCATGAAAAAGCAGGACCATGTCCGACTTTACCTTAGCATACATTTCTTCTTGATTATCTATTACGTTGTTGGCATAGACATCGATCTTGGCCTGAATCTTGGCCTCTTGCTCCCTTAGCAGATTTGCTTTCTCCTCTACAGCCTTGGACACTGTGTTCTCGAGCATGATCTTGTCATTTGTTAAGTTATGGATGACTTGATCCTTGGCTTTCGCCTCCTCTTTCGAAGAGGTGAGATCTTTCTCCAATCCGGACAGCTTGTCCCGGAGCTCTTTCATGGTGTTTTCTGAAGTAGCAACCTTGGTGACCCACCCCTCTTGACTCTTCTTTAGCTCCTCGTTTTCTACCTTTAGAATGTTAGCGTGTTGAGTGGCAGTAAGAAGATCATCGGACAGTATTTCTTTGTCAGATTTGAGATCTTTGATCATATCTACCTGACTTCGAACTTGTTTCTCCAAAACAAACACTGGCTGAACACTGCTTAAAATGGAGTGAGCTATAATATCCCTTTCACTTGAAACAGTAAAAGTCTTACCATTAAAAGTGACGGTGTTCGAAGTACTCGGAGGAAGGTAAGGCCCAGCAAAATCGTCTCTGGGGAGGTTGGCAAAGTAGTCACCAAGTCCATCAAGCCTGGTGATGTCAACCCCATCAATGCTAAGGTCTCCTCCTCCAACCTCGTCGGTTTGAAAAATCACCGGGGATCTCCTCTGCTTGTGTTGGATCAGTAGGATCTACAGAGGGGAGAGGCTCCGGAGGCCGGAGAGAAAGCTCATCACCCCTAGAGGTCTTTTTCTTCTTAGCCTCCCTGTCCTTGCTTTCTCCTCCCCGTTTTCGGTCTCTCTTGGGAGCCCTTGGGGGTCTAGGGGATTGAACCTCTTCCCTAACACTTTCATGCTCTACCACTTCTAAGAGAGCAACATCGATCTAGCTTGGGGCTGGCCCCTCTGGGTTTGTTGAAACAGCCACCTCCACTTCAGCAGGGTCAGCTTCACCTACAACCTTCTTGCCTTTCTTTTTCTTACCTTTTATTTTGCTTGGGGCCTTGGCCCGGCCTGGCAAGTAAAGTGACCCGTCCGGCTCGTGTGTTCTCTTGAGGATCACATCCGGAGGGGGGGGGGGTGGAGTGGTGAGTTCTTCCCAGGCCAGGTCCCTCCGGCCAGTAGTGTTCCAGAGGTGAGATCTTGTAAGGTTGCCTCCTGTGAAAACATCGTGAAACTGGTTCCCCCATTTCTCAGCAGCCCAAGTGTTGATCTTGGTACCAGTTAGTTTAAGCTAATTCGATAAAATCAGAAATAAGAATATAAAGTAGGAGCCTTACGATCACTCCTCCATCTGCTGGTGAGGAGACTTGGATTGACTCCGGCCTTAATTTTCTTCCCGTTCTCCCAAGCACCACTTATGAACAAGAATTGAGTCCTCCAATTTCTCTCCGACTCTAGCAGATCATCCATTGCTTTATAATTATCACCCATGTTGAAGTGATAGAAGCAAATGTGGTGGTTTCTGCAGAGACTGGCCATAGCTGCAAACTTCTCCATTGGTAGGGGAATCCCGGAGAGCCTAGAGGCCATAATGCAGGCCATGAGTACCAAGCATTGGGACTCAGCTAGCTTGGACAGAGCTTTATCAGATGAAAGTATCTGACAATCTCTGGGTCCAAGGGAAATCTGAGCCCCCAGTTAAACAGCTTAGTGTACATAACTATCTCGCTTAGCTTGCAGTCTATTGGGGTTTCGGAGTCTATGGGGATTCTTATCTTCACATTCTCCGGAATTCCCCATTTTGTACGCATCCGGCCCAACTCAGCTGTATGGATGAAATCGTAATTGATCTTTTGCAAGGCAGGAAGATATTTAACATTGACCTTGTGGAAACAAGGTGCCACTCTTCCTTCAAGACACTCCGACAGATCCGGATGCCTTAAGCATAGCTTCTCCTTACCTTTATCCTTCTGAGCAGCAACAACACCACTGGCCTGTCCGGAGGGTTCGGAATCAAATGGAGCCTCTTCAATAGAGTCCTCCATTATCTCTTCCATTATTGAGGAAGGGTTTTTTGTT
Source organism: Limnanthes douglasii subsp. nivea (assembly GCA_036936605.1). Lineage (NCBI taxonomy): Eukaryota > Viridiplantae > Streptophyta > Magnoliopsida > Brassicales > Limnanthaceae > Limnanthes > Limnanthes douglasii. The sequence continues at coordinate 25,710,237 of JAUPFV010000002.1, forward strand.
GTATTAATGAAGGGGGAGCTTGGGGTTGGTTCAGTCTGATTACCGGACTGGTGAGCTTCAGTGCTCTCCTGCACTCTGGCCTCCAGCTGGGGCTCTGATGTGGAAGTTTCTTTTTGGGTTAAGTCAGTGGCCTCCGGGCCGGACAGCCTATCCCTGGGTGCTTTTATGGGTGCCTGTGACCCTGTACTGCTATCCTTGGCACTTATCTTCGAGGGGGTGCCTTTGGAAGCCTGCCCTTTGACCAGCCGGCCTTTTCTTCGATCTAACAGCTTATTAGGAGAAGTATCAGCATCTGACCCCATGGCTAAGAATGGGGAAGGTTTTTTAAAACTGGTAACTGTTAAACCTGGTTCAACAGTGGGTTTTGACTCTTGAACCGAAGAACCTGAGATGATACGGGAAATACTGGTTTGAAACAATCTCTTCGGTTTGACACCCTTTGTGGAGGAAGAACCCTGATGAGACTTTGTAACCGAGATTGCTAGTTTGTTGATGGGGGAAGTGGGTAAGCCTGCTGCGATACGTCTTTCTCTTTCGAATTTTTGTGCTTTTTCTAGTTCAGATAGATTGAGCCACCCACCTTTGATTAGAGCGTTCCCAGCCGTGAACATAAACAACCTAAGTAGAAAACTTGTGTTTGAGAGAGAGCTCTGAAAATTGGCAAAGTAAAAATGAAAGTAATAGTAAAACAGTGGAAAAAGTATCTTAATTTATAGTAAATCTCAAAAGGAAGCCTTGATTCCTAGGAGAATTCAAAAAGATTAGTAATGATTAAAATACAGCGCTGATGTCACCAACATTAATGAAGGGGTTGCTTTTCAGAGAAGGTGGGTGCAAAATTCAAGATGAAACGAACCAAAGAGAGACACGTGTCCCATGAACTTTGGCAAAAAACCGTTTAGATTCACAGAGCTTTTTCAGTCCGGATATAACCACAACATAATTTGAAAGACCTATCCGGATAAAACTGTCACTAACAACGGACTGTTTTTCAGGTTTTGACAAAGGTATTTGAACAAACACCTAAAAAATGGGCTACTTATGAGTCCGGATTCTATTACCTCTTCGGACGGGGACAGTTTGGATAGAGACCATTTAACCGGACAGGGCAGTTCGAACACCACCTCCATTGGACTGTTCGAACTAGAACTAAAGTACTTAAAAACCTAATCACTTCTTGACTAAGCTGCATGCTCTCCTACTAAGAGCTAATGGGTCCTTAAACTTGACCCGGGTCCGTTAAACATGACCCGAAAGCCAATAAGGCCCAAATGTAAGGGTATAAATACCCAACCACCAACATTAAATGAGGGTTATGAAAATTAAATATAACCACCAATATAACCTCCATCTACTCTCTACTCAAACATTAAATACTTACAAACTTCCACTAAATTCTAAATAAAAGTTACGATCTTACCCTCAGACGCAAATAAACCACACCATACATAGTAAGACGTCGTCCGGGTTAAAATCCATCATCATATTCCTGAACTACTCTATGTTGTGTTGGGGGCCTTTCGATCCTTCATACGAGTGCATCTTATGGGCATCAAATATTTTAGGGAGCTTTCCTTTTAGGATTCCATTGACAAACGGGGACTCTTGTAAAATGTAAGCTTCCATAATTGGCCATATCGGGTCATATTCTACAATTTTGAGACCCTTTCCTCCATGAGCAACATCATTGCTCGACAAGTCGTCCGGGTTATAGTATGGCTTCCTCTTTCTCTTTTGCTTCCTGTTGTTTGTCTCACAAGTGTGTTCACTTCCATGGACATGCCCTTTAGTCCTGAGGGTACCCTTGGCCTTTCTAGCCTCTTGGAAAGTGTTCTTTTTTCTTACATCATCCAAAAGAACCTTTTCACCTAAGCGTTGAAGGATTCCAATAATCTTACAATACGTTGTTTGGCCCCCTCAACCGTTTCCTATTGTTGTTGGGTGGTCTTAAGTGGCTCCCGTTTGATTTCTTCTATTTGAGATTTCAAGATTTGCACATTGGAAAAAGTGGAAGACATACATAGGTTAAGGTAATTATCCTCTTAGGCTGCTCAGCCAGTGGTGACTCCAAATTTTATCTGAGGTTGGCCATCGCACGCTGCTTGAGGGTCCGCCCTATTGGCTCTAAATCTCTTTCACCACTTGGTGAATTTTCAAGGATCTCTTGAACATCAGCCTAGTTGTCTTGTCTGTCGTGCCCGTGAAAAGATCTTGGGATCTCCCTTTTGATTCTCCATCTAGTTAACACTATGAGAAGTTTTTAAAAAAAAGACTAATTCATTTCTCACAGATTGCACTAAAATCTACTAAGGAATTTTTATGAAAATTGTTAACTAGAAGATAGAGAAGAATCAATGTGTTGTTTGTCTATTAATTAAGTAATGATCTTATATTTTTCTAGGTTCTAGTCCCTTTATATATTACAATCGTCCTACGCATTATCCCATTATCTTTATGAAAAATTACCACTCTTAGTTGTGTCCAATGTGGGTGAGTGCTTTGGTCCCACGTTCTTCATACCAGCCTGATAGTGCACTTAGTGGTCTTGCCTGCTTAATAATCGTCTGCTAATAGGTACTCACGGTCGCAATAGGTCGCGCAAAATATCGTGGTATAGATGATAATTTTGATGAACGACACTCGTACTTGCATTTTGCTCACTGAGGTCACTCTAATATACATGCTTTGTTCGAGCTTACCTCGTCCTTGTTCAATTATTTGTTTATTAAATTTATAAAATTAATATAAAATTATTTATGTACAAGTATAGGACATTCCCCTTGTCATAAAGGTTACAAAAGTGCATATTTACCGGGACAAAAACTGAAGTAGAAAGAGATAACATTTGACTGAGATCTAAAAACTTGAAAAAAACTAACATAAACAAAAAGATATCAAAAATAGTTTCAAAATGCATAAACAACCATTAAAAGAAGACCAAACAATGAGACAGTAGAACTTACAAAATAGAAACAATAAATAAGTAAGGGATAACGAGTGTTATGTGAAAATCTTCTTCAAATGACTTAGTCAAGGTAATGAGCTTAAATCGAGAAATGTTAAAGAAAATGTCCAATATCGTTTTTATTAAAATGTGTGATCAGTCTGAAGATGAAGATTTTAATCACTTTTTTATTAAATATTACATAAAGTGTCTCACCAACCACCTAATTATATATGTTTTCAATTTTTAACTACACATGTCAATTTATTATAACCGTCAAACAAAATTTCCTAATGGTCTTTAATATAATGACGCATATAAATACACTTATAACCATCTAATGAACTCTCCACATGCTTGACTTCATATAATCCTCACCATAGTTCTGAATGCAACCTTCATAATATATTGGAATATAGTATTCGTCATATATTTCAATATGACCGTCGTCGTGATTTGTCATATGACCCTCGTCTTAACTTTGAATTCGAATATCATTATATAAATGTTTTCATATATTTAACTATGACCCTTGTCGTAACTTATAAATATGATTCTTTTCATAATTCTGAATTTGAACCTCACATATAAATCCCATCATATCTTTGAATGTAGTCATGCCTACTATATCTTATTCATTTATTAGCTTTACTTACCATGTCTAAATAAATAATATATTACACATATGGATATAGTCTTCTCAAGACTCATCATAGTCCTTCAACCAATTATTTTTTTAAATGTTTTAATAAATAGCTAAAAATTAAACAAGCTAATAAAATTGTAAATAAGTTTTTAGCGTGCTAACCATTGTGATGCGTGCCAAACTATTTTAACACATGTTGTAAGTTTTGTTTTATCGTCAATCATATATTCTGACATAGTTTAAGTATTCTTTCATTTTTTTGTTTTTAACCTTGCCGTAATTTTTATTTTGATCAAACGGTGTAAATCCTTCAACAACTAATCTATCGTCTTTACATTTAGAAATAATCTATTTTTTATAATTAAAACTGTTTAATAACCCCTTATTTCTATAAGAAATTATTCTCTTTTCATGTATTGTACTTATCAAAACTCCAAAACTTATGACTTTGATTTTATTTTGAACGGGTATCTACGATATCACATATATTCTTTATTTGCGCTTGTTTCTTATTCTATTTTTTTTAATAAACTAATATTTATCCTCGTCACTATTGAATGTTTTTTATATAATTTTCATAGCTATACCACTCGATATCTAATATTACTATAATTTTATTTTATCATGAATGTTTTTTATACTCATCCAATTTTCTGGAAAATAATGGCTGATACTAAGACCAATAAGACAAAATACACCCTCGAAAACCTTCTCTAAAAGTTAAACCCTCATAAAACACAATAGTTTTAGATCGCGATCAACTTCCAAAGGACGTGGTAGAAGACAAAAAAAATTTACAAGAGTTTTTCAGTAACCAAGGCAAACCATAAAATATATCTTATAATGGCCACCAATAGTATTTTACGTTAGAGTATGGTATCTCTAATTATATAGAAACTCGTCGTCCTAAAGTTGGCGACTTACCCCATCATACTGGGGAGGACAAAATCTGTTTTTTTTTTTACTTTATTTTAACGAGGTCTTGGATTACCCTTTCGTCCTTATAACACTGATTTTTTTCAAACATGTTCGAATATTTCATACTCAGCTAAGAGGTAGCACGTCTACTTAGCGGATTGCTGAGTTCAGAACTTTTAAACATGTAATTCTTTAATATTTATTTTATAAAGTTAAAATTGATAAACTTCGAGACATACTTTTCTAATATTTTTACTTTAAAAGACTAAACCCAAATTATCATTCTACAACCTTCTCAACACACGTTAAAAAGAAGTCATATCTGAGCAACTAAGATTTGGGAAAATAGAAATTTTACTAACTGATTTGTTCAAATAAGAAAAAAGGGGATAGAAACACGCAAAATAGGATCCATTTTATATCATCTATTCTATTGTTTTACTTTTCAAACATACTCCTTCACTTTTTTAGTTGTTTTGCAAATCCAGAAAAACTTTGTTGAAATTAACTAACATATCTTTTTTTAAAGTATTGAATAAAATAAAATTATAGTACATATACACGTGATATTCTTGAATAGAAATACTAAACTAATTTGGGCTATAATATTCGGAATAATCTACAAACAAATATACTTAAAATATGGTTTATAAAAGTGAAAAAAACCGTGTTTTTTCACGAAGACAAACCTTGGAAATTATGTTTACTATTGTCCGTCGCATGTATCAATTTTACTTTAATTATGATTTTACGCCCGAAAAATTGATTCAAAATGACCTCTGGCAGCTACGGGTTTCACAATGAATGCTGACCGTAAACCAAAGATTGAGAAAAACGGAAAACCAGTTATAATCGAAAGTGTCCTTATCATACTTCGACAATGAATACAGACCCGAAACCAACAATCAGTATGCGTGCTCTAAAAAAAGAAAATGACAAAAGAAACTAAAAACACCATTGCTAGCAATTTTTCCCCAAGCAAATATTCTCCAAATAAGAATTTTTTTTTAATCGCTTCGAATCATGTTTCCTAAAATGACGATCCTAACAAATTTGTTTATGGTGCTTTTTTTTTTTACCAAATTTTATTGAAATTGAAAGAAATGTACAACCCTTAATGTACAAACATTATTAGGATCTATGTTCGACTACCCAAGCAAAGAACTTAGAGGATTTACAATATAAAGACCTAGATCCTACATTAGCTTATACTAAGATTAACTTTTGAGGCTTCAACTTCCATCTTCTATTAAGTCATCCATCTCCATCCTTTAACTCCATATTATAGATCACCAAGCAACATTCTTCTACCAAATCCTGAACAAGTTCATCCTTCTTGCTGAGCCTACCTGTTAACCCCTGCATAGAGAAGACAAAACCAAAGGTCAGGCAGAAAACCTGCCAAAAAAGTTAGTCCGGAAACCTGAAATAGCCCAAGTTCAAGCTTTCTAATAATAGAATAGCATTGAAATGGCTTGGACCATTCAGACCATTAAAGGAGCAGTCCTGCTCTTTTTCCAAAACATATTTAACAATCCAATCAGAAGCAACATTTTCCTCCCTAAACACATGTTTTAGAGTCATTTTAGATGAAATTAAACTTCTGCAACATGATAGAGTTCTAGACAAATACCAAGGACATTTATTGTATGCTATCATGTCAAATAATTGAAGTGAATCTATTTCAATGTCTATTTCAGTGAAGTTGTTTCTACAGCAATACTGTAAACCATATAATAAAGCTAAAGACTCAGCTATAATAGGGGAGTTCTTTCCTATCAAGAAACCCTCACCCTTAACTAGCTCACCTAGATGATTTCTCAAAACAAAACCACTGCTAGATTCCCCATTATACAATGAGGAACCATCACAATTAAGCTTAAGCCTATTAAAAACAGGGGGATGCCATTTAATATACAAACTAGTTTTAACCTCTGAACCATGATTGAAACAATCTAATTCTTTAGCTTTAAGAAAATTATTTTTCCAGTGTTTTCTCCTTAATAAAGAAGATCTATCTAAACCATACAACATAGCCTTAACCTGCCTAATTATCATAGTATTAGAGCAAAGTTTATCCTCATGCTTCTTCCTATTCCTTACCATCCAAATGGACCATACTATCAGTGAAGGAATGATGTGTCTAATATGCAATCTAGATTGAGTAGAAGAAAACCATTTATTGAATTCTAAAAAGATTAGCAAAGTAAAGCCAGACATTGAACAACTAACAAACAAGTGATTCATGGACTTATACTCTTCTTTGAATATTAGTATCAACAGAAATTAGATTATTTAGAACTCTCCAAAATGTTATAGAGCATTTAGTGGGTGTAATGTTATTCCATATTTTCCTTTTAAAATCAGATTGAACATGCTTCTCTCTTATACTATTAACAGAATGCTTTAGATTGAAACTACCTTCTGGAGAAAGTTTCCAAATAATCAAATCATCATTTAGCTGATTAACACTAATACTAGTTATCTTATTAACCACACAGTTATTATCAATATCAGCCTTAAGCTTAGCCAGATTCCAAGTATGATTAAGCCAATACTCATTAAATTTAGTATAGGAATACCATGTATTAGATTCATTATAGTTAAATTTAAATATTGGGCTCCTATAAAACCATCTATCCAAATAAAAATCTACATTCCCTACCCATATTACCCAATAAACATGCTCCTCACCTTTAACTCTAGCTTTTAACATTCTTTTTCAAATAAGTGAATCAGATTGCTTAACTACAACTTGTAAAGGATGTTGCTTAGAACAATACTTACTATACAACAAATCTGCCCATAAAGAATTCTTTGATCTAAAGTTAAACCACAATTTGTAAGACAGAGCTTCTTGAACTAGTGAAAGATCTCTTAAATTCAAACCATTTTCATCAAAGGGTCTACATAAGCTAAGCCAGTCCTTCCATATAATTATTTTATTACTTTCTGAGTAACCCCATAATAATTTATTCAGTAGCTTATTTATCCTATTAATAATTAATTTAGGTATAACAACACATTACATATAATATAAAGGATATGCTAATAATACAGATTTGATTAAAGCTAATCTACCTCCAAAAGATAAGGCTTTAGAGTTCCAATGATCTATACTCATTCTAATCTTATTAATAATATCATCATAGTAAGAGTTCTGATTCTTAATAAAAAATAGGTATTTCTAAGTGTTTAAAAGGTAAACTACTATGATTAAAGCCCAGTAAATGTTATAGCATTGTTATTCTAGGTATAGGCATAATTATAGGTACAACAAATGATGTTTTTTGTAGGTTAATCTGTTGTCCTGATAATTTTTGATAGACTAATAAAAACTACCAATCTTTTTAAGATTTCTAATAGAACCATTTAAAAACAGCAAAACATCATCAGCAAAAGCCAGACAATTTATTGTAACAGAACTTCTAGTCTTATAAATCAAAGATGGATCTAAGGCAATACTCTTATTGACACCTCTAATAAGGAACTCTTCTGCTAATATAAACAGAGAGGGGGATAAAGGATCCCCCTGCCTAACACCATTAGAAGAATTGAAATATCCATAAGTTAAACCATTTATAATCACATAATACTTAATGTTCTCGATACGCTTCCTTATTATATTAATAAACTGAGAACTGAAACCAAAAGAATCCAAAACTTGACAAATGAACTTAAAACTAAGTTTATCAAAGGTTTTTTTCATATCTAAGTTAATAATGATGTTACTACCTCTCTGTTTTTTATTCAAGTCATTAGCCAACTCTTGTGTTATAAGTATATTTCCATGAATGGTTCTATTAGGCACATAAGCTCCTTGTTCTCTAGAGACTAGTTTCGACAATAAACTACTTAGTCTATTATTAATAATCTTAGATATAATTCTATTGAACACATAACATAGACTAATAGGTCTAAAGTCAGTCCAATACTTTGCATTTTGTTTCTTGGGTATTAAACAAATAGAAGTTGCAAACATACCATTTGGGAAACTATCTTTAACAAAATAATCAGTAACAGCATTAAAAAGATCCACCCTAATTATAGACCAACACTCACTATAAAATCTGGAGTTGAAACCATCAACTCCAGAGACACTTGCAATATTCAAACCTTTAACAGCCCTATACACCTCATCTAATGTTGGAATAGCTAATAGGGATAAATTATCTATGTCACTAACTAACTTAGGAATAATATTTGAAGGATAGTCAGACAATACATCTGGTACATCCTTTGAATTGAGAAGTTCTGAAAAATAACTAACAGCAGACTCACCTACAAGCTTAGGATCATCTATTCTTACATTGTTATCCATAATTTCATCTATTCTACTCCTAGACCTCTTTTTCTTAACATAGTTATGGAAAACCCTAGTATTTTTGTCCCCATCCTTTAACCACTTAGAAGCACTCTTTTGCATCCAGAAAGTTTCTTCCCTAGCTAATAAGACCATATGTTTAGACTTAAGCTCAGACAACCTTTTATTGTTTTCTATAGAATAAGACAGTTCTAACAGCCTTTCAACTATACTAATTTCCTCCTCAGTCTTTTCTATGCAGTAAAAAATGTTTCCAAATATATTTTTATTCCAGATTTTAAAAATATTCTTAAGTCTTTTTAATTTAAACCAAAATAAGTGAACAGAATTAAAATAAGAAGGTAATTCTAATGGGATTAACCAATTATTTTCAACTGTCACCAAAAAATCTGGATGGCTTAACCACATATTCTGAAACCTGAAAGGGGATTTATGAACATTAAAAACTGATGATACTGAGACTAACAAGGGAGAGTGATCTGACCCAGTTCTGGTCAGATGACTCACCCTTGTAACATTAAACTTATCTCTCCATTTATCATTGTACAACACTCGGTCTAGTCTTTTCCACTTGTGGCTATTGGTCCAGGTGAAATTAGTACCTGAGAATCCAGGATCCTCAAGACTACAATCCAAAATCATATTATTAAAATCTTCCATGGAATTCATACAAAGATTAACACAATTAATCTGCTCACTATGATTAGATATGGTATTAAATTCACCTACTACTAGCCAAGGCTCATTAGAAATACTATTAGATATATCCCTTAGTTGATTCCACAAATTTAACCTTAAAAGTCAATTACATTTAGCATATACTACTGTGACCAGGAACTCCTCTACAGATTCTGAATGACTAACCATAATATGAACTAATTGATCAGTGTCTAAAATAATGTTTATCTTATAGGTATCTTTCCAAAAAATCCAGATTTTATTGTTTATATTACCATAACATTGATCAAACCCTAATTTCTTAGAGGTTCTAACTAGTTTATCAATAGACAACATAGGCTCCTGAATTACTACCAAATCTATAAAATACTTTTTAGTTATACTTTTAATTCTTCTAATTGTGTTCACATTGCCGACTCCTCTGGCATTCCAACTCAAACAAGATACAGTCATTTTTAACCATTTTTGAGGATCTTACTGATCCTTTAAGTGCTAGTGGTTTGTTAATTAGATTATTCTTTAGTCCCTTAACTTTAACCTTAGAATGTCTCTTCGTACTTATCCTATCAGGCATATCTGTATCAGGCATCACTATATTTCTAATCCTAGGAGAATTTGGTAGACTTAAATTTGGCCTATCACTTGAAACATCACACAAATCCCTATCATTAATATTATCCTCATTTAATATATCAAAAGTATTACTAAGATCAATAGACTGCAAAGCCTCTATAACATCACTATCATTTAACACAAGTTGAGTCAGATTTTGATTAAAAGTTAAAACATTATCATCAGTTTCCAGAGTAGTAAAATTAACCACAACATCATTAATTTTTTCCGGATTGTTCTTAACATGCACACCAGTATAAGTTTCACTAGGAATTATCACAGATTTTAGTTTAGGAATCCACTTCTCTTTATGTTTTTTATTATTATCAGGCACAATCAATTGTTTCCTAAGACTAAATTCCTCAATTTCGCAACTTGACTCACTATGACCTAAATGCCTACATTTTTTTGCAGTAAGCAGGTATGTCATTATATATGACATCCTGCCAAAAACCATCCCTATCCCCAAAGCTTACCCAAATTCTTTGGGGAAGCAAACTAGAAGTATCAATCACAGTCCAAGCCTTACACAAATTATAACTAGCCCTATTACTATATGGTATCCACGTTTTCAATGGCAAACCTATTGCCTTGGAAATCTGTTCTATAGTATCAGAATTGTACATGAGTTTAGGAAGCCTAGGAAAGAGATCCAAACTGGAGTCAATGGAGACTCCCTTTTGGGATGGAAATCAATAGTCCATCTAAGAATCCTAAAAAAAACTACCCATAGTTCTCACAGAACGTTTCCAAAAGACTCTAACATCATCTAACACATCAAATTCAACAAAAAAGTGTCTATAATCCCATTTAAACACACTGAATTTACAAACAAATTTAAAAGACTCTAGATAAACCCTAAAATCAGAAAGCAAAGGGGAACCGAAAGAAAATTTTGCAATTAATGTAAACTTTGAAAGAGCAGAGAGTTCGATCTTATCTGATTCGTCAAATTTGACGAAGGTATAACCATCCTCCACTCCTGTAGAAACGTTTGCTGCTTGAATGAATCTTTTCTTACATTGCCTCCTTGAGCTCTCCCTCCTGAGTTTATCTTAAGCACCTCAGCAAAAGATGGTTTTGTGACCAGCTTCTGGCCCTTCACATCAGAACATAAAACGTTGTTCAAATCAACCCCGAACTGACTCCGATTTTGATTATCGCCTTCGAAAATAGGGTTTTCATACATCATGTTTTGATTTACTGGAGGTTTCGAAGTGTTGTTCATCTTATCCCGAGAAGGATTAGACAAAAGAATCGGGAAACTTTCTTGATTTTGTAGGTTTAGAGATACTTTCTGTGTTTGTGACTCTTCGAGATGAAGAGAAGATACCGGCTGCATTCTAGAGATAAGACAGATAAAGCTTTCGGGTTAGGTTTAGGTGAAGATGGCTCTTCGATGAGGCCGGGAAATCAAGAAGCCCAAAGGCATTTCTTGGAGCTTTTCTTGGGCCGATAGCTCCCCATTTGTTTATGGTGCTTCCTTTAAAAAACAAACTTTGATAACACTAAATAAATAGTCCTACTTTTAAATAACGAGACGTTGCCCAAATAACAAAAAATGAAGGCCACCAAAAACACCAAACACCAATTCTCATCACGCCAATTCCACCGATGCGATTGTCTATAAAACCTTTATCGAGGGTCTTATCAGCCAAAGTGTTGATAACATCCTATTTTCTCGCCCTGGCCAATGTAATTAAGAAACAAATAGACGAAAATATCCCATTGGTGATGTGGACCCTCACATCATTCAAAACCATAACAAGTTCAGCAGACAAGCGTCAAGCCAAAACCCTAATGCAAATTTCACCACCATTCAAAACCCTAGTGTGCAGAGTATCTTCGACTCATCCTACTATTTGAGTACCTATTTGTGTATCTATTCCATCTCCAACACCAATCATATCTCATCAACTTTCACATTGTCCTAGCATTGCTCACTGTAATAACATGAACACATCTGATATTTTCTAAAAGAAATTTGAAATAAAATTAAAGGTTTGTTTTTAAAATTAAGCATTTTTAAAATTATTTTTTAAATATTATTAATTCATATTTATTATCATTTGTCCAGAGTATTCATAATTCTAAACCATTGCCAATATGATGATTACCCTTATGATATCGATGTTGTTGTGAATGAGTCGAATAGTGCTTTGATAGTGATATTGTGCCTTAACAGTGTATTGTGTCCGGCAGTACAGTTTTGTGTCTGTGATAGTGATATTATGCCTTGATAATGTACTATGTCCGGCAGGACAGTTAAGTGTTGTGACAGTATCATGTTAGTCTTGTGGTATGAGCCCATTAGACCCATTGTCCAGTAATTCTATTAATTCCCTATAAATAGACTACTAGGACTACACAAAACACAATGTGAAATCTGTAACCTTTTCTACCATAGTGAAACTCTTTTCTCTGGCGGCACCCCTGGACGTAGAAAATTTTCGAACCAAGTTAAATCTTGTGTTCATTCAAATATTTCCTTCCTATATGTTCTGTGCTTGAGCCATTTTGTGATAATTGCATAGTAATTTAATAACAAAATTGGTATTAGAGCCACATGGTGAAATTAGGGCTTTTGCAATTAGGGTTTCACAATGGCGTCTACAACAATAAAATACATAATTGAAAAAATTGATGGGGGATCCAGCTTTGCGTTGTGGAAGATTAAACTGAAATCTTCATTGGTACTGCAAGGGCCGTGGAAGGCTGTGGAGAATAAGTTACCAGAAGAGATAAATGAAGAGGAGAAACAAGATCTTCAAGAAAGGGCTTTGTGTTGGATTTTAATGAGTGTGAAAGACAATGTGCTTCGCAAGATTAGTGGTGAGAAGACTGTTTTCTGCGCATGGAAAAAGCTAGGAAATCTTTACTCAGAGAAATCAGTAGTAAATCGATTATACTTGAAGAAGCGTTTGTATGATTTCAGATTGAAAGAAGGTTTATCCATAACAGAGCACCTAGATAATTTTAAATCAATTATAATGGACTTGGAGAACATAGATATCAATATTGAGGATGAAGATCAAGCTTTGTTTGTGTTGAGATCGTTACCAGCTCCCTATGAAAACTTCGTAGATACGATTATCTATGCTAAGGATAAGTTATCGCTAGCAGATGTCAAAGGGGAACTAAAATCAAAGGAGATGAGACAGTTGCAGCCAGAAAATCAAGCTGAAAGGGAAGGTCTTATCTCTAGGGGAAGATCTAGAAGCAAAGCGAGTTCTTTAAAAAGGAAGAACTAGAGGTCCAAGTCAAGGGTAAAGCACTCAAACTGTTATGAATGTGGTGAGCATGGTCATTATAGGAGAGATTGTCTGAAACTGAATGGTAAGAAGGGAAATCAAAATGAAAATACAGCAAACATTGTTGAAGGTGTGAACGATTCCGACGATAGTGAAAATAGTAGTAGAGGAGATATATTGTTCGTGAGTTTACAATTTGGGAAAAACTCTTGGGTACTTGATACTGGCGCTACATATCACATGTGTCAGTTCAAGCAGTGGTTTGATACGTACAAGCCAATGCAGGGAACTGTCTATTTATGGAACAATCATTCGTTGACTGTTGGTGGTATTGGTAACGTTAGAATCAGAATGTTTGACGGGATTGTTAGAATCTTGACGTGCTCGCATGTTCCTGGGTTAAAGAGAAACCTGATTTCTCTTGGGACTCTAGACTCTCGGGGTTACAAGTACCGTGCAGAAGACGGTGTAATCAAAGTGACAAAAGGCTCAATGGTATGCATGAAAGGCAGTTTGTAGAAGGGTCTTTACATTCTTCAGGGGAGTGTTGTTATGGGTGATGCTGCAGTAGCATCATCAGTGAGTAATAGCCAAAGTAAGCATGATCAAAATAAGTTGTGACATTGGCGTCTTGGTCACATGAGTGACAGAGGATTAGCTGTTTTGGGAAAGAGAGATTTGTGGAAAGGGTATAAAGCCGAATCATTGGGATTTTGTGAGCACTATGTGTTTGGTAGACAAACTAGAGTCAAATTCAGCAAATCGGCTGTAAAAAAGACTAAAGGGACATTGGACTACATTCACTCAGATCTTTGGGGTCCAAACATAATTTCATCCAAAAGCGGAGCCATATACTACATAAGTTTGATTGATGATTATTCAAGGATGGTGTGGGTTTACTTTCTGAAAACGAAAGATGACGTATATTTAACCTTTGTAAAATGGAAGACGATAATTGAGAAGCAAACATGAAGAAAAATCAAACGTCTTAGGACAAATAATGAGTTAGAATATTGCAGTCGTGACTTCAACGAGGTCTGTGAAGTTGAGGGAATAGTGCGCCATCGCACTTTTTGTAGAACACCACAACAGAATGGAGTCGCAGAAAGAATGAACCGAACCCTTTGTGACAAGGCAGCGTGTTACTAAAGGAATCGGTCTCCATCAACAGCTATTGATTGTAAAACTTCTTTTAAGATTTGGTCTGGATCATCGGCTGATTATGAACATTGAGGGTGTTCGGTTGTCCTGGGTATGCTCATGTGAGAGATTGTAAGCTTGAGCCGAGGGCAAAGAGGTGCATATTGAAGGGAATATTGGGTCCGTATATTTTTCCTTGTATATAAGTAAGAATACTCTGATCTCCACACTAGTGTGATATTGTCCGATTTGAGCCCACTGGCCCGCACAGCTTTGCTTTTGGTCCACTTCCAAAAGGCCTCACGCTAATGGAGATGTATTCTTAACTTATATACTGATCTTTCTTCCCATGTTTAACCAATGTGGGATGTGGGACTTTGGTCACACCTAACAATCCTCCTCTCGAACAAAGTACCACTCTAGCCTCCTTTCAATTTACTTCCATCTGGCTACTGTAGTCAGTTGGAGAGAAACCTGAACTCTAGAGCTTTAAGGCGGATCTATCTGCACTATCAGATGACACTGTGCCGCTCCTTGATCAAGCCACCTGCTTGATGAGCTATCAGGCACTCCATCTTTAGATGAATCTGCACAGCTCCTTGAAATGGTATTCCCTCAAGGGGAATTTTGTGAGTCATAGGAAGAGAAGTTTCTTTATTGATAGTGAAGAAAAGATATTCGCCTCAACGGGAAGATTTGTTGTGAATGAGTCGAATAGTGCCATGACAGTGTACTGTGTCAAGTAGTACAGTTTTGTGTCTGTGATAGTGATATTGTGCCTTGACAGTGCACTGTGTCTTGCAGTACAGTTTTGTGTCTGTGATAGTGATATTGTGCCTTGATAATGTACTGTGTCCGGCAGTACAGTGAGTGTTGTGACAGTAGCCTGTTAGTCTTGTGGTATGAGCCCATCAGGCCCATTGTCTAGTAAGTCTATTAATTCCTTATAAATAAACTACTAGGGCTACACAAAACACAATCTGAAATCTGTAACCTTTTCTACCATAGTGAAACTCTTTTCTCTGGCGGTGCCCGTGGACATAGACAATTGTCGAACCACGTTAAATCTTGTGTTCATTCAAATCTTTCCTTCGTATATGTTCTGTGCTTGACCCATTATGTGATAATTGCATAGTATTTAACAACAAAATCTGATACCACATGTTGGGAATATAAGTACCGCATATTCCCGTCTCCGTATATAAGTACAGAACAACCGATCTTAACACTAGTATGATATTGTCCGCTTTGGCACCCGAAGGTCTGTACGACTTTGTTTTTTGTCCACTTCCAAAAGGCCTCATTCTAGTTGAGATATATTCTTACTTATATACCGCTGATCCTTCCCATGTTTAACCGATGTAGGATGTGGGACTTTGGTCGCCACCCTAACAGATGCAATAGCTAACTTCCAATGTAAAGACATTATTATTGATTCAAGAAGACAAAAAGATATTTGGTAAAATTTCAAAAGGGACACCAATGTGTTAATGCGGCTTATGAGAAACTAGAAAAAGAGAAAAATATGTTCATAACTATGTTGGTAGCATTTAAGTTGAAAAAATGATATTAAAATTGAAAACAAAGAACTACTCGTTCAAAATGCAGAATTAGTCAAACAAAGTACTTCATCGAATACTCTAAACATAGCAATGATCTCTCAAAACACTATTCATTTTAACTAAAACAAAAGTTTAAACACTAAAATCGGAACTCTAAACACCAACATGAACTCTTAAAATACTATCGACTTTGGTTTCATGGAATTTGGTTTTGATTAGACAAATTAAAATGACATGATTATCAAAAACGAATTCTACAACATCTTTTTCGCAGACAGGTTATTTAACTCTCTAACAATTTAGACAGCGATAGTCATGATAAATGAACCATCTAGACTGCTTTAGGCTTGACATAATCGTCCCTTATACCAATATTGAAACAAAACAGATTAAAATGACGAAGATTGGTTACAAGCCCGCTATCAAATCCCACCAAAAATAACTTATGAGTTTTACTAAAGTTAAAATCATCCATGAAATGAGAGTGGCCATGATATTTGGGTGTACTGGTCGTAATGACCAAAATTTTATTTAGTAAGTTGAGAGGAAGATGGTTCGTTATCCTCATTATTGAGAAAAAACAAACTTGTTGTACCCATTGATTAGAAAAGACAGAAGGACATGTACTGAACTACCCTGCCGAGACCATCATAATGAGGGAAAGGAGATCAAAATTTCACCATCAAAATCTAAACTTCACCATCTATGCATATCACCAAAACTTCATCATGGGAACTGAAAGCTTCTTTACATAGATCCTGTAAATAAGTTTAGGTGCTACCAAAGTCCAGGTTTAGGTGCGACTAATGTCCCATATCCAACATCGTTTATACATCGGTAGAAAGGTCAATATATAAAACTAAATTCGTGCAGGCCATTGGGCCCAAAACGGACAATATCACACTAGCGTGGAGATTGTATTATGTTTTATTATATACAAAAGCGGAATATGAAATACCTCATATTCACTGCAAATGGTATTAGAGTACTAGGCCTAGATGGAACGCTATATAGTAGATGATGTGCGTGAAATTCTCGAATATTAAACATACTGCTAGAAGCTAGGAGCCATACTCAAGGTGAATGATTTTCTCTATAGATCGAGAGTGTGATGGCTAATCAAGTAGATTGCTTGATCAAGGAGAACGCACTATTATCTATAGATGAAGTGCTTGACATCTCATCAAACAGGTAGCTTGATCAAGGAGCGATGCAGTGTCATCTATAGATGGAGTGTCTAATGGCTCATCAAGCATGTGGCTTGATCAAAGAGCAACACAGTGTCATCTGATAGTAAGCATATAAATTTACGCTAAAGTTGACTCGAGTAGGTGGATGGAAGTCAATAGAGAGGAGGCTACATCGGTACTTTGTTCGAGTTGAGGATAGTTATGTGTGACCAAAATGTCATATCCAATACCGGTTATACATGGGTAAGAAGATCAATATATAGGTTAAGAATATATCTCCATTAGTGTGAGGCATTTTAAAAGTGAAACAAAAGTAAATTTGTTTAGCCAGTGGGCCCAAAATAGAACAATATCACACGAGTGTGGAGATCATATTATTTTTACTTACAAACAAAATTGGAATATACAATACCCCATATTGCTTACAAATCCATATAAAAACCCTCTATATTTATTCAAGTTTATGAGAAGATCTGGCCAAAGGGTTATAAACCCTCTATATTTATTCATGTTTTATAAAAACAAACTTAAATAGGCATTCAAGAGAATTGTTTTTATCAACAAATCCATATTCAAGTATAAGTATATAGTTTAATAGTTCTAAAGCTTTTAACTTTTTCCTTTTTTTAACACAAAAATAGATTATTATTTTTATTTTTAAAACGCTTTATAAAATTTGAACTTATTGTTCTGTATAAAAACGGGGTTTGAATCCATATACTAGTCAATTTGAACATCAAATAACATGTAAGCAAAATAAAAGATAAAAAGCTTCGTATTCTTCACCACCACATTGGCATATAAGAAGATTTTATTTATGAAACTTCGTATATATATGTTGCGAAGAATAATATAATGAACTTTTGCATATCAGATTCTAGGATTTGTTCGCAAATCAAGTTTTTTTAACCTTAGGATATTTTAGATTCCAAACTAGGCATCATATTTAAAATGAAAAATCTAAGAAAAATATTTCGTTTGAAATTAGTTTATTTGAACTCTCAAAATTTAGGATCACACGCGTCTTGGGAAGATACACCATTTTGTAATAGAAGGTAATAACATTTCAAACATGACTTATGGATTCACTGGATCTTGACGAATTCAAAATCATATTTATACATATTTCACCAGATTATAGAAAATTTGAAAAAAACTTGCCTCATTCTTGGTAAATGAGCTAGGTTATATATAGACCCAATTTTGTTAGATCTAGACCCAACTAGATCTCGATCCAATTTTGTAAGATCTAGAACTATTTTTTTACATTTTTAGCCTTTTACATAAATATTTTATTTTTGAAAATTAGTAACGATATTTTGAGAATTTCATATATTTTAAAAAAAATTGTTTTTGGAGGGCTCGGTCTAACAAAACTAGATCTAGATATAGTTTGGTCATTGATAAATTTCATTCGTTTTTTCACATATTTGACTAAAAAAGTTCTGTGTTGGAGGCTTCTTAAACCAAAGCTCATATGGACTCAGTGAGTCTTACAACTTCTCTACAACTCTAAACTCTCAAAAAGTTCAGTGTTGGAGGCTTCTTAAACCAAAGCTCATATGTTTTATCTTATTCCTTTTATTAGGAATATGATTCAATAAATAACAGGTTGTTAACATAGTCTCACCCCAAAATCCTCCACTCAAACCAGAATATGACAACATGGAATTAACCATCTCTTTCAAAGTTCTATACTTACTTTCAACTATACCATTTTGTTGTGGTGTATAAGGATCTATGGTTTGATGAGTTATACTAGTAGACTAAAAATATATAGGATCATAATATTCACCTTCTCTATCCGTAAGTAGATGCTTAATCGAATCATTCTTATGTAGCTCTACTTCTTCCTTATATATTTTAAACTTATCAAGAGCTTCATTTTTAGCATCCAACAAATAAATGTAGCAATATCTAGATGGATCATCAATAAAAGTAATAACATACTTTTTATTTCCTAACAAAGGTGTAGCACGGAAATCAAAGAGATCACTATGTACTAGTTCCAATATTTTGGAAACTCGGTTAACATTATAGAAAGGTTTTCTAGTTATCTTAGGTAACATGAAAGTTTTACATTTTTCATTGTTTGCATCAAAATGGCGGAATAAGACTCATTTTCGACATATCTTTTATTCTTCCATAATAAACATATCCTAATCTAGCATGCCTTAATTCAGCTTTATTCACATTTCTACACATACTAGTAGAGGCCATACAAACAGAATCAATTTGGAACGAAATATTAATATTTAGCATAAACATACCATTACACAAATATCCGAATCCCATAAATACACCATGTTTTGATAATACATATTTGCCACTTTCATACACTTGTTTGAAACCCAAATTGTTTAAAAAAAACACGAGCCAAAAGATTCGTTCGAATCCCATGAACATACAATACATTGTTTAATAATATGTATTTTTGAGAAATAAATAATAACTTAACATTTCCTAGTCCTTTAATTGGTTCGGTAGCAAAATTTCCCATCATAAGTGAAGATCCATCTTCACTCTGATGAAAATTACTGAACCATCGAAGATCTTTACATACATGACTTGTTGCTCCTGAATCAACACACCAAGTAACCTCATCATCCGGCACATAAAATGCTTTAGATATTAGAGATATGTAATTCTGACCAAAATTAAAATTCTAAAATAAAATCAGACCTTGTTGCTTTTTCAGGATCCTTAGATCCACTTGAACAAATATTGTTTGCAATTGGACCAGCATTGTTCCCACTTGAACCAACATTGTTTTTGCCTTTTCCAACTCGACAATCCCTCCTAAACTGACCAGGTTTGCCATATTTTCAACATGCCATTATAGGCTTTTTAATAGAATTTTTTTTGTTTTTGTTCTTACCTTCAAACTTTCGTTTATTCTTCTTATCTGTATTAGCATTCTTCAAGAATCCGTTTTTAGCCATATTTACAGATAAGCTTCTCATATGGTTTACCCCCTTAGGATTACTTATTTCATCTTGATCCCCTTAGAGACTTGTCAATCTTAAAGTGACTACCAAGTTTGACTAAAGTCATTTCTTCCTTGTTGTGTTCCAGAGTGTGTCTAAAATTCTTCCATGAATGAGGCAATTTGTCAATAATAGAAGACACTAAAATACATTCGTCCATTTTCATATTGTGTTGGATAAATTGACGCAAAATGCATAGTAGTTCATTATATTGTTCCATCACAGGTCTAGAGTCAACCCTTTTTTAATTTATGAAAGTACTGACCAAGAACTTCCTAGTAGAAGCATCTTCACCCATGTATTTTGATTTAATAGAATCCCATAACTCTTTTGCAAATTCGCCATTTTGGTATAAATCAAATGTAGACATCATTCTCCAACTTTTGTGCCTCCTTGTTTGTTCCAACGTTTCATTCTCAGTGATCTCTAGCCAGAGGGTACTAAGGACATACACAACCTTGAGGGTACTCAACATAAAATGCATCTTTTTCTGCTATCGTCTGAAATCATGTCCTTCAAACTTGTCCAACTTAACGAATTTACTTGTCATCTCCTTTGTTGGTTCTCCTTCGTTCTTCATCTCGATCTTCATACACAAGAATATAATATTTCAATTATTTGTGAGGAACAATGTTTGATGATTTCCGGATAATGCTCTGAAGTCTTGTAAAAAAATTATAATTGAAATATTTTTAGGATTTTCTAAAAATTCTCAAGTGGATAAAATCAAAGATATTTGTTTAACAAAGAGAATGATAATGTTGATGTGTTTTATTTTGCAACAAAACCCATACATTAAGAAATTCGACCAACAAGATAGGTTTGGTGGTTAGGGTAATTAGGGGTAAATAAGATCATCGGGATTTTAATTTAAAACAGCTCAAACTGAAATTTGAATAAAACGTTCAAATGTCGATTTTGAAAATTCTGTTGACTTGCAACAATAGCCGATTTAACCAAAATAATTTTTTTCCAAGATGACCCGTCAGCTCGACCCCAGCCAGGGGCTCTGCCCTTTGGACCTTGCCAGAGGCTACGTCCCTTGGACCCTCCAAGGGGCTCCACCCGTTGAACCATGTTAATCATGATATAATCTAATAAGCATGCACTCCGCACTTTAAGACTTGTTCGATAATATATCATGATTAAATGGATCGACTAGTCGATCCAATTACACTAAAATATCGAACAAATATATCTCTGAAAGCATGGTTCTACGAATCAGGATTAGCCAGCATCCTAAATGTGATGAAAGCTAAAATAAATATCATTACATTAGAACACATCAAAGCTTCAAAAGAAACACCACTATACATAATTTTGAAAGCCTCATTCCACCTATGCAACAAGAAGTTTTTGTTGAACAAACATTATCTCTTAACTGAGAAGATTATAAAGATGTACTCGGCCGAGGAGGACGGTTTCTAGATCGAGTCAAAACTGGTCAAGATAACGAGCAACGATGTAAAGATTATTTTTGGGCTTAAAAACGACACTGATGAAATTCCTTAAAACAAAGCAAGAGGATTCTTACTTATCTTCAAAAAAGGTTCTAAAACAAAGTCCAGGATCAGGAAAACATACTTTATTGTTATAAGTTCAAGAAACGTTAGCTCGAAAAATTGCAAATCGGTATCAAGTGCTATGATAAAGGTACCTCTATTTCTAAGGTCTCTTATAAGTTGGATGTTCAGTTGCACTAATCTAGCATGGTCGATACACGAAATTTGAATGTATGGTATAATTAGGATGTTAATTACCACTAATATTGTGTGTTTTGTTTAACTATAGATGTCATTACACTGAATTCTTATGGTTGTTTATCTGCCACAGTAATTAACACTAAAGTTGTACGGTGTGTGCTGCTTTACATGAAAGTATAGTCAAAGCGATAAAGGAATGTGGGGAGAATGTTGTGAAGGACGTTGCTCGAGTATTGATGTTGTTTCTTTGTTCTACCATGTTCTACTCGGCATCAGCGATAGATTATATCGAATAACTTTATAAAAAAAAATACCATTGGTCTGGAGCAATATTATAGAAGCTAATTTGGTCAATTAGAGCTTGTATTCTTGCCTGAAAACCCGATAAAGTTATCAGTATTGTTTCACTGTATTCGAAAATATGTGTCTACGTAATTAAACATAATTAAAAAGAAGATGTCTTCCTGCTAATGTTTTTATAATACAACCCTTCATCATAGAGAATATAACCATTGTACAAGTACTCGCCAAGCCGGATATGATCGCAAGATGCTACGAATGGTAGGGATGAAGTCCAAACCATCAACCATAGAGATGATCGAAAAGCTTAACTTGCTAGAAGATGATGAGGTATTAACTATATATTCTCAAACGTTATTATATTTTGTGTATAAATGCGTGGTAAAAATAACTAATCTTTAGCATGTTTTTTGTTGTGAAAGCATCACATGGTTTGTATAGAATATTCATTGTTGGGAAATCAAAAGAAACACACATAGTTTTAGTATAATAGATTTCGCAGAGTCTTAGTATGATAGAACTCGCATGATTGAAAAAAAAATGTATGGTCTGTAAGAATTAAATAAGATTCCTAGTCACGATTATTTTACTCAGTTGTTCTTTATTGGATAGGCTTTCAAGGTTGACGGGATGTTGCCAGAAGCTGAAAGAACAACATTTGGATTCGGTAAGCAAGTGGAAACCCAAATGTTGTATCGGTCGTACCAGATTAAAGGATTTGGCTAATGACTAAAATTGTAGCCTATAAAATAAACAAAAGACCACGAAATCCAAGGAAACCATGAAGCATCAAAACCAAAACAAACCAGCCCTCAACCATTCCCTCAAGACCAAGTCGGACATCCCCACCTGATACTAGGGGATTAGAAGATGAATTCCTTTGCACCATTAATGAATTTTTCGAGGGAACACTACTTGACTCCACCCAATTCGAAGAAGAATCCAACAACCTCAAAGAGAGATGCAACAATATCCAAAGCTCAAACCAACATTTAAAAAAATAATGCAAACACTTTCAAGAGACATTCTATTCCACGTCAGATATGGGAACATAACAAAAATAAAACTACCTACATAAGGTCTATTGAAAATAAAGTTATGCGGTGTTCGCTTGAAAAAAATTGTAAACAAGTTAGTAAGTGTCTTTCATATGCTCTAGCTTTTATATACTTTTTATTTATTTCATCCCCACATGTCTCATACCAATATGTCTAGCATTAATGTGACTGATTGAACAACTACGAGATGACTTAGCTTAGTTATGTCAAAGATTTGAACAACAAATTGAAAATATATTTTTTGTTGAACAACAAGAACTTGAAAAAAAAATATTTTATACCTTTTTGTTCAAATATTTAGTTAATATTGATGATGATAATATAAAGTCGAAGGGTATTCAAATTAAGTCTTTAAGTATTTTATTTAGTTTTTAATAGGGGGTAGAGAGATAATAGATGAGCTAGCTATTAGTAAGTAAGAGAGAAAATCAACAACCCATCAAAAGATTTTTTTGAGACTATATATAGCACAAATTGGGTTCGTGGCAAACCAAGTCGGGCATATGTATAGATCATTCACATAAGCCCACAAGCCCAAGAACATTCGAAGTTGGTATACAGCTTAGTTATCAAGCACTCAACTTACTCAAAATAGTTTTTATTATTCGTCTAAGTGCCCTTAAGACAAATCCAATCTTGGCCTCCAACAAAATCTGACCCTATCATCTTGCCCCATTAACTCTCTCAAAAGATTTTTGGGAGAGTTAATATATCTGAAACGTTCTAAACAATATCTGATGGGTTTATTCAATAACAGTTAGAATCCAATGGTTACAACTTTTAACTCCCTACAATCATCATTTTTTCATTAGACCCACGATCTTGTTCTAACCTATACAAAATCATCCAATTAAATGAGAGAAATTGCTACACTTCTCTATAGACCCCTAGCTATCGTTGTTGATTTCTCTTCCTTAGTAGGCCACTCAAGCGTGTTTTAGATTTTATATATAAATTTCTTTCATTTTTATTGTTGATAAATCTATAGTGATAAATTGATTACCATAAAAAATTTAGATAGAGAAATTATTTTCTTAGGCCTTCAAGTTTTTTAAGACAAAATTTATCTTTCCTCCTCCATATTGGCCATCGTACGTCACCCTTTCTGACACTTTTTAGTGTTTGTATAATTACAGCCAAGAACGCTATAATAAAAGGTGGTTGGCCTAATCTATTTAATATAGAAGAAGAGAAAGCAAAAGAAAGAGTTGTTACAACTCAATCTATAGAATACAGAGGAGTTTACTGCTACAATAAGCATTGCACTACCTATGAACCTACCTCGACTGCTCAGTCGTTCACATCACATATTCATTCTCCTTAGTCAATCAAATCCTCTAAAACCTGAGGAGCCGTAAGGCGTATAACTCCCTCAACTTTCATATCTATGGGGTTGGATATTGATGATGTCACTTCGGGTAGAGTTACAAAACTTCCTAAGGAAAAACGTAAGCCTTCTACCCCAAATAAGCCAAACGATCCACTCACAGTTGCTGACAATCCATCCACACAAATTTAAACCATGGGAGGAGAAACCATTATAACCGACCTCCCATCAGGCTCAAATACAGAGGATAATCCTAGATGCGTAGCTGTCGAATCCTTCCAATTCGAGGAAGAAAACATGAGTGCTCAGCCTAGTGGACCTTCGTAACATAGACCACAAGTCATGGAAGAAATCATGGAAGGTATTGGCAAAGACACTGCTCTTGAAACATCTGGTTAGGCTGGGAAAAAATCGAAGCCAAGAAGGGAAACAAATACAAAAATACCAAAGCTTGGTGTTGATAAGTACAACGATAAAGACCCTCAAAATAATCTGAACCACTTCCTCAGTCTCTCATCAGACGAGTTGAGTCTACTTTCAACAAGGTTAATGTCAAATATCTTTTGTCCTTACAACAAATATCCCATGTATATTTCAATGAATCTGAACTAGAGGGGGATTCATGCTAAATGAGAATGCTCTGATTCAGTGAGAGTGAGGCTTCCCTGATTCGGAGAAACTATTATGAACTGTAGGGCTAGTCAGTTGGTGGCCTACACTGATGTGATTAATTGGGGCCTTCGGTTTTCCTTAGTCCCCAAAATTGTATGATATTTAAGCTTGGTTAAGTTATACCCAAGCAAAGCTAGCCTCAATTCTTGATTTTCATTTCTAGAGTGCATCATAGCCTCAAGGCTATCCAAGATTTTGATGCCCATGGAACAATCGGTTGTTGTGGCTGGTTTCTCTCGCAATGGTTATGTTTCCTTTTATTAGTTCAATATAAATAATACTATAAAGCGTTAGATGACCTCTTAGAGGCGGATAATATTTGGAAAACCCAGTTCCTCTTCATCAGCGGTCCTTGGGAAAATGACAAGAAAAATATGTCTAAAGGGAATAAGAGCTTTCTCACAAAATACTGGAAGCTTTCACGTATGTCTTTCATGATTTTCTTTATATTTATATTATTTCCTATTATTTTTGGTTTTAACCTTTGATTTATTTTATTCCAACTAGTTTGAAGCCCTTTCTATAACACTTGGAGGCTGCCAAAGTGACCTTCGTAAAGCTGAACCGATGAGCCGATGAAAAGTGGTCCAATGAGTTCCATAATTGTTTTACCTTCAGAAATTTTATGAGGTCTCATATTTGGAGGTCCAATACAATTCAGGAGCTCTCATGGGAAAATTTTACTACTTGTCCCTGAGCTAGTAAAATACTATAAAGGATTGAGGAAGCCGATAATAAAGTATTTTTGCCAGCCAAAAATAGGGCTCCCGTTCATTGAAACAAGAATATGAAGAACAAGGATGGTTCGTCATAGTTCAATCCTGAAATAGGAGATGAGGGGTAACCTGATGAGATAGATGCAACCTTATTGGAACCTGTAGATGCTAGTGTTAAAGGAAGTAAGTGCAATCGGAATCCCCTTCTCATAAGAAGAATAAAAAGCATAAAAAGTAAAGAGGGTAGTGATAAGAGATAAAATAATAAGAAGAAAACTTAGTTCGGTTCATATATTATACTTCATCTAGAAGTTCCTCCTACAACCATCGCAGTTAATGTTCCTCCTCCTATAGCTACGGTATCTGATCACCATTCTCTATTGCTTCCCTCAACTAATAGGCTAGCTTTTAGATATGGTGATCGAAAGAAATACTTAGGGAACTTCAATTTGGATTCCATTGACTTTGCCTTTCCTGATTCTACCAATAGTGCAATTGATGTAGTATATGATGAAATTCCCTTCGAACTGTCCAATGAGAATGGTGATCTGAGGCATGTTGTTTTGGGCTATATAAGTCCAACCATTAATTTTAAGAGACAAGTGAGGTCTTAGATTGAAGAAATTACATTCTTTCGGACTGAGAATCAGAGTTTAAAGAATCTCGTTGATGAAGAAAAATGTAAGGTTGCAAATCTAAATGGAGAAGTAAAATCCATTAAAGATGAGCTAGGTCAAGTAAAATCCACCTGCGACAAACTACAATCTAATTATAAGGGTCTGCACGCATTTATTTTTGAAGAGAAAATATTTTAAAAAATCATCAATCCGATGACAAAACTATTATTCGGCGCCTGTGGGATGAAAAGGACAAACTCAAAGATTATATCAAAGATGAAAAGGGTGAAATGACCTCTCTCAAAGCAAAATATGTTCAAGATATAGTCGATGCTGATGATGCACATGCTGAAAAGTGATATAATCTTTTCAAAAGATAGATGAGTTAGACAAATTGGACATGGCGTTGTTATTTCCCAAAATGTTTTCTAAGTTAGCCCTTGGGGAGTTATGGGGAGATGTACGAGCTGATGTACTACCTCATCATAACATGCTTTTAGTTGATGAGCTTGATATTTCTGATAATTCTTACGAAGATGGTTCCGATGAAGAGGACTCTGATGGTGAGAGTGCAAAGGTAAAAAAAGAAGGAAAACCCTATGAAACTAAGTCGTGAGGCCTATATGTTTTGATATTGTTGTTTCTAAGTAATTCATTGATGTATAGAAGGAATTGATTTGGTGTTAATGAGATATGTTCATGCAAGTCATGGCTTGGCGAAGGCATTTTATAATGTTTCCGTCAAATTTTATTAAGCCCTTGGATCATCAAAGGAAGTTTATATTATCTTCTATTTTTAATCAACTTGTTGCATTTCTAATGTTCTCACTTCCATTTTTATCTGACCATAATTTTTCAAAGTTAATAAAAACTTAATACACCTAGTCCAATACGAGCCATTCGAAGGTAATGGAAAATTGGTATACTTAGGCCGTTCAAAATTAATCCATTATAAGGAAATGAAAATTCGGTATACTTGGGCCATTCGAAGACAATTAAAAATTGGTATACTTGGGCCATTTAAAGGTAAGCTATTCGAAGTAAATAAGAACTTAATATACTTTAAAACTAAATTTCAAAGGCAAAGACGGTAGAATATTAATGTTTCACACACCTGATTAAAATCTCCCCACGCCACCATATAGGAAAGATTATGCTCCCTAATATCTATATTGAACTAAAACAAATTAAATATTTATAGTATAAACCTATTCCAAATACAACCTCAGATGTTCAGCATTCCAACGGCTCCTTAAAGAATTCCCTTCATGATTAACGAGCTCGTATGTAACCTGGCTTAATCTTCTCAGATACTATGTATGGTCCTTCCTAGGAAAAATTGTGCATACTTATCCGACGATCTTGAAATAAACCTATTCAAAACTGCCAATCTCGATGTTAATACTTGAACTTCTTTAGTGGTCAATATTATGGGAATAACAAATTTTACCACGATTAAGTCTATGAGATTTTAGTCAAGAAAGAGATAAGGCAAAAAAGGTTAATCTTATTCATGGATAGGTTCTTCCTATTTATAATGTTGCGAGTTAGTGGGCGGTTACACAGGTTTACACTTAATGTTCCACTAACTCACTAACGTCACTATCCCTATAATTTTGGAGTAAGTAATTAAGACGGTTTGACTTATCAGTCAAAACATGCGTCACATAATAAATACGGAAACGACTTGTCTCATCTGCACTTCAAATCGAACTGGGCCATTCCTTGAGCTCGATCAGATCTGTTCTGGTTTGTCGAGGTCAAGCTCACCGATCTCGTGGTCAACTTATCTTGATTGAGCTCACACTCAATCTTGATCATTAGTTCATCGAATCGATCAACTCTTCCCTTAATGTCTTTGAACTCGATCTGCCTCCGAGCTCGGACTACTCTTGAGCTCGTCAATGTTGCAGAGCTCGTCCTTTTCTTCATCACCTACCCTAATCCAAGTTCGCGGTCCTCTTGCTCGTGCTCGTACTTTCTTGGGGGAATCCTACCTTATTAGGGCTCCCTTTTAATTTATAGGTTTATTAAAAATATTAGTATACCTATAAAATAAAAATAAAATAAAATGTATTATTAAATTAATTTCCATAAATAGTCGTGTGGTGATTCGAAATGTCTTGTTGCTTCTTATGTCGACACATGTTATTGATGTAATTAATTTGGTTTTGACATCGATGTTTCTTAGAGACAATGCCTGACGTTTCAGTTTTGGCATAACTTTTAAGCAATTAATGACGTCACACACTCATTTGGAAAGGTGTATACTCATTCAAACTGTTAATGTGTGTATTTTGTTGGTAGAAAATTAAAAACTCTGTAATTGTCTCATTTCATTTTTGCTGGAAAAATGCTCATCATCGACAACCAACGCGTTCTTCAATATCTATCAGGTAAATTATTTCTTAATAGATAAACACTTCTCACTAAACACTTGGGAGAACCCTAGAATTTAGGTTTGCAACTTCTGTCAGCAGGTTTTTCCCCAAAGAACATATATTTTTAAGTCGAATCGATTGCCCTTGCCTTCTATAAACATCCTGATTTGTATCCTTACCTCATTGCCGTTTCTATAAAAACTATGGCACCAAAAAGGGCAGGGAAGTCTAAAGCTGACAAAATTAAGGAGCCATAAACTAAGCGATAAGCAATTTAGAAAGCTATTTCTCCCAAATAGCCCATAAATAAATTAACTTATATCATGATAGAATTTCCATCCTCAGGGAAATATGTGAGACAAACAATCTACCGTGACAATAAGGAACTGTCTTTTTCCTATGGTCATTGGCAAATGACCAACTAGATCAATTCCTCATTTATCAAATGGACATGGAACGAGGACGTTCTGCATAGGTTCACTGGGTCTACGGTGTGTATTCAAATACTCTTGACACTTGTGACATTGCAATACACAATTCTCTGCGTTGCTAGCTCTGGCCAATAATACTCAGCGAGGAGAAAACGGTAAATCAGTGTTCGGTATCCATAATGAGCCCATGCTTCTCCTGAATGTAGATGAGCTAGTACTGAACTGGCCTCCACACGATCAAGGCATATGAGCAAAGGTCGGGTTGAACTCTTCTTATACAAGATATTATCAAGGACATAAAATTTAGCTGCCTTGATCTGCAAAGCTCGAGCTTCATTCTTACTTGCGGGCAAGGTACCATGGTTCAGGTAGTGTAAGTATGGAGTTCTTCAGTCGACATCACTAGTGATTGAATTAATGGTCGCTGCTGCTGGTACGAGCTCTGCCATGGGGAGTCATTGGAGTAAACCGGTGGGATGCTATTTCAAACCTGCGGTTTTTCCTAGAGTATCGGCTACCAAGTTATCCTCTCGTGGGATCTACTCATAGAACGCACTGGTGAATTTAAATTCGTATTCCTTGAGCATAACAAGGTGCTCCTTCTACCTCACATAATAAATTCCTTGTGCCTCCCAAGCAAAGACATCTAGATTGTTTGATAAGAAAGCTATAAAACATACCTTTGAGTCCCGGGAAAACTCCTTTCCGAATCGAAG
Organism: Limnanthes douglasii subsp. nivea; assembly: GCA_036936605.1. NCBI lineage: Eukaryota > Viridiplantae > Streptophyta > Magnoliopsida > Brassicales > Limnanthaceae > Limnanthes > Limnanthes douglasii. The sequence goes on from JAUPFV010000002.1 coordinate 25,740,410, forward strand.
CACTCTACTGTCAGCTATGAACGTGTCCACGGTTGTAGTATCTGTAGTAGTTAAATCTATATTTTGTCGTGGATCGTGCATTGGTTCTGGCGAGGTGAGATCTAATATTCTTGGCATAGCACCCCCCTCGCCATTTAATTTCTATCAGAGAGGTTTGGATGGGTCCGACGTGATCGCATAACAAGCTCGCACAGTTTATCTAGCTTCCTCATATTATTCCTACTAAGCTACCCACCAGATATTTGATGCATTATCGAAATGTACACGGTGTTGCCTCCATTCTATGCAACCATGTTCTTCCAATAATGGCATGGTAAGGGCTCGGTGCGTCGGAAATTATGAACAATGTCTTTAGTTCCTTCTTCGTAGCTCCGTGACCAACCTTTACCAAATGCTCCATCTCCCCAACACATTATGAGGTTCTTCCTTCGTAGCCGACAAACGTCCGCTGAGTAGGACGGTATGTGGGCATGTTCTGCATACGATCAACCAACACTCGAGTTACCATTACCCCTCCCGATATCTAGGTGAATAGTCAAATCTTCTTCATGTGGTAGACTGAAACATCTAAGATCGTCGTTGTTGAATGTGAGGTCGGCTAGTGGATCATGTAGTTTCGATGATAATTTGCATCTATTTTGTACACGTCAAGCTCGTGTTTAGCTTGCTTGTTTTTAGCTCCACCTTGACCTGCGGCCGAGCTCCCCCCTGATCTGGTGAGGAGTCACTGTTGCTTATAAGCTTTTGGTTATTCTCCATTAGCCGGTTTCTCATTTTTTAGAGAACGAACCTCCTCACGGTGATCTGGGTGAGATCGTTTGATAGATTGTATCATCTCGCCATTGTCTATCAAGCGTTGAATTTCTTCTCTTAATTGCCAACACTCATCCGTGGAATGTCTATGATCATGATGATATGCGCAGTAATACCGATTAGATCGTTTAAATCTTGGTGAGCTCATCATGCGTGAAGCTTGGTAATTTGTGCGCCCCTTGTTCGATCATAAATCACCGAGATGGCCTCAATCAACGGGGTGAAGCGTCTATTGGGTTCTTGAGCTGGTGGGGATGCTTATTATAATCCCTCATTGGCTGCTCCTCAATCTTTTTCTGTTCTGTTCCGCCATCTTTGAAATCTGATCTGTGTCGTTCAGGTGACCCTCTCCTTCTAGCATCGTCGACCATAATAAAAGTATCTGCCTAGTGGCGCAGGTCCCCCATGTTCTCAGTTGGGAACTTGATGAGATCTGCAGACAGCTCCCCTTTTCGGTCGAGTCCTTGTTTCAGGGAGGCCACCGCTATGTTTTCGGCCAAATCTGGTAAATCATTCAAAGCATGAACAAATCTTCTAACATAACTGTTAAGGGACTCACCTCGTCGCTGGTAAAGGTCAATAATTGAATCCATCTCACACGTAAGCTTCTTGTTGCCAACAAACCTTTCCCGGAGCGCATCCACAGTTTTGTAAAGTCATAGATGGATAATTTGGGTAAGCTACCGAACCAATCGATTGTGTTACCTTCGAGGGTCATGGACAGTAGTTGACACAACATCACATGTTCGGGGTTGAAGGCCATCATCATGTTTCTAAACTGCTCCAGATGCCACTCGGGATCTCCCGTTCCATCATATGCTTCTATCCTGAATGGGTCGAACTTCCTCGGGAGCTGAGCTTCGAGAATTTTCTTAGAGAATGGTGATTCCTTTAGTATGTAGGCTAACAATCTCAGGCAGACTTAATTGTGACGGAAATCTTCATTTTTCCAAGCCCGATTGGTTGACGTCTGCTTTAGCTTGTCCCGCAGACCCTTGCTACGATTCGTATCCCCGCTCTCTCCTTCACCTTCCTGCTTCTCATCTCGCTTGGATGATCGATCCGCTCTATTAACTTTACTTGCCTCCAGACCAGACGGTTGACGTGTCCTGCTTGTTCCCTTGATCTTAGCGGTGAGAGCATGAATAGCGCCATTCATCCCTGCCACTGTGGTGTACATGGCTTGTTCTCTTGTATCTCTTCAGAACGTTATTTTCGATTGTTCTTGTTGGAAATTCCGGATTCTTTGCTCTAGTTAGGGGACTGTTGAGTCATCTGATGGGATGGCTTCAATACTTTCACAAGCCCCTGCTTCATCCGCCAGCTGATGGAGATGCACCTCTTCCGGAGAAAAGGTTAGACTTATCAGTTAAAACATGCGTCACTATAATAAATACGAAAACGACTTGTCTGACTTGCACTTTAAATCAAATCTGTGGGAATCCCTTGTCTATAATATCTGTGGTATGGTCTTGATCGTTCAGATCATCTAAATTTGATTGTACCTAGGAAAATATCCATAAAGGTTAATAACTTATTTCTCGAATGGGAATCCACCAACTAATCAATTCTAGGCACATGTAAAGGATCTTTTGGACATCATCTGTTACGATTTGTAATATCAATGCACAATCGACATTTGCCATTCTTATTTTTAACAAGTGTCAGATTCGCAGTCCAAACTAAATACTTGAATTCTCGAATGTGACCCATCTTAGTTAACTGATCCACCTTTTGGACTATCGCTTCAGACTTTTCTTTAGAGAAATCTCTCCTTCTTTGCATTACTGGACCTCCATCGAATCGCTAAAATAGTTAATAGCAAATGATATCTGCTGGCATACAAGTTACATCCTCATTGCCCTGAGCAAATAAATGTAAATCTTTAGATATGAAATATAACAATCTTTCGTTTAATTGGGATGAGAGTTTGGTTCCAACCCTAACATTCTTCCCTTCTGCCATACTATGTATTTCGACCTCTTCTACTAGGATAACAACATTACGAGTCTCCATTGGATCGTGTATCTTTTTCAGATCCGAAGAGGACTATAGTAAGTAGTATTCCTTTTTATTTATGACAGTTTCTAGTAACGTTTGAGCAAGAACAGTGACATAACATTCCCTAGCCACTTATTCGTTGCTTCCAACTACCCTAACTTGGCTTCAAACTGCATATTTCAAACATTGGTGAGCCATCGATGTTTCTGTATGCATCCTTGATAACAAGGATCTGCTAAAAATTGTGTTGTACGAGGTCAAACAATTTGCTGCTATAAATAAAACCCTCACAATTTTCTTGAATGATACTTTACCCAACAATGCTTCACCTTCCAATTCTCCAATTACTTTAGCAGAGTTGCATATAAAACCCATTATAGTTATGTTTGACCGTTGGATAACTGAAAGACTTTTTATATGTTTATAGGTCGATAAAAATAAATATATTTCTCAAACTACTTGTACCAGTCAAAATTATTCGGATCTCAATTCCCTCAATAGATGCCTCTATTACCACAACATCCTCATGTAGGCCTACAACGCCCCTCAAGTCATGTTTGTCAAATACTAGGAAAGGAACATGGCTTTAATAAAGGTGTGTAGATATTTTTCCCTCCAATTGTGTGGTCAAACTGACCACATGTCTTTTTTAGAACAGCTTGATAGTGTTGTTAGATAAAGCATAAGACTATCATTATGTTAATCATGGGATAAAACGAGGTACCCTTATAATAAAGTAATAATCAATGGTTATTAAATCAAGAGGAATCAATGATGATGTATATTATATGAAAGAGAGCCATACAACCAATTAATAGGACGAGCCGCCCTTGGTGGAAAACGCAAAGGCAAGGACATCGATAAAAGAGCTCGATGTCACCCATATAAAAACTGGACTATCATCATGTATGATAAGAGACTGGTACCATGGCTAACGTGAAGGCTGGCCAATACCCCATCCGATGTTGAGTAATTGTTACAAAAGATAAGTTCACTAAGAGAATTAATAGAGCAGCACCTAACACGTGGAAATTATGCATGGACCCACGACCAAACCTAATAGAAAGTAGAGAATTATTAGGAGATAGTGATATAGCGTATTTTAAAATATATTATGAAATGAGAGAGGATCCTAAAATTATGTAAGATTTTTTATATCAAAGTAATAAGTCTATCACTAAAATATATCACCATATTTTCGCGCCTTTTGTGGGAAATACATGGAAATACATTACGTGTAGCTCATAATATGGTGTCCCACACGGGAAATGAGGCAAGACAGTCAAGGAGTTCATGAGAGAATACATCTGATGATGAGGCCATCATAGGAGTTGATCAAGGAAACCATCATGAGGTTTATGTAAAGGCGAACCAGACTTACGACCACTGCAATATCAATCCTGTGGAGAACGTGGGCGGACCCGCGCATGGTGAAAACACCGCGAACCTTGGTATGTCTTCCACTACTTCTAATAATCTTGGAAATTTATATGGAGAAAATCAAGCATGAGCAACAATGGAAGTGGTGCAGGAAAGAAACTGCAAGTTAAGGCAGCATTTTGATCAAATTATGGAAACCCTTCAATTCTTGAGCGAGAAATTCATCCCACGAGGCGTTGATTTGCAGGAATCCCCCTTCGTGAAGAGCATCCTCAAGGGAAATTTCAACGAAAATTTGACCAACATAAGATGAATTCGTACGATGTGTCAAGAGATCCCAAGATATTTGGGAAGGCGTATGGGTTGAGTTTATAAATTGTTTAGTGGAAAATAATGAACACAAACACAAAGGCGATGCCATCATGGATTTGTATCAACAAAGGTGGGAAAATTTGAAGAGCTATGTGCAGTGACTTGTGAGAGAGATGAACTCCCTATCAGGTTGCGCATAGATAGTGGTGCTAGCGGTGTTCAAAAGAGGGTCGGATTGGGATGCTCCCCTCACGATTGACCTTATTAGGTTTCCAGTGAAGACGATGGGTGACATCCTTGCCCATGTCAAATCAGTTCATTCGATTCGATGATCAAAGAAGACGGACCCTACACCTAATGATCAACATAAAAGCCCGGAGATTAAGTTGACCTCCATTATGGAGAAGAATTATGAGGAGTGACCCAGACTGGACGCGTCACACTCTCAAAATATCTAGTTGTGTACTTCTTATTTTGAGGATCCAGCAAGGAAATTCACACCCCTCACGGAGAACATTGTCGCTATCTACAAAAAGACTACGGGAAGAACTACATACGTACCACCAATGAGTATGTTGGCGGCACCGTACAAACGATCCCCTTGATACCTTTGTGCTTACTATAACGAACATGGGCACCTAATGGAGGAGTGTTGGCAACAGAAAGATGAGATTTAATGATTGACAGTGGGGACCTCATCTATTTTCTGAAGCGGAAAGAAAGTGTAGTGGTATGAGGAGGGGTACCCAATTTCGAACCGACTCGGGCATCAAAGAAACCCATGGAAAAATAACAATGGTTATGTACAATATTTGGAGGCGACACTTTGTTTAGAACCGATCCCGCAGCATGAAAAGCGACACCGTAAGGACCTTGATACTTACCTAGTTGGTGGCTCTTCATATCACAAATTTAGGCCGTATTTTGCCGATTTGACCTTCAATGACGATGATTTCAAGGGAATTATCACACCCTATGAGGATGCACTAACGGTAAGTGCCAAAATTTCGGGAGTCATGGTAAAGAGGATACTAATTGATAACGACAGTTCGACAAATATTATTTTAAAGAAAACTATGAATAGATGCTCGGAGTTCCCTCTTAGAAAATGGCAGATAGACAACTGGTCAGTTATAAGGGAAAGTAAACCAAATTTATAGGGGAAATCGAACTTCTTGTCACAGTCGGGTACGAAAATACCAAAAAACATTATCCATACATTCTTTATGATTGAAAAGGCCCCCAACTCATACCACACTATATTAGCGAGACTGTGGCTTCATAAGCTTGAGGCCATACATTTCTCATTTAGAAAGTGCATCAAATACCCAATAGGCTATTTGGTGGGAACAATAAGAGACAGTCAGAGATAGGTGATGTGGTGTTACACAATAATGTTGGACCATTCGAACAAAGCCAAATGGAAGTTAATGAACTTTCAGATTTTAGGTCACTAAGGATCGATCAACAAAAATAATTTAGAGGTGGACGACCCCAGAGAGAATGACGGCGAGGAGGGCACCCTACTAGAAGAAGAAATCGTAACATTGGAAGTGGGAAAGGTTGTGAAGATAGGTAATAAGCTTGAACAAAACTCTAAAAACAATCTGATATCTTTGTTACAGAAAAAGAAAAATGTATTTTCATGGGATACTGAGAAAGTGACAGATGTAGACCCAACTGTTATCCCTCATTCATTAGTCACCGATAGTAATTTTTTGCAAGTAAGGCAAAAATTGAGGGTTTTATCCATAAAAGTTGGAAGCAATATTTGGAGATATCGAAAAGTTAATCAAACTGGCATATCAAACAAGCACGATACCCGATTTGGATTTCCAACCCAATAATGGTAAAAAAATAATGTGCAATGGCACATGTGTGTGAATTTGATAAATTAGAACCGAGCCTACCCAAAAAATGCTTTCTCTCTACCAAGAAATGACCAGCTGGTGGACGCGGCTTGAGGAAAAGAGTACTTGTCGTTCATAGACGCATATTCAGGGTATAATCAATATGTATTAACCCATCAGATGAGAAACATACTTCTTTTCAGATCAAACGAGGCCTTTATTACTATAAGTTCATGTCATTTAGACTGTAGAATGCTGGATAAACATATCAGAAGCCCGTCAATAATATTTTTGAAGGACAACTGGGCAAACATACGGAGCCCTACATTGATGATATGATCGTGAAGAGTGACTCGGAGGACGAGCAACTTGAAGTCTTAGGCTTGGTCTTCTAGACATTGCGGAGGTATAGATTGAAGCTTAGCCCTCTTAAATGTTCTTTTGATGTTTGTAAACGAAACGTTTTGGGTTTTATTGTTAGTAAGATGGGTATCGAGGCCGACCCCTCTCAGCTGAAGGTGATATTAGATATGAAACCTCCTATGAATATAAAAGAGGTACATCGTCTAACTGGACGAAAGTCATCCCTTTTCCGAAATCCTGAAGAGGTCCAAAAAGTTTACTTTGATGAGTGAATGTGACGCGGCCTTCCAAATACCGAAAGAATACTTAAAATCTTTAGAAGTGGTAACGTCACCAGCCCAAGGAGAACGTCTCTACCCTTATTTATTAGTATCAATTTATGCTACGAGTGGGATGTTGTTGCGAGAGACGATAGGAGTCCAAAGGCCAGTGTATTACTCTAGAAAAAGGCTAATTGATGTAGAAACCAGGTACCTCAACCTAGAAAAATTAACCCTCGTTTTAGTGATCGTGTCTCAAAAACTATGTGCATAATTCTAGAGTAATACCATCATTCTCTGCACTTTATTCCTTTTCTGTAGAATAATCCAAAAACCATATGTTTTTGGTAGATTAACAAAGTTGTCGGTGGAGCTCGGATCATATGACATAGAATACGAACCCATGGAAGTTAGAAAAGACCAAATGAATTTATTGGATACTGGGGGTCAGATTAATACTTTACAAAGGATAACGAGAACACCACGCGGTTGATAATAGAAGTAGATGGTGCGTCAAATGCAACCAGGGGGAGTGACGGAGTAATTACTCAAACACAAACTAGAGAGCAGATAAGACAAGAAATATGATCCGCCTTCAAGGTCACGAATAACGTAGTTGAATACAATGTGGTGTTGGTAGGACATAAATTGGCTTGCATTTGCAGGGCTCGACCTTTGTTACTATGGTTGGACTCCCAGTTAGTAATGGTCCACGCCACAGGCTCAGGAGTATTTCGAATTTTTGAAGGAATGGGAGAGCAAGTCTGATAGTATAGAATATGAACAGATACGACGGTCCGACAACTCAATGGCACATTCCTTGGGTAAATCAACAACAAATGAAGAAATTTCTACAATCATTGTCCAAGAGTTACCGACCGTGGTAATAGGAGCTACATAAATTGAAGTAGATGCACTTACATCAATGGCGGACCGGAAGGACGCATATATTGTATATTTAAAGCACCATAATCTTCTACCGAATGAAGAAGAAGAAAGATGATTGCACATCCGTGTATGAAGGTATAAGATTCTAGATGACGTGCTTACAGAAAGAGTGTCAACCGAGCGTTGTTGCGTTGTGTGACTAAGGAGAAAGAAAAGAAGATACTTTAGGACATGCACGAGGGGGAGGCAGGTCATCGTCGTGGCTATAAGATCTTGATAAGAATATTCCTACACACTAGGTATTATTGGCCCAGGTTGGCTTTAGATTCTCAAGCCTTAGTCCAAAAAAATCACCCTTGTTAACAATTTTCCAACAAGTGACATCTACCAAAACAATGGGTATCATGTCGATGTCGTGCCCCTCGATAAGCGGGGGATAAAGTTTGTAGGAACTCTCGCAATGGTTATGGTTAAGGGATAGTTCCTCGTGGTACGAGTTGACTATTTCTCTTAAATGGGTGGACGTTCAAGGCTTTCACAACGAAGAGGTCCAAAGAATTAAATAACTTCCTACGAACTCAAATCCTCTCAAGATTTGGAATTCTGGGATCCTCATGGCCGAAAGCAGACCGTAATTCCAAAATGAGGCAATGGGAATATTGTGCCACAAGTATGGATTCACTCAGCACTTCTTCACGCCGTACTATCCCCCAGGAAAATGGACAGGTTGAGGTGATAAACACAACTATCTTGGCACAAATAAAGAGAAAGCTAGAAGGATCAAAAGGGAAATGGCCAGACAAGTTAGCTGAGGTATTGTAGGCATACGAGGTTACACCTCGGTTATAAAGATGAGATACACCTTTCTCGCTGGTATATGGGATGAAAGTAGTAGTACCAACAAAAGTAATAATACCAAGCCATAAAGTGGCTAATTACTTGGAGGAGGTAAATGGTCAAGTGCGATAATCATGAATTGATATGCTAGATGAAAGAATAGATCAAGCATGTGTACGGTCTGAGCATTATAAAATCTTAATAAGGAAGAGATTTAACTCCAAGCTTAACAAATGAAGCTTCAATGTAGGTGACTTTTTAATAAAAAAAGTTTTATAACGAGTACATGTCATAAATGTAGGCAAATTGGCTCCAGATTTGGATAAACCATATAAAATCATTTCCAAATGACATCATGAGGCATATAGACTAAAAGACACATAAGGTATTTCATTGAGACACCCATCAAATGTAAATCATTTGATAATGTATTATCATGCTACTTAAGAACGATTGTACATTATTTTCCCTTTTGGTGGCGCTTAAGGGTTTTTAACGAGGCATATTGTAAGCCAAGATTATTAATGAATTCACCTTTATTTTACCAAGTTTTATTGCATAGTATTTTATTTTTTTGTTTTCGTATTAAAAACATAAGTCTCGAGAATTTATAATTATCTAACAGAAGGGGACGCGGGTATTACCCACTCAAATAATAACGAAATGGCTAAAATTGGCCACGTTTAGTTAGCTATGCGACATGCAACAGTGAGCCCTGGGTAAATAGAGTCAATTAAAACGATATAATGCATATCACAAGCCATGAATGCTACACTAGAGGTCATACTGAGTCTGAGCTACATAGCTCTGTAAAGCAAACTGACTAAAAATTCATAGCCAATAAGGCTACAAAAATGGGCCATACTGAACCGAGGTCGATAAGACCTATAGAGCGAACAAGATTATAAAATATTCTTATAGCCACACAACAAAGCAATAATGTTCTTATTTAAATAATCATACCCCCAAAAGATCTCCAATTGTATAAAACATAGTAATATAACAAAAGAAACAAAAGGAAAAAATGCATATTAAGAAGGAGGGATAAAAGTTCAGATAACAAAAGCTATAAAACATATAGACAAGCAGTGCAAAAAGTGGTTCGATTATATAATACAATTATGAATTATTTTAAATAGTACCACCATCCTTGCCAGAGAGTCCCTCTGGTAATCTGGTCTTGTCAAGCAGTGCATCAGAACAAGCGGTGGGAGGATCAACAGCTAACCCCTCGGATGATGGTGAAATTTGTGTAATAAACGGGGTGACAACCTCTATCACATTTTCCATAATCTTTTGTTATTCTCATTCATCATCGATAACCCATGGCGTCTCGTCATTTGGCAGAAATGCAGTCAACCAACCCAACTCTATGTCGGCATTCAGTCTCCACAACTCGATTATGGTATATTTTCGATCCCGCTCAAGTTTAGCTTAATCTTTCCCAATGCCTTCTTTTGGGCGTCAGTATAGGCCTTTGAAACAATTTTATTTTGTCGACTTTGAGTATGCTCCAGCTTTGAACTCAAGCGAGTCACCTCCAAACAGATAGTATTTTTCTAGACTTTTACTGTATGTCGTGAATTATGACCGATCAACTGGGTTGCACGCTTTGAGAGAACCTCGTTGTGACTCGGCAGATCCCTGACAGTATTTGCCTGCTCGTCTTTGGGGGAAATATGAGCTCTCAGTTGAATAGTAAGATCGACCTATTCCTTCAGAAACTTCTCACAAAATTACTTCGAAGCACCGTATCCATTTTTGTAGTGACGAAGGTCTGCATGTAGAGTTTTTAAAGACCCAAAAAACAGCGGCTCGGGCTAGAAAGCACTCTTAATCTTCACATCCATTGATTTTATTCTACGGTAGGCAAGTACCATCGAGTTATGGTAATTTTATAGCAGAAACAATGTTACGAAATTCAAGGAAATAAAAATGCAATAATTATATGATAATAAAAATCAGTCTAAAACAATGTACCTCTATCGATAATTCCAGTTAGCGTTGTAAGTGATCTGACATGCTCACTATTCTACGGTACCCAAGAGGGCTCAACTATGGTTAGTCGAGTCTAGAGGAGGGGTATGCTCTGTACTACCATCCATAATAGCATCCCAGTTGCACTTTTGTCAGAATCTATATATTCAAGCACAGAAAGAGGGGCCGCCATAATCTCTATTGCCAAGCTATCCATCTTGGTAAGGGACTGTTCCCTAATCCCATCATAGCTAATATTCACAAGGGCCTCATTCTTCCTAAGCATCCTTTTTTTGTACAAATACCTCAATAGAAGGATTTCTTTTCCCTGTGCTCTCACCCTCTTTTCCTAGTGAAGATATCACAACATAATCTCTAGAATCACGTTGTTCAAAGGCGGTAATAGTAGCACTGGTATCAGAGGCATATGTAGTGGTGACAATGAGGACTAATTTCTTCTTCTTCTTTGGTTTAGCTTCATTGTTCTCACCACCAAAGGCCCTCTCCTTCCAAGCAGCATCATTGGCATCGGTCTTCATATCGTTGGGCCTCTTGTGGGGGCATATCTAATACAACACCTCTCATGTTATCAGCGTACACCATCTCCGCTACGATGGTCGCCACGACTTCTACGGTAATAGGTTCCTGGGTGGAAGTAAGTGTCGCATCTCCATCCTTTGAGATTTTTGTCTCTAGGAAAGCCCACAAACGAGTTGTAATAAAATTAGTAGACGTGAACAGGCAATAATACTTCAATTCCCAAGTATACATAGCGGCAGACAATTGTTCCATATGGCTCGCTTCTCAATCACCATACCCATTCTTCCTCAACTCTTGGTACTTCTCAAAGTTTGTACCTTTAACGAAGAGAAGATAGAATCATATCAATAATAGTAACGAAGGTGTTAATAAACATGAAAAACAAATGAATTTATCCAACCCTTACATTTGCTCATCCATCGCCTCTCTAATTGGAGATTTTTTTTGGCAACATGATGTTCATAATTCTTAGAAAAAAAATAATAAACGAGTGTTTCTAGTGTTTATCAGATTCTAACTGTATATATATATCGATACTAGAAAATATCTCACCTATACTTTTTACAAGGATTGGTAACTTTTTGCAATTATTCTCTTTTACAAGGATTAAGAGTGATCCTTGATAAGGTATAACACTATTGTTAAGTTATACCCATCACCAGACCGAGCTACCCCAGATAATAAAGTAATAATCGAGGGGTACTATGTCAAGAGGAATAAAGGATGAAATATATTGTACAAAGCTGAGACATACCAAAAATTAATACAATCAGGCCCCCTTGGTCAAACAACACGAAGACAAGGACATCGATAGAAGAGCTAGGAGTTACCCGTATGAAAGTGGACTATCCTCTCGCATGACAGCAGACCGGTACCCCAACCAGCGCTAAGTAGTAATCCGCATAAAGGTTGTCCAGTACCTCGGCCGATGTTGAATAGTGGTTACGAGAGATAACGCCATAAAGGGTAGAAATAGGAAAGCACTCAAGACGTGGAAATATGGTATGCACCACGATAAAGCCTAATAGAAAGTGGAGAATTATAAACTCAGAGTGAAACGCAAGAGAAGCCAAAAGAGATAAAACCCTAATTTTTTATTAAACAAAACAACTCCCAGAACAATGTATAGAAGATAGGTTTATATAAGGGTTCAAGCAAAACCCTAGGACTAAAAATATAAAAAGTACAAAAATAGCCTAAAGTATTAAAATTGCAAAACAAGAGGATAGATGAGCCCGAATGCCCAAAAAAGCCCATAGCTCACAAGCAAATCTTGTGACTTGCGTTCGTGACGTCGTTACCTTCGAAACAAGGTGCTGTGGGTCAAAATCTGACACCGGAGCTCCAAACTGTCAATTCACCGGACTGTCTGCATCATTCTCGCCGGGGTAGAGAAGATTCGCCCTCGAATCAGAACCGGTCTCCCCATCAGAAGAGTCGTCTGCATAAGGAATCGCTGACGAAGATGCTGGAGTCCCTGGTAGAGTTCCCGCTCGAAGTTGTAAGGAAAGAAAGCCTTGCGGATTTCTTCTTTCGAATTTCTCCCAGCTGCAGACTTTATCCTTGCCTTCACCCGCGCGGTTCTTCTTCACCTGCTGCCACCAAGCCTGTTCCCTACCGCATAGGTGAATGGTGACTAATACGACCCTTATCTCCTCAGGAACTTCCTTGAAGTCCAAGACTTCTTCAATCTGGGATAACCAATCGATAAGTGCCTCTGCCTTAAGGCTTCCATCAAACTCCGGGATGTCTATCTTGAAACCAAGCTCCCAGCATGGGGCGTGAGAAGTATTCCAAGTCGATCCCCTCCCCAAAAGGGTTATCGATACCCTCAACCTCTGTGCCTTGTTGCCTGGCGTTAAGATCAGCCATCTGACGGGTAAGATCGGCTACCTGACGACGTAGGTCAGCAACTTCACGATCATCTAATTCACCTGTGTCTCCAGTCACTGCAGCGCCACCGCGACCGCTGGTTCTTCCTCGCACCATCTCGCATGACTGCCTGTGTCTGATACCACTATGATATAGTGTGAAACGTAGCAGAAGCCAAAGAGGGATAAAACCCTAATTTTTTATTAAACAAAACAACTCCCAGAACAGTGTATAGAAGATAGGTTTATATAAGGGTTCAAGCGAAACCCTAGAACTAAAAATATAAAAATTATAAAAATAGCCTAAAGTATTAAAATTGGAAAACAAGAGGATAAATGAGCCCGAATGCCCAAAAAAGTCCATAGCTCTCAAGCAAAGCTTGTGATTTGCGTTCGTGACGTCGTTACCTTCGAAACAAGGTGTTGTGGGTCAAAATCTGACACCGGAGCTCTAAACTGTCAATTCACCGGACTGTCTGAATCAATTATTAGGTGATAGTGAAGTAGTGTATCGTAAATTATATTATATAAATGATAGAGGGTCCTAAAATTATGTAAGGTTTTTTTCTATCAAAGTAATAAGAGATTAGCACCTTATTCTTCTACTTTCCATCTTCTATATCTATCATTAAATTTCGTAGCCAATGTTATTGTATCTCTTTCAAAGATAGTTAACAGTTCGAAGTAAGTATATAGCTTTTCCCACACTTTTTGTTACCATATTGATTCAAGTCTGATCTGGATAAGGATCTAAGTACTTTGAATTCACATAAAATTCTTCAACAATTACCATTATACGTTATTATTTAGATGCTTCTGTATTTTTGCTTCAGATATTGGGTGATGCAGCTTGAGCCCCGCATGTACTAGGATGTTCCCTATTGCTAGATTGCCTATTACCCCCTTGTGACTTCACAAAAAATGTTAGGTTTCCATTTTAAATCAATGCTTGTGTCTATTGTTTTAGGGAAATACAATCTTTAGTATCGTGGCCCACATTGTTATTGTACATATACACGATGTATTTTGATTTTCACTTGGAATTTGTATGAATTATCATGCCACTATTCCTTTTGAGTTCTTTCCTTCCCACAAATTATCTTTGAAACGTCATCCAAAACATATTATAATTTTAATCGATCTATGGGGAAATCTATTATACAATTTCAAAGAACTAGCCTTAAATGTTTGGGAGAAAAGTCTATATAATAACTTATCATCATCATGAAATATTATCATAAATTTTTTAAATTGTTTGAGATGATTATCAGGATCCTGACTCCCATCACACCTTTCCATCTTCGAACTGTCAAAACGCCTAGGTAGAGGGCCGGATAGAATTTTCGAAAACAACGATGACTATCTCCAATTGTGGTTTTGACTGAACATATGATACTTATTGGGAGTGGTAAAAACACAAGGCTCGGACTGTACATTGATCAGACAACAAATGATTTATACTACGGTTTGCTGACCTTTAATCTTTCTTTGATAATACTTCTTCTTCTCCTTACCCTTCTGATACTGTTGAATTCTTCTTAGCTAACTTTTTTCTTGTTTTTGTGTCGATTGTCATTACTCAAAGAGGAAGAGGAAACTTTTGAATTTGATTCTACTATGGAACCCTCAACCGAATCCAATGTGTTTGTACCATGTTTAGGTCGATGTTTATTTTTATATTATTGGTGGCCTCTAGTGAATCAATCATCTGAAATTTTCTTGAGGTTACTATCTACCCCATCAATTTTGGGGTACGCTGATGGATTTTGTTTACCCAAATATTTATCAGCCTCCCTTTGGGATTTTAATGCCTCAATCTTTACTCCGAGCTGATCACGCCCCTCCTACATGAAGCGTATTTCCTCAAAATTGTGATTCACACGGGATATATACATAGGCTTCTCATTTCCTTTGATCCTCTCATCTTCAAGAGGTGGATATATAGGCATATCGAGTTCCATGTCTTAATAAACTCCGAATATCGATTTATGAATTGGGTTTTGAATATTAATATCTGGATACCTTATGCTCCCACTGTGGTCACCATTCTGGTGATGCTAAAATAAGGTCAAATGGTATTTAAAGCAAGTGTTTAAGTAATGTATTTAATTTTAAGTACGGAATAGAGAGACAATACCTGAGCTAGCTATTAATAAGTAGAGAGAGAAAATCAACCAACTAATTAAATGTTGTTTTTGGACTATTCATATAAACATTTGGGTTCATGGGACAACCAGGTCGGGTCGTATGTATGGGTCCATCTCATGAGGCCAGAGGCCCAAGAATATTTGAAACTATTACACTGCTTGGTCATCAAGCACGCATCTTACTCAACATATTTTTTATTATAGGTCTAAAGTACGCCCTTAGACAAATTCGATCTTGCGTGCAACAAATTGCGACTCTATCAAATATATTATAGAATAATATTTATTGTATAGTCAATTGTCTAAGTAAATCTAGGATAATAGATATTTTAATAAATTAGATATTATAAAAGGAGAACAAAAAAATAAATAAAATACACCTTCTAGAATACGTTTGCCATAGAATCAAAACGAAATTGATTTTTTTTGCTCGTAGAGGTTTTAAGTTGGAAATTTTGTTTTGAGTATTTGAGTGGTGAGATTTTTTCTGTATTTTGCAGAGTGTATGGGGATTTTAGTTTCAATTTTTTTTTTCATTTCTTTCAGGGAATATTCAGATACTTTGATTTGCTTTTTTGGAGAATTTAGGAATTTTTATTTATTTCATAATTTTTTTCTCTCGTGGGTTTTATTTTTTGTATATATCTTGTCAGTGGAGGAATTCGACTCATTTCATAGTAAATTTATGGGGGACAAATATTCTGCTTGGGAATTTTAATCAATTATATATGAAAGGAGAAGAATTGTAGGGTCATATTGATGGAAGTGATCATGCATTTTTTAATGTTAATGATTTGTCTAAGTCGGAAATAAAAGATGCTATAATTATGACTTGGATTTTTAGTTCATTTGAACATCATCGTGCTCTCACCCTGAAACTCTATAAAACCATTTATATTATATGCAATTATCTGAAGACAATTTATAATCAAGAAAACGTGTCTAGAAGATTTCGATTTGAGAATAAGATGGCTATTTATAGTAAATAAAGTATCTCCATTGAAGCATATTTTTATAGTTTTCAAAACTTTTGGGCTGATTATTTATGTACTATTTACGCTGATACTCATGTTGTAACTCGTTCTGCTATCTAGAAAATATATGTAACCATCAAACAAGATTAGTTCTTATGAAGCTACGACCGAATTTTAAAATTGCACGCTCTAATATGATAAATTGTCATCTCGTACCATCTATAGATGCATTTTAGTTGAAATTCTTTGTGAGAAGCAGCGAATGATAACTTACACATCCATAGAACATCAAGCTAATATTTGTACACATTTTCAAGTAGTTTATGTAACACAAGAATGAAGAAACAATAGAGGCATGCGTGTTATCCAATGCTATAGATATAATTATTTCTGTTATATTGATTGGGATTGTTTGAATAAGGTTTGTAACTACTGCAAACAAACAGGGGCACATCAAATCTACTTGTCTTATTCGGCCTAAATGACAACAATGTATTGGCTATCATGACTCTACTAGTGGTTATTGATCCACTATATTTGCTAGTGCCTAACTGATTGTTCCTATTCTTTCTCGACCAACAAATCGAAACACACTCACTTCTAAAATGGTACAAAACTGATCACTTCTGATTTTTATTCTTTTGGACTCTTAGGTCATTCCAAAAATTATTCCACACCATAGTGTTTTAATTCTGGAGACTCAAACCATATGATTAATACCGTTGTTCTTCTATCTAATGTTAGAAGTTATAATAGAAATCTGAAACTTAACACTCCTTATAGTAATTTTATGCATACTAGTGCCATTGGTGATCCTTCTTCCTCATTCAGTAATGTTTTTGTGTCTCTCTTGACCTCTCCACAAATCTTATTTATGTTGGTTAATTGGTCGATAATAATTTTCATGTCCCTCTATCTTGTTCAGGTTGTGTTGTGCGGGGCCAAGTGTCAGGGAAGATGATTACATAAGGTCTTAAAATGGGACAACTATTTCCATTGTTGAAGTCTTATACCACTACTATTCCTAGTTTTGTTCTTTGGATTATTGGGAAATAAATCAAGTTCTTCTCTTGATCTTTATTTTGATTATACATCATTAAAACTTGGTAAAAGTAAAGTTTTACCTTTTCCTCATCATGCATCTCGTTCTTCGTAATGCTTTAGCGATGTTTGGGGGATGGTACTCATTGTTTCTCATACACACTACAAGTATTTTGTTATATTCATTAATTATTTTAGTCGTTTTAAGTATGTTTACTTTTTTCAGTCTAAATCTGATTTTTTTTAGTTTTTAAATATTTTCTTGCATTTATTGAAATCCTACTTTATACTAATATAAAAGTTCTAGAATATGATTTTAGGGCTTGATATATGCCATATGAGTTTCAAAACTTTATTTAAAATAAGGGATTTTCTCTCAGCTTTCTTGTCCTTCGACACCACAACAAAATGGTGTTGGTGAGAGGAAAAAACATCACCTTATTAATGTGGTAAGAACTATTATACTTAAATCATTCGTACATCCTTATTTTTGGTGTGAAGCACTTTCTACTGTTGTTTTTTTTGATAAAATACATGACGCAGAAAGTACAAAAGTGGTACCACCTGAACAAAAAGTGGTAACAAATGAATCTACTCCAAAGAAGGCAGAAACTACACCAGTGGTACACGTTTGGGAAGATATATTAGGATCTTATGTACATTCATATTGAGCATTTCAAATATATATTGTCATATACTATATGTTTCTAAAGTCATATTTTATAGGGTTTTCATATGTTATTATGTTATACTTGAATATGCTGTCTTGTTTTACTTAGATTTGTGATACCTCGAATAATATGGTTAATGTTTCAAATAAGTGTCTTGGTTTGAATATCAAAAGTCTAATGGTTTAAATATCAATGAAGTCACATGGTTTTTATATCAAATCAATCACATGGTTTATATATCAAATCAATCGTATAATTTAAATATCAAATAACTACCATATTTAAAAACTTAACAAATTGTATGTTTATTATACAAGAACTAGGCTGGTCTAATATGAAAGCAACCACGAGGTTTACTTTCATGCTTTAATATATGAGAACTCGAATGGTACAAAGTGTACTAATATTCCATGGTCATCATGTAAGGAATAACATATATATAATATAATTATAATCACATGTTCATCGTGCATGGTATCACATGCCTAGCATGGTAGCGCCAAAATTCAAAAATCCAACGAATTAAATTAACTGAACGAAGATGAAGTTCATCACTATCAACCCCTACGAAGAAGAAACCCAAGACCACCACTAATAATAACAAGATTGGTAACAATATCAACCAACACTAACAACACCATCAACCTGAAAAATAACGACCAACCTACATAAAGAGAGAGTAACTTACCCAAAGCCAAGCAACACCAATACTTCCATAACCAACTAAAGAGGAAGCCCAACCCCAACAATAAAAACAACCATACATAAAAGTAGATCAAACTAAACCTTCCAAGAGAAGCAACAAAAGTCCCACAGCCACCTAAAAGAGGAAGTCGAACACCAACAAAAAAGTCAGAACAACGATATTGGTACCAAAAGTAGCATAAAAGCATAAAGGAAACATCATTATTGGTTGATACGCCAAACAAAATAGTATGTTTACAAATACCATTCTTCGATGATTTATAGATACAATTTACACAGTTTTTTTTGAGGAAGTTGATCAGCTTGAGGCAGATGCTTTCATGAAACAGATATTGGATTCTATCATAGAGGATATACTTGCTAGAAATTTAGGAGATGTTGCGGCTGACAAGGCTGTAAAGGAAACAACATCATGGATAATCTCTCGAGATTTTGTAAGTGGATCTTTAGTATATTAAAATTGTTAAATATAAAATATATATTGTCACGTTGTTTAACGTTTCGCATGGTTTATTATCATGGATGTAGTATGCTTGGAATTTCATGATTTTTATACATGAATTCACACGGTGGAAATATGTTTAGATTACTAAGGTTATAATATGCTTGGAATATTATGATTATAATATGACATCCAGTTTTCTATATTCGAGACCATAAAAGAATCAGTACAGAGGAGAACTCGTGGATTCATTGGGATTTAATCAGTCAGACATAAGAGGAAGAGGTTTATTTTCCTGATTAGGAAAAGATTAAATAACCAACGCATATTATCATGATCATGGATTACAAAACAATCCTTAAGATACAAAGGGCAGAAGAATAAGAAGATCCAAAAGTATGGTATTTCCCATTATCAGAGTTCTCTTGCAGACAGAATGTTAGTGTAAGGGAATTTATGGCACTAGCTAATGTACGGGATCTAAGTTCCAGTTAAAATATACAATTCTACGACTACATTGTAACTTATGATTTAAAGGTAAAATTGCATGTTATGTGGCTAGAAGTAGTCTAGAATGATTACTTATATTAGGAACTCGCATGCTTAATAATCTCACATGATTTTGACTTCACTAAGGTCGCACAATTAGATTGTACTTGATATGGAAATAGGATTTTGAGGACTAAATTGTAAATAATGTAAATTTAAGGATTTAATTATAAGTAATGTAAGTTTTGTCCTTAAATTGTAGGTGCTATAATTTTTAGAGAGTATTTGTAACTATGTATAATTGTTAAGGACTAAACAAAAATTTGTCCTCTTTTGTAACATATTTCAGTTTTAGAGTAAGTCTTGGCTCCTCTATATAAAGGGCAAGGTTACTCAAATAAAGGTGCTGAATATTTTTACTTTGTAAACTCATTTGTACTTTCTCTCTCTAAAAACTCTCTATCTCTTTCTCTCTTTATAATTCACTCTTAAAAATTTACTAAAGCAAAATCATAACTCATCAAATTGACGAATCCACTGGGGACTTGAACAAAAGAAACGAGTGACCTATTCATCTCGAAATTAATACAACATTGTTGTATTTTTCTGTTCAAGATCCGTACGATGAATCCTGAGAACAATCCTACTATTCGATCAGCTATGGAGACTCTTAAGGATGATTTACAAGGAGGTAGACCTGGTGGATCATCTCAGATTGAAACTTAATCTGATATTGAGGTTCGCATGAACCAGCTTTTGGACAAAATCAACGCATTGGATGAAAAGTATGAACGGAGGGAGCGTGAAATTCACTCGGCAAAGGTTAGATCCGAGGTTAGACAGGAAACAGAAAAGACTGAGGTAGGAGCTCAATCAGATCGATCTTTTGATGATCGACAGGCTAAATCTGAGCACAAAAAACCACGTTTTGTATCTCCAAAAGAGTGATATTCGTCTGGTATGGAGAAAAAAAAATAAAAAATATATTTGTGACCTCTAGTGACGAGGAGGTAGAAAGTTCATGTTCAGGCTTTAAAAGATATAGAAGTTCTTCGAAAGAAGAATCAGACAGAGATCAGTCAAGGAAACACAAAAGGAGAGTAAATTTAAGAAGGATAGTGCTCCTCGTCCTACTTGGTACGAAAGAAATCCCTCGAATAAGTATGCTAAAACTGATCAGAATTTCTATGTTACTATGGGAACGGACCAGTTCGTTCAAGGAGTTGACTGGAGAAATTCTCCACTAACGAATGAAATTTGTTCTATCACGTTTCCAAAGCGTTTTGACATTTCGAAGATTGAAGAGTTCGATGGGATGCAAGATCCTGATGATCACATCGAACAATTCAAGAATTATATGACAAACTTCAAAGATGACGACCAACTGGTGTGTCATGGATTTTCTCAGACTTTTAAAGGAACAACTCGTAAGTGCTATAACCGGATTCTAAGGGGGTCCATTTCAAATTTCAGAGATTTTTATACTGTATTTCGAAGGCAGTTTGTGGAAAGCAAAGAGATGAGAGCAAATGGTGATACCATTATTCAGTGCAACCAGGCACTTGGAGAAAATTTGAAAGACTATATAAAGAGGTTTTTGTTTACCAAAGCTAGTTTGGGCAACTGTGAGGAAAATGTGGCGATGACAACTTTTCGCCACAGGTTATTTCCAAGGGATCTGGCTAATGAGACGAAGAAGAAAAGGGCCTTGATTTTTGGAGTTTTGATGGGTCAAGTTGAGGATCAGATCAAAGTTGATGAGTCGACTAGAGTCCGAGGCAAACCAGTCAACACTCCGAAAAAATCGGGATAGACAGCCAATAATCAGGGGCAATCTTCGAATGGTAATGGCAATGGAAATCAGCAGTCAAACCAGAATACTATGTTGATCTTACACGCTGCATCTAACACTTACAACAAGCCTAGACTATGTTGATCTTCGAATGGTAATGGCAATGGAAAGTGTTGGTTATTCAAATCACGCTGCATCTAACACTTACAACAAGCCTAGACTAAATACCTAGGTCAAACCAGAATACTATGTTGATCTTACAGAGAATGTTTCTGTAATCTGGGATAAGACGAAGAGCTTCGTAAATTTTAGGAAGCCAACCCCAATCAGTAGGCTAAGGGAGGAGATGAATAACAAGTTTTGAAGATATCATGGTGATATTGGATATGATACAAATGATTGCATTGCTCTGAAGAAAGAGATCCAATATTTGCAGCGACCTAATATTTTGGGGAGAATGACCAAATGGTAAGCGGAGTTGGGGGACAATAATATTTTGTTTACACCTCAAACTGCAAGAAAGGCGCAAGCATTAGCAGATTTGTTTGTTGAATTCCACTCAAGAAGATCAGAGGATGAAGAAAATAAAGAAATCGTATATGTTGATTCGAGGTTGGTTGTCCGAACAAATGGACGATCTAGTGTTTCAAGGTGCAGTGATGGAGTTCAGTTAATAAATCGAACGGTAGAAATAATGATTCAATCTATTAAATTTGGTTTTAATAATCACATTACTTTTTTATTTCGAAGTGAAAGCTTAACAGCACACTGATAATTTTTTGAAGAGCTACCAAAGCTTAACAACTCATTGATAATTTTTTTGAAGAGCTACTGTATTCTCCAATTTCGTTAAGGTATTTAAGGTGGTAAGTTTTCATTTTGTAATTATTTTATTTTTAAAATTTTCTATCGAATAATATGCAAAGAGAATGATAAAATACAGAAATCGTTTGTCATTTAGATTAATTTGTTGAGGTAGAAAGAGAAAATTCTTAATCTCACAAAGATAAAAAAATGATAAAATTAATCAAGGACTATTCCTCCTCATATAATTTATCTTCTAAGGATGATGAATCATGAACAAGGTCGAAAGCTTCACTTGGGCGTTTCTATTCACGAATGTCATTCCAAAAACTTGTAAGGTTGATTTTTGGATAAGCCGCGTAAAGCTCTCGAAGAAGGAGAATGGTTGCATCTTCTTTTCCGACATTAATAGGAGTTTGCATATCTTTTGAAAGCTCAGCCTCGGCAGCAACCACATCACCAGCTTTTTCCACTTCGAAATCCTCCGTCAGTTTAGCTATATCATTTTTTAGCTCTTTATTTTTTGTCTCACAAAGAGTGTGAGAATTTCGAATCTCAATGGAGTTTAATTTTTCAGTGGCCAGTTCAGTAGCATGATTAGCCTTGAGTTTGTTCATCTCTGTCTCATGAGAGTTGGTCAGCAATTCTGTATCAACAATGTGTGTGATTCGCAGATGATTCTTCATGTAGAGAGCACCTTTTATGAGTTCGAACCTTGCCATTTCCTACATATGAAATTGATCAACTACCTTGTCGTGCAAATCTTCTCTAAATTTTTTTTCAGCCTCGTAAGCTTCTTCGTAATAAACCATGTCTTTGGTATACTACTTTAGATAGTTTTGAGAAGCTTCTACTTGCGAAGCAAGTTTCTTTGCTGAAGTGTTAAGATCAGCAAATGGTTGGAGTGCGATAATGATTGCAGGATTTGGAGGAGGAAGACGAAGTTCCAATATGCTAGGACCTTGAATCATAGGGGTGATAGGATCATGAGAACGGATAACTTCTAGAGAAGCTTCGGCTGGTGTTGGTCTCCCAAAGTTAAGCATGTGGTTTTGGATGCCTTGAAGAACAAGATCCTCTTCACCATTAAGAGCTTCAGTGTTCTCAAAATTAATAAACATAATAAGATCAAAGTTTGTAGTAGCCTTATTTTCATTGGAGGTGCTATCTACAATGACTATCACCGGGTTATCTTTGTTTGGATGTTCTTCGATCGAAGGATTTTGTGGGTTTTGTTGGTTTTCAACAACATTATTTTCGTCTTCGTCAATCAAATCATACGAAGTGATTCTCATTTGCTTCTTTTTCTTTCCATGAGAACCAGAAGAAGTTTTTTTTTTCTTGGAGGATGATTCTTGATCTTTTCCCTCTTTGATGGGTGAAGGGCTAGCACCAGATGTGCTAGCTGCATTTTTACCTTTCTTTTCTTTGATAGTTTTTTCTTTCTTCTTTTTTGGCAAATGACTCTCCGATCTGTTGTGGATGGGAAGGAAAACTTAGCAATCGGGTTGAGATATTTGTTGGCAAATTAGGTTCAGATCTAGCACTAATATCATATTTTGAGGAGGCAAGCCACCTTCTAAGATTAGGAACATATGATAGCGGAGGAAACTGATGGGCTAAAACGCAATATGAAACACGTTGTTTCATTCCTTTTCAGCCCAAGCGGCAAAGTTTTGGAAAATAAACTTGGTAGCTGGACGACATGATGAGTAACGCTTTAAATTTTTTGAAATAATTATAAAAGCAGAAAATTAAAAAACAATGGTGAAACTGTTATTTTTATAATGTAAAATTTTCGAGGGGCTTACGATTGCTTCTCCAGATGATAGTTAGCTTTGAAGGATAGGCTTCGGAAATTGCTTTACCATTTTCCCACGCTCCTGATATAAAGACGAATTTCTACTTCCAGAATTGGTCAGCCTCTAAGACATCGTTGATGATTTTGAGATCATCCATCAGGGTGAGTTAGTAAAAGGGAAGCTTCGTACCTTTTGATAATTGGGTCAATGAGATGAAGTCTTTGATGTTGATCCGAATTTGAGACAGCCGAGATGACATAATCACTAACATAAGGGTGAACCACTGATTCAGTGTTACCTGAGTAGGACATAAGCTAAAAGTTTCGAAGTATTCCACGATCATAAGATCTAGTGGGAACCGAAGACCCCAGTTAATGATCTCAAGGTAGACTATTAGCTCGTCAAATTTGCCATCTAAAAGAGTTTCTCCTTCTTTGGTAGTCGAAGCTTTATGTTATCTCCCATCCCCCTTTGTTTTTTAGAGCTGAAACTTGGCTATCTTTATATTATATGTAGCGCACTTTTTTCAGAGCAATGATGTATTTGCCTTCAAGATTCCTCAGGTTTCTTCTAATTTTTGCTCTTTTTTCTTTGGAAACGAAGCAAGCGTCTGTTTCTTCTTGAGGATTCTAAGTATTTGCACAGTTTCCATCCTCAGATTCATCCTCGATATCGGTTTTTTATAAATTCGGAATCAACTTCATTGGGATTCGAAGTTTCTTCTCGAGGATTTTGAAATGTTGGGTTAACAACCTCTGGTAAAGGGTTACCTGTTCGAGGAGTTTCCTCAATTACTTCTTTTATTGAGGAGGATTTTCAGTATTTGGATTCGGAGGGGAAGGACTTCGGATAATTTTTGATTCATCTCCCACAGCGATGAAACTTCTTCTTTTTCTAGGTTTTGAAGAGTGATTCGAATAGGGGATATTTGCCTTTGGCTTTAAAGGGGATTTTTCACTAATCAAAGGAGAAATTTAACTTTGAGACGATGAGGCTGGAGGTATTTTAGGCCGTATGTATCGTAATAGATTGTTTCAGTGGTTGTTCCAACTGGACCCCCTCGAATCAATCCTTCTTTTCTATATTCTTCAACTCTTTCTGTAATACAGAAGTAGTTGTACCATCCGAAGACTATATTGCTATCAGAGTCTGAAGATTCTGGTGTTTTGGGTAGGATTGCCTTCGCTTTTTTGATTTTTTTTCTCTTTCTCATAAACCAAATGAAAATTGATCGGAAAAGATGAAGATTGGTCAGAAAGTTTGGTTTTTCTGATGAGAATACTGAGAAAAAGGAAAAACACGGTGAGGGTATCCAAAAGCTCTGACTTTTCCCTAAAAAGGTTTGTGTGATGAGAATGACAAAAATGAAAGGCAGACTAAATTTATATAAAAAGAAGTGAAGACGTGTGAAGTTAGAAAAACTCTTATGATGATAGGTTGGAATACAAATATGTGGGTTGATTGGATGTTCGACATCTGTCAAGCTAGACCTCTATATCTGGATCTAAAAATTATAGGGTTATGATGGATTGAACGGTTATGTGCAACGGTTCCTTTCGTATGTAGCATACATAAAATTTGAAGAGTATTTTTTAGAGTGTTTGAAGATGGTTTTTTATATAATATTTCGAAGCAATTTTCTATGACAGTGCTTCGGGGCGATTTTTTCTTTCAAAGTTTATCAGATATTAACATAATTTCTAATTAATATTTGTTTTGAGTAACGTTTCGAATGATTTCTTAAGATGGTTGCTTCGAATGATTGTTTTAAGTTTATCACAAGATACATGACATATTGATTCGAAGAGGTTTTAGTTCTCATTCATTTAGTGACATGAGAACTTGGAGGGCTTCTGATATGGAAATAGGATTTTGAGGACTAAAATATAAATAATGTAAATTTAAGGATTTAATTATAAGTAATGTAAGTTTTGTCCTTAAATTGTAATTGATATAAGTTTTAGAGAGTATTTGTAACTATGTATAATTGTTAAGGACTAAACAGCAATTAGTCCTCTTTTGTAACAGATTTGAGTTTGAGACTAAGTCTTGGCTCCTCTATATAAAGGGAAAGGCTACTCTAATAAAGGGGTCGAATACTTTTACTTTGAAAACTCATTTGTACTTGTACTTTCTCTCTCTAAAAACTCTTTAGCTCTTTCTCTTCATTAAATTCACTCCTAACAATTTACTAAGGAAAAATCATAACTCATCAGTGCTAATCTCTCATCTTTGTTTATACCCCTGCAACGTGATATCCCACAACAAAAACAAGACAACTTCAACTGTGGTGTTTTTTTTAATACGTCCAAGACATTATCCAAAGAGGATTTCTATCAGCTACTTACAACGAATATATATGTCCAACAAAGATTCATATCTTGATATAGACTTTTACGATGTGACCAAATTTTTAATTTGACATATTCTATAAGTAATTTGACAGAATAGTGAGTAGCCCTGAACTTACAGTGTTGGTTAACACTAATCTCGCTTATTTAGTAACAATATATGAATATCATGCTTGCAAAATACCTATAATCGGATGGTCATCATATAAAACAACTCACAAGGTCATATAAGTTATGTTTTATGTTAGGTTAATATTCTAGAGTCGCATATTTAAAATTTCAAAAACATCATATGTATGGGCACGTATGATAATTAATACATGAAATATCAACGAGTAGCTTTCTAATCATGTTAGCATTTAAGCTCTTAGTTATATCAATTAGCTAAGTTATTACTTTATTTGATACAAATATCTTATCATGATTAAATAAATAACTACAAAACAAATATCGAGATTGGGTTAGAGTTTTACTTATAAATAAGAGTACCCATATGTTATTATACATCAACTCTTAATAGCAAAAAACTCATAAACTTTTCATATACAAAAACCATGGACCATATACCTTCATCTAAAGGCTTGTATGGCTACTCATTCTCTTTGGATGATGGATTTATTTACTCTTCGAACCATTTCTTATACTATAAACTTTCAACAAACACTGATTACTCATCGGACTCTTTCTAGAAATGGGTCAATATTCTGCTTGCATGATTAATATATCTCTAGACTCTGGTTCATTATCCATAAATGGTCTGACCACAATTAGTTTCCACAAAGAAAATTGAATAGAGAGGAGTTCGAGGAAGATGAAGAGGTTAGTGACGATATATAGGGAAAAAGGGAAGTGAAAAAGGCTGAAGTAATAAATTTGAACAATAATACTCTTCTTCTAATGGTTGATTGATTTTGCTTTGCATCTTTTTCTTGTTAACTTACCAACCTTAAACAGTTTTAGTATTTTTTGTTACGTTAAAGTTTTTAAGATTGTTAAGGTCTCTTTTCATTTAAGACAACTTTTAATCTTTATTTATGATCTCATCTGGGCCTTTTACGTAGATTTAGTAGTTTAATATATATATACTCGCATGGTTGGTTTCTATGCAAGAACTGGAATGATTAATATTCAAGAAACTAGCATGGTTAATATGACTAAAATTGCATAGTTGGAAATATATGATCTAGCACAACTAATAAACATAAATCGAATCGTTTAATATACAATAAATCGCACGGTTAGTTGATATAGAAGAATTAACATGTTGAATATTCAAGAAACTTCCTTGGGCATTGTGAATAAACTAAGAGAGTTGGAAATGTAGGATCTAACATAACTAATAGACTTCAAATAGAATGGTCTAATAGATAAGAAATCCACAGTTAATATACCTGAAGTCACATGGTTGGAAGTATATGATCTAACACTACTAATAAACTTAAAACGAAATGGTTTAAAATACAAAAAACTCACATGGTCGCTTTAACAATTGAAGTAAGTCGCATCTCCGGGTAAACAGGGAATCACACGTTAAAGTAGGATGTCATAGGTCCTCTTATTATGGCATGGTTTCAAACAAAGGCCATACATCAACTGCTTAGTTGTTATATCTCCTCTAGACAAAATACGCTTCTTCTTAGGCCTTCTGTCTTGTCTTTTCATGTTTGGAGGTATAATATCTTGCTCTGCTGAATCATTTGAGCTTGATCATTCTTTAAAATTTCCCATAATCGGTAGACTATACAGTTTTGGAATCATAAGTAAGACTCTAATCTTGTTAACTAATTCAAGAATGGGTAAACTGTAGAATTTTTTAATCTTATTGTGAAACAATTAAGCCGCAGTAAATGTCATAGCACCATATCGTTTCGCTTTAACAAATACCTTAGCATACTTCTCCCGAAGTAAATTTTTGATAAATTATTCATTTCTCTTACTAAATTTACATAGAAATTCTAAAAGATATTAATTAAAAATAACTAAAGTTGGAGCATAAGCACATCGATTAAGCAGAATTAGTATAATAGGTTTAAACTCTCTATGGGTATTATTCAGAGCATACCTCAAATTTTGAACAATATGAGAAATAAAGTATGGATTATAGTAGTTTGGAGACAAGACAAAGATAATTTTAATGATACCTAAATGACGGTCTGAAACAAATTTAATTTGACGCTTCAACAAATGAGGTCTCAAACTCTCCAGAATTCATAGCCAATTGTCGGAATCTTCACAACCAACAATATCAAATGCAACAGAAAAATACCTACAAAACAAAATAAGTAAACTAGTTTTATACGTCTAGCATTATCAAATTTACAAGAAAACACATGGTTAATTATAGGGCCAGGCTAGAAATGTTACACATTTTGATAGATCTCTCACCCTACTCCTTTTTTTTTCAAACTCAAAGTTGAAATTCCTAAATTGCCCTTCCTCTCTCTAGATTTTTACATTGATGCCATTTAGTCTCCAAATCGGACGAAACAATTAAATCTATCCGTTATTACACTAGATCTACAAGCTTTGTACTAACATCTACTAATCTAAACCCATTTAATCGAAAAAGTTAGCGTTTTTTACCCAAACCCATCAAATCCACTTTGAAAAATCTTAAATCGGAGTATCTATGGACAACGAAGAGATGGGCATTTCTATGGAAGACTTAGTGAACGAGGAGGAAGCTTACCGGATGGAGGTAAGAACCGAAACTCATTTATTCGGATTTCAGGCCTCTAGTACGTTGTTCGTGCAATGAACAGCATCGTCATCGCACGAACAGCGGGCGGCAGGCCTGAATAACCGTCGCAGGCCCAAAATGAGACGGATACAAAAGAGCGTCTCATTTTGGGCCTGCGACGCTAGGCCAAAAATTTGGCCTAGTTTTTCAGACAGAAAGCATCTGTCGCAGGCCCAAAATGAGACGCCTTTTGGGCCTCGTCTCATTTTGGGCCTGCGACTGAACTTGAGACATGTCTCGTGCGGTAACTTGTATATATAAACTCATACTTTTCGATTGTATATTTTGCAGGAGGAACCTGCCCAACCTCCATTTATGGATGCCGATTACAGTAAAATATTCAACACGGATAGATTATTCACTAAACACGAATTAGATGCTTTCGTGGAGATTGAATCAAAGAAGATCAAGTTTGTGACAATAAGAAAACTCTACGATAATGGGAAATGGGGAAGGACTCCTAGGTTAGAGTACGTTTGCGAGCGATACGGTTCGTAGACTAAAACTGGACGAAGAGGAACTAGTTTGTAGTTTGTCTCACCTAGGTTCGCGCCCTAGGGAGATATATAGTGGTTTGAAGCACCAATATCCAGAAAACATTTCGAACATGCGTGCAATCTACAATATCTGCCAAAAACATCGGGACGCTGAACACGGGGGACAAACCCAAATGCAATATCTATTGACGAAGTTGAAGGAGAATGGATACTCGACGTGGGAGCGTTTGAAAGATGATACAAAGGTGATCACTGACTTTTTCTTCGCACATCCTACTAGCATAGACTTATTACGTATATTCCCGAACGTGTTATTCATGGATTGTACGTACAAGACGACTAGGTATAAGATGTCGTTGTTAGAGGTTGTCAGTTTAACGTCCACTTCCATCACATTTACCGTTGCGTACGTATTTATGAGCGGAGAGAAGATTGGAAACTACGTATGGGCTTTGGAAACTCTTCGTGGTTTGATGATGGATAGCGTTTGCGCATTTCCATCCATTATTGTTACCGATCAGGAGTTAGCTCTCATGTGTGCGGTTGATAGAATTTTTCCCGGAACGCACCATTTGTTGTGCACGTGGCACATTAGTAAGAACATTCTTGGGGCGGTTCGGAAGATATTGCACGATGATGCGGTAGCGAAACAATTTGTTGAATTTTACGGCTACGTTGCGAAGGCGAAGACGTATGAGAGTTACCAAAAGAATCTGGATACACTTAAGGAGATGTTCGCATCTAAACCGGAGTGTTTTGCGTACGTTATGGACTCGTGGATAACAAAATATGCTGACAAGTTCCTTGCGTACAAAACTAACACGATTAAGCATTATGGCCAAACAACTACAAATAGGTTAGTCCGTGTATCCTACTTTTCGTTGAGTTATTTTATTTAAGTTCAAATAAGTTGATAATTTATTACTTGTACTATGTAGGGCGGAGGGTGCACACTCGTCCCTAAAAAAATATCTTGGGACGAATCAATGCAACTTTGAGACTTTTTGGGAAAAAGTTCATAACTTGTTAACGAAGCAGCATGCGGGTATCGTCGAATCATTCGAGCGAAGTAAGTTTAGAACAATTCACGGCTTCGATGGTGTTTTGACCAAAAATCTTAAAGGTCATGTGTCACATGCGGGGCTAAAGATACTGATGGTTGCTATTGTACGTGCTCGGAATATAGGAGTAGATCGGGTGGTATGTGGAGGTTGTTTCCTTAGGAAAATGCATGGTTTACCTTGTGCATGTGAAATTGCCTTTATAGCTAGAGAAGGTAGGTGCATCCCTTTAGAAGATGTGGATATTTTTTGGAAAAGATTAGATATTGTGCACAGGGATCCTACCTCTCGCGAAGAGGAATCGCAAAAAAAGATTTCCTTAATTGACAACTTCATTCGTAGTTTCCGCCCCGACCAACAAGACCACATTATCAATAGGGTAATGCAAATATTGATGCCCGAGACAAGTCATATTCAAGATCCTAAAGAAGCGGTTAGAGCTAAGGGTAGACCAAAGGGAGGCGTTGATAAATTGACTAAACGGAACCCTAGTTCGTGGGAATATCCCATTGAACAAACCGCTAGTGCTAGTACACTGGCTAACTCGGTAGGTAGTACACCCGTAAACACGTTAGGGAGCACGGCCGCATCCAAAGTGGTTCCCATCGTACCACCCAAACCTCCATTAGCAAAAAAGAAGGTTGGAAGGCCTAAGAAAATTGTTAAGGATGGGAAGTTAACGTTATATCCGGATTGCATCCCGGTCTTTCTACACACTTACATTTTAAAATTAGTTGACGTTCTTCCGGATGGACAATGCGGATATCGTTCCGTAACGCATTCAATATACAACGACGAAGATATATGGGAGGATGTTAGACGCGAGTTGTTGAAGGAGTTGCGGGACAACCGTGCATGTTGGTTGGATGTATATGGTTCGGACAAGGTGTTTGACGATTTGATACAAAGGTTAGATTACTTCAAGCCCAATCCTAGTAGCCACTATTGGATGACATTTCCGGACATTGGACTAGTCATCGCGACAAGGTATCAATGCATGGTATACCATATATCGCAAGCAGCCTAGTTAACGTATCTACCAATACGTGGAAAGCCACCCGTCAACAATTCGACGATCATAGAAGTTGGGATAGCTTTCGTGTATGGATGTCACTTTGTTAATGTAAGTATATTTTGTTTCCAATCAAAATTTCTTACGCTATCATTACTAATGCATTCGTTTATTTTATTTCCTTGTAGATTACTACTCCACCCGATGGACCGTTGCCTCCATTATACCCGTGTTGGGCCGCTTACGCAACCGAAGAAGCGAATCAATGGGCGCATCCATACTACCGGCGGTTGAACAAATTTACACAGATAATGCCCGCAAGGAAAATCAACTTGAACGAAAAACCCCATGTCACAGATTTGACTAGAGACGACGACGTTTCAAATGTTTGAAATGTTTTTGTGCAACATTTGTAGTTTAAGTTAGTTAGTTTTCCTAACATCTACTGTAACATATGTAATTTTGATGTAATTTTGATTTAATTTTGATGTAATTTTGATGTAATTTTGATGTAATTTTGATGTAATTTTGATGTAATTTTGATGTAATTTTGATATAATGTAGTTTAAGGTGTTTGACGATTTCATACAAAGGTGTTTGACGATTTTAAGTTTAATGTAAGTTTCATTACAAACACATATCACATATCCACTGTCAAAATTTGGCCTGATTTCTCAAACATAATGCATTTGTCGCAGGTCCAAAATGAGACGCCATTTGGGCCTCGTCTCATTTTGGGCCTGCGACGCTAGGCCAAAAATTTGGCCCAGTTTTTCAGACAGAAAGCATTTGTCGCAGGCCCAAAATGAGACGTCATTTGGGCCTGGTCTCATTTTGGGCCTGCGACACTAGGCCAAAAATTTGGCCTAGTTTTTCAGACAGAAAGCTTCTGTCGCAGGCCCAAAATGAGACGCATTTTGGGCCTGGTCTCATTTTGGGCCTGCGACGCTAGGCCAAAAATTTGGCCTAGTTTTTCAGACAGAAAGCTTCTGTCGCAGGCCCAAAATGAGACGCTATTTGGGCCTCGTCTCATTTTGGGCCTGCGATGCTATGCCAAAAATTTGGCCTAGTGTTTCAGACAGAAACTAGGCCTAGTTTTTCAAACAGAACGCTTTTTTCGCAGGCTTGGACATTTATTGGAATAAAATACCAGTATAAGGGAGAAAACAACAAGTACATTTTGAAGAAGTTCAGGAAAACAACAAGTACATTTTGAAGAAATACAAGAAAACCACAAGTACACTTGAAGTGGTTACAAAAAGAGGAAAACATTAAGTTAAGACTTTTAACTTAACGAAACATAAGAAAATAATTAAACACCGAAATGCCAAAAACCAAAATGCTCAATCATCGAAGTCATATCCCAAGTTGTTGTCAGAATCAACCCCCTCCTCCCTTTCTGCAATCCTATCCTGAAGATACGCCACCATATCCCTACAGATGTAGTCTACCACCGTCATGTTGAAGACGGCGGCCGCTTCTTGCTTAATTTTATACGGCTGAAACAACAAACGCTCGAGCGGTTGGCAAAAAAGATACCTCTGCTTGATTTGCTCACGGTTGCGCACGAGGAGACCTCCTATTTGTAAACGGCCGTAGCCGTAGTACATCTTACAAAGCACCCGATCAAAAAAAGCATCACTAGTATCTTCCCCCATCTCTCGGCGGGCAATCCTCGCCGCAGGAAGCAAATGGTAGTCTTCATGGGGAGTAAACTCCATTTGTTGAACTTTCTAAGTTTGAGAAGATTATATGAATGTAAACGGATTTGTAGTCCCTTTATATAGTGAAGTGAATTTAGGTGGGACTTTATTTTAGAGAATGAGAGGGAGTTTAAGAATTTAGAGAATGGGAGGGAGTTTTGATTTTTTAGAAAGAGCGGGATTTTTTGAATTTTCGAGAATGAGAGGGAGTTTATATTTTTGAGAATGGGAGAGAGTTTTGATTTTTTAGACTGAGCGAGATTTTTTGAATTTTCGAGAACGAGAGGGAGTTTTTGAATTTTGAAAATGGGAGGGAGTTTTGATATTTTAGATTGAGCGGGAGTTTTAGAATGTTCGAGAATGAGAGGGAGTTTTCGGTTTCTTACTTTACACGTGTTACGTTTTCATTTGAATGTTTTTCTTACCGATCCGTCTATAAATAGAAGCTTCATGCACATTAAATTGTAAATTAGTTGATAAATTAAGCTGAAAAATGGGTTCATGTAATGAGTTGGAAGACCAGTATCTGATGAGGGCATCAGTTGAAGTTGGTAATATGCACATTCCAGAGGGTGGTAAAAGGTACTGCGAGGCATTAGTATGCCAGATGTACTTCCTGTACGGAAGGGATGGTGTTCAGCCGCCTTACATTTCTAGGCGTGTTGATGAAGTGCGAGCTAGGTGGTCGGTCTTGGTCACATCCCGTCGACATCTAGTTTCTGGCCTCACCGAATTGGAACATCGTGTTGCGGGTAACCGGCTCAACTGTCAAGTGACGGATTATATAACAGAGGACCAGCTGGATACAGTCCGCTCTGACATTGTTGACATCCAGCTACAGGAACTCAGTGACTACAAAGATGCGAAAGAAGAAAGGAGGTTGATGAAATGGAACTGGCCTGATAGATAAGTATGAATGAGTGCGTGCTTCCGTTTTAGTATGAGTCTGTGTTTCATTTTAATTTTGCGTGTGTATTTCTGTTTGAGTGTGAGTTTCAATTTAAGTATGAGTGTGTATTTCTGTTTGAGTGTGAGTTTCAATTTAAGTATGAGTGTGTATTTCTGTTTGAGTTTGAGTTTCAATTTAAGTATGAGTTTCAATTTAAGTATGAGTTTCAATTTAAGTATGAGTGTGTTTCATTTTAATTTTGAGTGTTTATTTCTGTTTCATTATAATTTTGAGTGTGTATATCATTCGAATGTAATCGAACCGATAAACATGATAAATTCAAAGCAAGCATACAATAAATTAAAATACAAAAATTAAAAGCAGTCATACAATTAACCGATTACAAAAATATAGTGTTGATGTCCAAAAATCTAACAAAGTTATGCTGAGAGTAATAATCAATGCTGTCGGTACCTCTCAGCAATCCTACACATCATGAGGGCGGTCTCTAGAAGATCATGGTGATCCATAGTAGGTAGCGAAGGAGCAAACCTAGCAATCTGCTCGTATCCTGAATAATCAGCACCACCCTGCGGCTCCAACCGAGGACCTCTCTCCGGCGCAGGACAACTGACGATGTACCATAGCCTCTTCCTCGCCCAAATGTAGTATATCGGGTCAGCACTCGATCCACTACCACGGTACGCCGTGCCAGCAGGAGTGAACACGTGGTTTTGCCATGTCTGCCACAAGTGATCGTCCCACTTTAAGCTAGTGACCATCTTCTTCCCTGCTTTTTTCGACTTAGGAGGGCGTATATCCTTAGGAATCAGCTGTACATACCCCATCTGTCGAACGACACGGTCTGGGTAGTACGACACAACCACGTCGAACGAACTAAGGTTCAACTCAACATAAGTCACCTGCTGGAACGGAAAGTGGTCCTGTAAATGTATGAAGGGTAGGAACATGACCTGTAAATAAAAAAATTAACAACTTAGCCCATTTATATTAGTAAAAGTACTCATAACTAAAATAATTAAAATGAACGAATATGACTTACATCTGCCTCGGTGCAAGTCGCCAGTGCGTGTCTCATCTGCATGCGCACCTCATGTGAGACACCAATCTTCTGCGGCGCATGTCGGCACATATGGGGCATGGATACGTCGTAATCCGGAAAAAGTGGAGCTCGAAGCTGAACAAAGTGTGCAAAAATCCACGACTCGAGCAACGCTAGAAACCCGCACATGCCTCCCGTACCATGGAGAGATCCCTGACTAAGGGCGTGGTACAGCTGCGCTAAAACCAACTGACCCCAGTTGTGCATATGCATACTCTGGTACTGGTTCACGAACTGGAGGTAATCTAATGGAATGTTGTTGCCGGTTTTGTTCGCACATATAGTGGTACCTAACAAATATAGTATGTAGGCACGGATGGCATGATCTAAACCCTCATCAGTGATCCTCCTATCACTATACTGAGAACTACTAAAAGTACTCCGCAGCCACCCTAGGTTCACACTACTAGCATTCCTAAGGTTTTTACTCAGATCCGATTGTCGCACACCTAGCATGGCAGCATAAGTACCAAGCCTCTCAACGTCAGAGTCAAAGGGCATAGCTGTGAAGGACCTACCTAAAACTGGTAGTTTAGTGATGACGTGGACATCGTCCAAGGTGACTGTCATCTCCCCGAACGATAAATGGAAAGAAGAAGTCTCCTCATGCCAACGCTCTAAGAATGCCTCCACCAAATGGAGGTTCGTATGCCAGCGGGTGAGTGCATCGACGAGTGGACCAAATATAGTCTCCATCACCCTTGCCCGTACCCTGCTCTGCTTTGTAATGTCCCATCTCCGGAGACTGTCATACATAGCGAAACATCGCAGGGTGACCCTATCCTGCAATATGTATAAAATATGTAAATTCGTAAAACAATAATAATTATAAACGTGTGTATCGAACACGTAAGAAAATTATAAAACAGTATAAAGGTGTAACACTTACATCTCCATGATAGACGCTAAAAGCCTCGTGCAGGGTGTAATCCGGGAAAAGTGCCGGAACATGCGACATCGCGGAATAAAAATCAAGATCCTCACCCTCAGGTGTGTGGGATGCTGCCTCTGGTGCGTGAGGTGCATCGGCCTCCGTATAGTCCGGTACGTGAGGTGCATCGGCCTCCATATACTCTGGTGCATCTACATCGTCATCGTACTCATCGTCAGGGGGATGCGACGTAGAAGCTGCCCCTGTGCTACCATCAGCAGGAGTAGGAATATAATCGCCGTGACGATGAAGACGTCGTCTACTACGTGTACCGGGAACATGTCCCTCGCTGGGAGCAGCCTCGTCGGCCTCGGACCGCGCTCTAGCCGCCGCTGCTGCCTCTTCCTCCGCCCTAAGTTTCTTGAACGGATTTTTTGCTTTAATCTTGAATCGTCCCATCCTGTAAACACAACCCTAAAAAATATGTATTAGTCGCAAAACACCAAATAAAAAAAAAACAACTTTGGGCCTCGTCGCAGGCCCAAAATGAGACGTCATTTGGGCTTCGTCGCAGGCCCAAAATGAGACGTCGTTTGGGCCTCGTCGCAGGCCCAAAATGAGACATCATTTGGGCCTCGTCGCAGGCCCAAAATGAGACGCCATTTGGGCCTCGTCTCATTTTGGGCCTGTGGCGAGGCCCCTTCTTCATCGCAAATCAGGGCTGCGACCAGAACGGATCTGGTAGCACGCTGTTCGTGCTACCAGCAGCAAACACAATTCAAAAACTCAACACCACCAAAACAACCTCATTTCTAACAAAATCAAGCACCAAAACATAGATCCTAGCAATACTAACAACAATACAACACTAATCTAACAAAAAACCACCTAAAATCATACAAAAATCAAACTTTTGAAATCGAAACCAAAAAAACTAAAAAACCTAGATTCGACAGTTTAGACTGAATGAAATCAAAAACAAATTACACCATGATGTTTGTATCGTTTACCTTTAACTTTTCTTCACTTCAGATTCTTCAAAAATCGATTTTTTGAAATGGATACTCCGGGTGCTTGAGAGGTTTCTAGAGAGAGAGAGAAAGAGAGGAAAAAAAGTGGTGAGAGATCTATCAAACGCTTTTATAGCTAGGTTTTCTGAAAAGGGTAAAATGGTCAAAAATTAGGTGCGAGATCTATCAATTAGGTATAAGATCTAGCAGTTTAAGATCTATAAAAATGTATAATATTTCTAGCGTGGCCCTTAATTATATTAGAAAATAGTATGTTTATTTATAAAATAACTTGTGTGGTCTTTATATGACAAGGCGCATGCTCAGAATACCAAATCTAGCGTGGTTAAATATACCAGAACTCACATGGTTCAGTATACAATCAAGTGACATGTTCGGTGTAATAAACAAAACAATATATAATATATTTAATATACGAAGAAAATACATAGTTTTTATATGACAATTCGCTTGTTTACCAAACCGAGACTAGCCTGGTCAAATTTACAAGAACTCGCACAGTTGGTATACAACACAACTCTCATTATCTACAACACTAGAATCACATGTTCGTTTAAATCATAGCTAAACTCGTACATCATCAAAATATAAGCAAATCATGAAACTAACCGTTGGTACCATCCTTTTCCACAACAGATCGCCATACACCACTATTCTTTCAAGTTAAAAAAGTTCAATAGACAAAGAACATCAGACTTCATGAATGAAAACCTTGAAAACAAGAACATAATATTATAAAACACTGCTTGAAGATATTTCAGCTGCTAATTCTTAATAATAGTAGGTAGTAATATCATGACTCTTCAATTGTTTGAAGTATCCCTTGAGTAAACTAAAAGATGCAGAACTATCTCTAAAAAGTGTCCTCCTTGCCTTCTCTAAAGCATTCTATGAGAGACGGTAAGAGATGTATAAATCGTATTCATGTTTAACAGATAATTATATATTTTTGGCTGTTGCAGAATGGTATGTCCTAATTGAATCATGAATTTCCTCCGCAATCAAATCAAATGCCAAATGACCTCGATGTTGTTTGGAGCAAACGGGACAACAAGTATATCATTCAAAAAACCGCTTAATCATAATGATACTGGGGTTGGAATCAATTGATGCATAAAATCTCAATTTACATCTAATTGCGACTTTATTTACACAATCATAAGTAATCTTACTTATTGTGTTATGCATGAATTTGAAAGAAAAATTATGATCTAGGGCATAGAGACATAAAGATAAACTTAGAGTTGCAGCACCTTTATCAAACACTTGACCAAACCTATATTTACACTATTAAACAACAATTTTATCAATGAGTTCTTGTTTAATAACAAACGTAACACCTTTTAAATGCTCCACGTCCAGATATACATCTAAATCCACAAAATTTGTTTGATAATTAAACAAACAATTCTCGTTATTACCGCATGAGTAGCTAATAATGTATTTACCTTTCACCACCTCATCCCATCTACTTTCAACGTACTCTTGAATAATATAAAAGTTTTCAAACTCGGTAAAAGAAACAATTGCAGTTTGGTAACCATTTTTTAATATACATACTCGTGGCTTATACATATCTTACCATACATTGAACAATTACTAAACAATTAGGAGCATGGTCTGTTACATGACAACTCGCATATTAAACAAATTGAAACTAGCATGGTCAAATGTATAAGGACTTTGAGCATACAGTAAAATAACATGTGTACTATACAATATAACTCTCATTATCGTCAATACTAGAATTACATAGTCGTCAACAAACTCTCATAATCATAAACCATGGTATACACAAGTATTACATTGCCTGTTACAAAGGAATCAGATAGTAAATTACAAAAGGAATCACATGTCCACCACAAGTATTTCCCCACTAAAATCTCAAGTTCATATACATGTGAATATAATGAAGGAATGCTACAATTTTTGCTTCTTCCTTTGATGAACTCACATCTTCAACAACACATGCCCGAGAACTCTAAAATCGATTCTATATATTATTTCACACCCTAAACAGATATAATAACTGAATAAAATGAATAATACAACAATTTTATAACTTATTACAATAATATATTATGTTTCTAAAAATAGAAAATAGTCAAACCTACTCTTAACTCACCTAACTGAGACAATAATCCAAAACAACGAAAGCTTGTATTCTCAGGCGAAACAACCAAGAACATCCTAATTCAGTAGACTGACTCATAAAATGGATTTTGTTGGAGTTGTCGAGGGCCTCCTGATTCTCTGATGATTCTAATTCTCAAAAGTTAGTCGTAGGATAAACTCTAGTACCAAGAGAAAGGGAGAGGCGACTAGCAAAAATTTAAATGTTTAAAAGGTCAGGAGGAAAAAAAAGCTTCTGAAAAAATTCAGCTTATATAGTTGGTAAAGGCTATTTAAGGTGTTTAAAAAATGTCTCTTGATTGGGAGTTAATTAGAAAAATGGGTATTAAGTAAGCATAAATGATATTTTAGGTATTAGGTGGCAATATAGTTGTCACTAGGTACCTTTGGTGATCTTTTCCTAAAATCTAAGGTGAGTTACAAAAAGAGGCATGTAAAACAAACTTATTACAGATAAAGGTCCAAAGTATTTGGGTAACTTTCTTCTAAAATTACACATAATACAAATACACGTGTGAAAACATGACATGATCACTATCAACCCTTCCAACTTCTTTATCATTCTGAGAACCTCATACTATATTCTTCGTTTCCCAACCCCTAGATATCACCGAAATCAAAATCATTCAAGAATCTATTACTTCATGATCAAACGTTCCACTATTTCAAATAAAAATTTATATTAAAAATAGTTTGTCACTTACTGTAGTCATCATCTGCGTCATTTATATTAGTTTTTGGTAAAAATTTTAGATATTCATTTTGCATAATATAGCTGCTTATGTCGCTCATCTATCAGTACATGGTTTTTTACTTATGTCTCACTGAAGTGAGACGAGAGATGTTCATTTATCAAATTTTAGTAGTTACCAAACAATTGAACAGAGTCCATAAATAAATTTCTACAGTCCCATATCTATCGAACGTCCATAACCCATTTACTTCGTATCACTTCATTTAGGTTTTGAGTCATTTAAAAACTTCGACAATGGTATTATTTCACATTATCTATAATTAGTCTAGTTTATCATCTATTATAGTTGACTTTGTTTTAAATCTACGCAACTTCAACTTATGTAACATGTTTGTCGTGGTTCACAAAATATATCATTTTGCATCTATTATACATTCTTTGGTTTTGCATAATATGTTGTTCTGCACTACCACAGTTTCCTTGGTTTTACATAATATATCATTCCGTATCTATGATAGTTTCTATGGTTTCGTAGAATACATCATTCCGCATCTATCATAGTTGGCATATTTTCTCATGATATATTTGTTGCTACTTTTACAGAAAAAAGACCTTAAAAAGCTTATTTCTTCATGTCATGCCTCTTTGTGTTTATAAAACTGATGAAAGAAATAAAAATAAAAACATGAACACCTTGAAGAAGCCAACAACATTATTTTATTCCCCCATAAAGGCAGCATACGAACTCAGATAATAAAAAACTTATGATTATGAAAACCAAGCCTTCAATTAGGCAAAAAGTTGGTACCCATTATAATCAATGATGTCAACGTTATTTTTAGATTAAACCATGGAAACCAACATATGTCACTAGACACAAAAAGTCCTGAACTAAGACGTTTAGAAACAAAAGAAGAAGAAAAGTCAAGGATTATCAAGATACACCTTCCCCACAAGAGAACCCTGATGTTAGAATCGAAACCTAAGATACTACACCTAATGTGGTTTTGGAAGAAGAAGATCTTAAGGTTACAGTTATTGTTGAAGAACATGATATTCATCCTCATGTTGATATTAAAGAAATGGATACTCATTCTCATGTTGATGTTGGTGTCAAAAACCAAGATGTTCCTTCTAATGATGTTGAGAAAGGGCAAGATCCTAATGTTACTGATGTTGTCAAAGAACATGATCCTAATGCTATTGTCTAAAACCATGACACTCCATCAAACAATGTTGGGGAAAAAAGATATTTTTTCGATTGTCGATGTGGTCCTAAAAGTTCTTACTTTAGATGGTAATGTTATTAGGAAAATTTAGGATGTTTCTAATGTCATATAAGTGACCTTGAATGTTGCTAAAGTATCTATTGATGTGGACAAATGCTGATCTAGATTACTTACAATAAAAAAATAAATGTATTTGGACATTTATATTTTTGTGTATTATCTTATTTTTTGTTTAAATATTATAATGTTATAATTTTTTTATTTAATTTATGATATCTCATAGTTGTTATGGTTTAATATCTATAATAGTTGCCCTTGGTATGCATCTATCATAGTTGTCATGTCATTTAGCATTGCAATGTTTTGTATTTACACAGTTTCCCTAGTTCCACATCTATCATAGTTGTCATTGTTTTTACAATGGCTTCGCAAAAGTGTCATTATTCAGTCTTGAATTACTAATATGACAAAGGAAGGAAAATATTAATAATAACAAGGTTTATTATATTAAATATAAAAAGTAAATTCATGTATTTAGTGATTAAGGACTAAACTAAAGCAAACATAAAAGATAAAAAGGCTAAATGATATGTCCTTAGAACTTGTTTGTAAAGAGTAAATGAGTGGGTGACAAATCCACTCTAATGGCAGTAATCATGTAATTTTACTATTCACCTCATGTACTATAAAAAAAGATATTCCTATTTGGGGAAAATAGTCAATGATTAGTTAATTATTACAACATATATTCATTTTGTCTCTTTCTCTCTCTACTTAATACTGATTCTCTCACTAAAGTATATGATACGAACAATTCGTAGACAGACGCTCTTCTACAAACATTTTTGCATCCAAAATTACCAAATAATTATCTGAGTTCATCAATGACGCGTCTGTGGGAACCTGATGGTACGCGGAATTAACGTTCCAAAACCAAAAAAATAATTAAAAGTATAAAAAAATATAAACTGAAATTCGTGGAG
This sequence comes from Limnanthes douglasii subsp. nivea, assembly GCA_036936605.1. NCBI lineage: Eukaryota > Viridiplantae > Streptophyta > Magnoliopsida > Brassicales > Limnanthaceae > Limnanthes > Limnanthes douglasii. The sequence goes on from JAUPFV010000002.1 coordinate 25,782,686, forward strand.
AGTTGGAGATAAATCCGACAAATAACTTGATCAGAGTCGCATCTGGAAACCATTTGATAGAAGAGCAACTGATAAATGAAGGAAACCACCATAATTGATATGCTAAAAATCTCTTTGAAGAATTTGTCTTGGTTGCTAGGCGAAACGAGTTGTTGGAGGACATTGAAAGGCTAAACGCATAAAAAGAAGCGATAATAAGCTCAAGAAGATTCAAATTAGAGGTCCGACGAGAGCACGTCATGGCGTATCATATTCAAGATGTCAATCAGTCTGAGGAAAGGCATCGGAGGAACAGTCATCGATCTTCCAAGAGACGAGCTAGATCTAAACAAAGATACGAATCGGCAGAATCTAGTGAGTAACTATCATCCTCAGATACTCATTCTAGGTATAAAACATATCATAAACAAAAAATTTAAGGTTGCATAAAAGTTCTCATCGGACCAGTCAAAGAACTAAAACTTTGAGGAAGAAGAAGTACGATCACGGGAAGAGAAAATTATACTCCGAGGAGCCTGACAAAGCGGTGAGTTCCATTCGACCGGAATATGTAACCCCTTAAAGAAAACTTCAATCTGATAGCAACAATCAGGATTACCGAGGCAACAATTAATTTACTTTTATGACTTAGGAGAGACTCTATATGGTTGCGAACGAAGGTCCGGGGGGGGGGGGGGAAGTGCTTACAAGGTTGGGCATAATTTGAGGTATGTGAAAATTGTAAGGAAGTATTTTTATTGGGGAAGTATTAGAAAATAAAAGATGTATGGAAAAATTGTAAGGAAGTATTTTTATTGGGGAAGTATTGTAAAAAGTACAATAGAAATAGTTATTATGAATACGTGAGGAGATATAGGGACTAAATGTGTAATAAGTAGAAATTAAAGTGTGTGGGGCCCATTATTATACAATAAAAAGACAACACACGAGTTGATAATATGATGGATTAATATAATATTACTTTCTCTCTCTACTTAGTCTAACTCTCAATTTCTCTCTCTAAAAAGGCACTTTCACGAAGGATTTGTTCCTCATTGTTCTGACGACAATCTCTTTCTGGAAATTATTCCTAATCTGAACGGAATCATGGAAGAGCAAGGGGATGATTTTGTTAACGACTGCGAGGAGAATCTTGTGGGGAACACTTGTCGGAATGATATGGAATATGAGGCGCGTGGTGGCCAACGCGTCGGAGAAACCTTTGATGACTCGGACCTACTGGCTCAAAGAAATGAGTTGTTGCTGAAGATTGAAAGATTGAGGGCGGAAAAAGAAACTGTTCAGGCAAATCTTCATTCTGAGGTGAGAAGGGAGCCTGACAGTGGAAAAGAATAGCGTGAAACCGATTTTCGTCCTAACAACAGAGATGATAGATATAGAGGTCATGAACGACGTTCTTCGAGGAGGAAAGAAAAACACCACCTGGACTCTTCTGATTCAAGTGATTATTCTCATTATAGTTCACCAGAATCGTATCCTAGGAGAAATCACCTAAAGAAAAGATATGGTCGAAGGCGTGTGGAACACCGAAGGGGAAGGAGTTTGGGGATAAAGTCTCCGAGTGAAAATAAGCAGGGTTATGACCAAATGAACTTTGCCTCTGGAAACCAACATGTCGACCAACGAAATTCGGAGTGGCAGCATAAGTATACTGTGCCATCCGAGGAAGGACTCTATTTTTCGAGCCATGAAAATTTGAGAGCTAATGTTTATAAGACAGGGTATAATTGGAGAGCTTCTCCTTTGTCCTCGGAAATTTTAACCGGAAACCTCCCAAAGTATTTTGATATATCGAAGCTAGAAACATTTGATGGGACACAAGATCCTGATAATCACATTAAGCAATTCAAGAATTTCATGATTAATTTCGATGACGATGATAAGTTGTTGTTTAGGGCGTTTTCTCAGACTTTCAAAAGAGTCGCTTCTAAGTTGTATAACCGGCTTCCACAGGGCTCAATAAAGAATTTCGACATGTTCTGGAATATCTTTAGACACCATTTTGTGGGGGAGCAAGAAGTTTCGAGCTAATGGAGACACAATAATCTATTGTAGGCAAAAGGTTGGGGAGAGCTTGAAGTATTACACCAATCGATTCGTTAAAACAAAAACAGACATGGAGTATTGTAAAAATTCTGTGACCCTCGCGACATTTAGGATGAGGCTTCTCCCCGTACTCTTAAATGACACGGTAGCAGAAAGTCAGGCGATGACTTTTGGGGCATTATTGGATTAAGTTGAGAAAAGGATTTTAGTGGAGGAGACTCAAGCATCCGACAAAGGATCAAGCGATCAGTTGGAAGACCCAATTTCAAAGGATTGAGTCTAACAATCAAGGGCCACGTACTAATGCACCAGCCAAGATTGCGGGTAAGTATCCGCCGAGGCCTATAACGAACCAACAAAACTATAGTAACCAGCCAAACTATAACCAAGGTACAAGGCCAATTTCGAACAAATGGATTCGTCTGGACTATTTTGCCAAGTTAACGGAAAATATGGCTAAAATATTCGATAAGGCAAGGTCAACGGTGTAGTTTAGAAAACCTTTTCCAATTCAAACTCTGATGGAAAGCAGAAGTACTAACAGGTTTTGTAAGTACCATGAGGACATTGAACATGATACTAAAGAATGCATCGCTTTGAAAAAAGAAGTGCAAGCTTTGATTGAGAACGGGATGTTGTTAGAGTTTATGAAAAAGCACTCCCAGAAAAATGATGCGGTAAAGGCTGTCCCCAAGATTGTTGATACAGCAATGGTGATTTTCGAAGAGATTGATGTTTTCAATATTGAGCAAGAATATCTGGATCCCAAGGAAAGGAGAAATAACATGACCATGGTAGAAGAGATTATTCCAAGGGGGAAAGTAAATGACATGTGCGCTTTTTTCGAGTCGTTGGCTATCTTTGGAGGCGATACCATCGCAGGGAATTCTAATAGTTCGTGGAAAAGAGATATGGTGAACCTGACCACGCAGATTGAAGCAGGGGTTTCAACACAGATGGATCATTTGCTCTCCCCCATCATATGTTTGGACGATGATGATATGAGGAATGTAGCAGGCCCACATGAAGATGCGGTGGTCATCGTTGCGGGTATAGCCGGAGCGAAGTTCATAAGATACTTATTTACACGGGAAGATCCGTGAATATTTTCTTTATGAGTACCTACATGAAAATTTCTGACCCGCCTGTTATACGGCGATCCGACAAAACTATAGTGGGATTTACCGGTGCAGCAGCGGTGGTTGTTGACAAGTTTCAGTGTGTGGTAGCGTTAGGTCGTGGGCCGTTTAGAAAAGAAGTTGAAGTGTTTTTTAGAGTTGTTGACGCACCAACATCGTACAACGCAATTTTGGGTCGCTCTTAGTTGTCCAGAATGCATGGTGTTATCTCGACGGTGCACCAATGTCTGAAATATGTGGTAGGAAACAATATAGGGACGATCAGGAGCAGCCAGAAGATGGCTCGAGAGTGTTATCAGATAGCTCTATCCTCAAAATGAGTTTGGGGAGAAGTATCATAAAAGGCATAGGAACTAAAGGAGACTTCCTCGGAAATCATTCCTGTGATGATCCGAGGGAGACCCCTGGATTTCTGGTTCGAGAGGAAGATCATGAGGAGCATAATTTTGTAGAGGGAATTTTTTTGAAGATTGGAGTAAAACTTTCTTTTGAGTTCAGAGAAAGATTGATTGCATTTTTTTTATCAACCAAGTTAAATATGTTTGCTTGGTGTGCAAAGGATGTGACGGGAGTACCACCAGAGATAATATGTCATAAACTTGCTGTACGACTTGATGTTCGACCTATTGTCAAGAAAAGGAGACCAGTTTCTCAGGAGAAGTCTGCATCTATTCTCTCGGAAGTGGAAAGGTTATTGAGCATAGGCCATATTCGAGAGTCGCAATACCCTGTATGGGCCTCGAATCCAGTCTTGGTCAGGAAAAAGAATGGCAAATGGAGGATGTGCGTGGATTTCACGGACTTGAATAGAGCTTGTCCCAATGATCCTTTTCCGGTGCCCCGAATTGATCAGTTAGTGGACTCTACCTCGGGAAACAGATTATTGTCTTTCATCGATGCTTATTAAGGGTATAATCAAATCAAATTAGATGGAAACGATGAAGAGAGCACGTCGTTTATCACTGGGAGAGGATTATATTGTTACAAGGTCATGCCATTTGGCGTGAAAAATGCAGGGGCAACTTACCAGCGTTTGGTCAACAAAATCTTTGGGGGACAAATTGGCAGGAATGTAGAAGCTTATATCTATGATATGCTAGTAAAAAGTTTGCAGGACGAAAATCATTTCTTTGACTTGGAGGGAACTTTCAATAATCTGAGTAAAGTCAATTTGAAATTGAATCAAGAAAAATGCATTTTTAGGGTACGATCGGGTAAATTCCTTGGCTATAAAATAAGTGAAAGGGGCATAGAAGCTGACCCAGAACAAATAAAAGCTTTGAAAAGTATGACGCCACCTCGGAATATCAAGGAAGTCCAGATTCTAACAGGGAGATTGGCAGCAATGAATAGGTTTATTTCTCGATAATCGGATAAATGTGCACATTTCTTCAAGGTATTAAGGAATGCGAAACAGTTTAGTTCGACCGAGGAGTGTTCAGCCGCTTTTCGCCAAAGTCAGGAATATTTGATGTCCCCGGAGATACTGTCCAAACAATTGGTGGGGGAGAAGTTAATCGTCTATGTGTCGGTATCAAATTGTGCAGTTAGTGCCGTTTTGCTCCGGGAAGAGGTCGATATATTGAAACCAATCTATTACTTCAATAAAAGTTTGATAGACGCTGAGAAACGATATCTTAAGTTGGAAAAGTTAGATTTGGCATTGGTAACAGCTGCTCGGAAAATGACACCATACTTCCAAGCACACCATATTGTTGTTCGAACGCCATTCCCCCTGAAAGGTTTGTTACAAAGGCTAGATACATCTGGAAGAATGACGAAATGGTCAGTTGAACTGGGAGATTTTGACATCATAGTCGAGCCTCACACGGTAATAAAAGCTCGGGTTTGGTTGATTTCTTGGTTATATTCCACTCAGAAAGGGACGACATGGAGATTATTGACTACTTAGATAAGACAGAATGGTTGGTTCGACCAGATGGGGGATCGAATAATTCTGGAAGCAGTGCAGGCGTGCAATTAATTTCACCGGAGGGGATAGCCATGTTTCAGGCTATTCAATTCGGTTTCAAGGCAACCAATAATGAGGCAGAGTATGAGCCAGCATTGGCGAGTTTACGATTGGCTCGAATATGTGGAGCCAAAAAGGTTAAACTGATCAGTGATTCACAGTTGGTGATAAATCAAGCTTTGGGAGAGTCCGAGGTACGAAAAGATAAACTGGCCCAATACTTAAAAGTGTTGAAAGACTTGGTTGCCGAATTTGATGGGGTTCAATACGAGCATGTTCAAAGGGAGGCAAATGTCATCCCTGATTCTTTGGCTGCAGCTTCACGGTCGGAAGGTCATCCATGGGTCCTAATTCAGGAGCATCCTTCGGTTACGGCAGGTACAGAGCATTCAATGAATATTAAGGAAGTAAGCAATGTGATCACAAATGATTGGAGGTCAGCAATCGTAGACTTCTTGGAAAAAGATAGTTTACCAACAGAAACCTCTGAGGCTAGGAGGTTCAGGTTCAAGTCTCATGGTTACATCCTGTTAGGAGGAGTCTTATATAAGAAATCCTTGAGCAGACCATTACTTAGGTGTCTAGCTACGGACGAGTCGCAGTTTGTCTTATCAGAATTGCACGACGGGGAAGGATCGGCCCATTGTGGGTATAAAGCGTTAATTCGACGAGTGTTTTTTGCTGGTTATTATTGGCCGACCATCTCTTCTGATGTGAAAGATTTGGTAAAGCGGTATGGCATGTCTAGGCGATATGCTAATATAATACACAAACCTGGGGTGCTCTTGGAGAGTATTTCATACGCAGTCCTGTTTGATAGGTGGGGCATTGACTTAGTTGGGGCCCTTCCAATGGCGTCTGGTGGAAGGCAAACCATAATAGTAGCAATGGATTATTTTTCCAAGTGGGTGGAAGCGGAACCTCTAGCAGGAACAAAAGAAAAAGATGTAATCAAGTTCGTTGTCTCGAATATTTGCTGTCGTTTTGGGGTGCCAATAAAAATCACAACGGATAATGGGCCTCAATTCGATAACAAGGAGTTTAAGAGGTTTTGCATTTCCAGGGGCATACGACAATGCTTTTTGGCCCCGTTCCATCCTCAGGCTAATTGATTCAGAGTGAAACGCAAGAGAAGCTAAAGAGGGATAAAAAACCTAATTTTATTAATCAAAACAACTCCCTCAACAATGTATAGAAGATATGTTTATATAAGGATTCAAGTGAAACCCTAAAACCAAAAATATGAAAATTACTAAAATATTCTAAAGTATTAAAAACGCAAAATAAGATGATAGATGAGCCCAAATGCCCAAAAAGGCCCATAGCTCACAAGAAAAGCTCGTGACTTGTGTTCGTGACGTCGTTTCCTTCGAAACAAGGTGATGTGGGTCAAAATCAGACACCGGAGCTCCAAACTGTAAATTCACCGCATTCTTCGGGTGATCGCCAGTCTTCATAAATTCCAGCGCTAAACTATCTGCATCATTCCTGCCGGGGTCGAGAAGATTCGTCCTCGAATCAGAACCAGTCTTCTCGTCAGAAGAGTCACCTGCATAAAGAATCAGATCCTTAACATTAAAGACATCAGACGTACGAAGATGGCTAGGCAAACGCAGTCGATAAGCATTCGGGTTTATCTGCTCCACAATCTCCACTGGGCCAATCTTCCGGGCGGCCAGTTTGTTGTACTCACTAGTAGGGTACCGATTTTTGGTTAAAACTGCCCACACATAGTCACCAACTCCGAACTGAACAGGACGACGATAAGAATCCGCCTCAGACTTATACCTGGCGGTGCTCAAGACAATCTGATCGTAAGTCGTCTGGTGGGTTTGACGAATCTGCGATACAATCTCTTCAGCAGTTGTGTGAACACGAATTTTACAGGGCAGGGCGAGCAGGTCTACAGGACCCTGGGGCACAACACCGTACATCACCTGGAAAGGACAAAGACCCGTCGAGCGGTTAAGGGCATGGTTGTGGGCAAACTCTGCCTGCGGTAGGCGCTGATCCCATGCCTTCGGGTGATCTCCCACTAGGCTGCGCAACAAGTTACCGAGGGAACGATTAACCACTTATGTCGGACCATCAGTCTGGGGGTGGTTGGTACGACTGAAACTGAGTTGCATATTCACTATGCGCCATAAACTGCGCCAGAAATGACTCACAAACCTGGTGTCATGGTCAGAAACAGGAAACACATCTGTAAACACATCAGTCCCAATAGGGCTAGCAATAGGAAACACATCGGCAAACACATCAGTCACAACAGAGCTAGTAATGGGAAACACATCTTCAAACACATCAGTCCCAACAGGGCTAGCAACGGGAAACACATCTGCAAACACATCAGTCCCAACATGGCTAGCAATAGGAAACACCTCTGCAAACACATCAGTCCTAACAGGGCTAACAATAGGAAACACATCTGCAAACACATTAGTCACAACAGGGCTAGCAACGGGAAACACATCTGCAATAACATCAGTCCCAACAGGGCTAACAGCAGGAAGCACATCTGCAAACACATCAGTCCCAACAGGGCTAGCAACATGAAACACATCAAACACATCAGTCCCAACATGGCTAGCAATAGGAAACACCTCTACAAACACATCAGTCCTAACAGGGCTAGCAATAGGAAACACATCTGCAAACACATTAGTCACAACAGGGCTAGCAACTGGAAACACATCTGCAAACACATCAACTGTCACAACCTCCTCCGTAACCTCTGTCATATCATCATCATATGTATCAAACTTTGGGAGACCATCAGGAACAATGGGGGCCGGTTCAAATGCCTCGTGAGAGAAAAGACCCCTAGCACCCGTAGCATTCGGACATTCTACCTGACGATGCCCTAATTCTCCACAGTCAAAGCAACGTAACTTACCAGCAGAACGGTTGGTCGCACCAATGGGAACAATGGGAACGGTTGGACGTGGAACTGGTTTGGACGCCGAAGTCCGTAAAGGATCACCAGTCCGTACGCCAATCTGGGTCCGGCGAGCCAACTGTTTTTCTGCCTGGAGGGCACGCCGATGGGCTTCGGAAACAGACCACGAGTCGAACATGTTCAACACATCTTGAAGCTGAAGACGCAACCCACCAATATAGCGGGATACCCGCTGATGCGGCGACTCGTTCACATTCGTACGAACCAGCAGCTGATAGAATTCTTTTATATACTCGTCCACAGATCATGGTCCTTGACGAAGATTCTGGAGTCGCTGGAATAGTTCCCGCTCGAAGTTGTAACTAGGAAAGCATTGCAGATTTGTTTTTTGAACTTCTGCCAACTGTGGACTTTATCCATACCTTCACGCTCACGGTTCTTCTTCGCTTGCTGCCACCAAGCCTGTGCCCTGCCGCGCAGGTAGATGGTGACCAACGTAACCCTTCTCTCCTCCGGGACTTTCTTGAAGTCCAGTACTTCCTCAATCTGGGATAACCAATCAACAAGCGCCTCTGCCTTAAGGCTACCATCATAGTCCGGGATGTCTACCTTAAATCCAAGCTCCTAGCGGCGGCCGTGATAAGTATTCTGTTCGAACTCCTCCCCAAAAGGGTTATCGATACCTTCAACCTCTGTGCCTTGTTGCGTGGCGTTAAGATCAGCCATCTGACGGGTAATATCAGCCACCTGACGGCGTAGGTCAGCAACTTCACGATCACCGAAATCATTTGTATCTCTAGTCACTGCAGCGCCACCGCGACCGCTGGTTCTTCCTCGCACCATCTCGCAGGACTGCTTGTGTCTGATACCACTATGATTCAGAGTGAAACGCAAGAGAAGCTAAAGAGGGATAAAAACCCTAATTTTATTAATCACAACAACTCCCTCAACAATGTATAGAAGATATGTTTATATAAGAATTCAAGTGAAACCTTAAAACCAAAAATATGAAAATTACTAAAATATTCTAAAGTATTACAAACGCATAATAAGATGATAGACGAGCCCAAATGCCCAAAAAGGCCCATAGCTCACGAGCAAAGATCGTGACTTGTGTTCGTGACGTCATTTCCTTCGAAACAAGGTGTCGTGGGTCAAAATCAGACAGCGGAACTCCAAACTGTAAATTCACCGCATTCTTCGGGTGATCGCCAGTCTTCATAAATTCCAGCGCTAAACTATCTGCATCACTAATGGTCAGGTGGAAGTGACCAATCGAACGATTTTGGATGGATTGAAAAAGAATTTGGAAGGAAATGCTGGAAAATGACCTGATTATTTACAAGAAGTATTGTGGGCTTATAGGACGACGCCTCGAACAACAACTGCTACATCTCCATTTGCCTTAGTGTACGGTATGGATGTTGTTGTCCCGTCGGAAATTGTCTTCCCATCGTACCGTGTGGCAGCTTACATAGAAAATTTGAACGATCAAAGCAGAGCCTTGGAATTGGATTTGGTGGAAGAAAAAAGACGACGCGTACATTGAAAGTCCTTGCATTATCAAACATTGATGAGGAGTAGATATGCTTCCAGAGTAAAACAAAGAGATTTAAAGGTGGGGGACAAAGTGTTACGAAAAGTTTTTATGCACACCAAAGAGAAGAATCTTGGAAAGTTGGGGCGAAATTGGGAGGGCCTTTATAAAGTAACTAAGAAAGTAAAGAATGGAACGTATAGATTAAAAGACAAGGAAGGGCGGTATCTTAGGCATCCATGGAATATCGAAAACATAAAATTATATCTGGAATGAGGAAGAAGTTAGCATGTAATGATTATGTTTTGTGTATATTCAAGGTTAGAAAAACAGCGAGGGCATACTATTTCCTACCGTGTTAGGCACATGAAGGTTTTAACGAGGTGTCATTATGAGCTGATCAATACAATTACGTTTTTTTCCTCGAATTATTCTTTCTGAGAAAACATTTTTTTCCTCAAATTATTCTTGCTGAGATAACATTTTTTCCTTGAATTATGTTTTTATAAGCTTGACTTAGCGCAACATACAACGATTATTACGATTAAAATTGGCATAAAGCAACCATTCAACGCAAGTTGGCACACACTTATTTTTTCACATAAAATAACAAGTTATAAAATTGGCATTTCAAAAAGTGGCATACTCAAAAATTCGAGGCGGATGCTCTTCGGAACAAGTCAGGTGGATTACAAAAATTGCCTTATAAGGACTTCTACATAAAGATTGCCGAACATGCTAACATTTATATTACAAGTTTTATCTAGTCAGAGGATTCCAAGTAGTCGCTATCTTCGGAATCTGAAGATTCACTATCATTAACCACAATGTTAGGAAGATGAAGGTCGGGGGAGTCGAGCTTCCAAAAACTGCCTAATTTATACTCGGGGTATTCTGCATGAATTTGAGTGATCAGCCCTGCTCGGGTTATAGCATCTCGAGCGTTGAGATTGTCCGCGCAATTGGCCGCATAGGCATTCACCGTTTTATCTTTCTCTTCCTCAACTTGTTGAGGAAAATCTTCAATTCTCTTCACTAACTTTTTTTTGTCCTCCATAACAACCTCGTAATCAGCAAAACAATCATTAAATCCCTTGCATGCAAGATGGTGAGCTTTCTAGAATTCTGTAATAAGTTTCTATTGGGCCCCCGTCTTCTTTTGGTAAAGATCCCTCTCCTTCTGGCAACATTTTTTGAGGATAAGTACGTAACTTTCAGAAGCTGACAGTCTTTCAAAAATTGCATTTGCTTGACTTCTAAAATGGTGTATTGTTTCTTTGCCTCTTCAAGTTGAGAGGAAGCAAGAGAAGCCTTGAACTTATAATGGTTTTTCCGGTCTTCTAGATGCTGCATCCTTCTTCCCATGTTGATATAAGCATGAAGAAGCATGCGAAGGCTTAGTGAAAATTCATCATGCTGAGCCGATTGTTGCAAGGTCAAAATACAAAGACTCACCAGTTAGAATATTGAGGTTAACATTTTGAGGAGGATTGCTTCGGGGAAATGGGAGCGGTGCTAATGTGGGTGAAATTTCAATAGAGAGGGACTTGAAGCCTGGGGAAAAGGAGAATTGGGTGTCTGAGTTGAATTTTCTCTAGCTTCCTTTTCAGGCTCACTCGACGCATCTTGGGTCCCAGTGCCTTGGGTAATTTCCTGGATATCATCCTGTGTTTTAGCACCCTCCGATAATTCTTGGATGGGTTCCAAAACAACCTTTTTCTTGCTTTTTTATCTTGGTATCTTTTTTCTTGCTCGAGCGGACAGGTTTCTTTGGAGGGGAAATTGAAATGGGTGCAACAGTATTTGCCAAAGAGGATGGCTCCTAATTAGCAGCTGGCCCTTCAGAATCTGAATGAAGGTCTTTTGTGGACACTTCCTCGTCGGAGTCACCAAGGTGACTTTTGGCACGAGAGCATTTCGGAAGATAGATGACTATATCTTTTTTGGTTAGTCGATCAAGGATTTCTTGTTGAGAGGGAGGGGTCATCAATTCTTTCAGGGTCAATCGGTCAAGGGGATTCAGCCTGCAGAGTCGACTTTTGGCCAAGTTGTTGTTCATAAAGCACAGGCGGAATTTGTTTTCCCAATTTTCTTTGGCCCACTCGCTGAGTTTGGTGAAGACGGTAGTAGCACTCTCTACATAGTCTGTGTATGGTTTTGAAATTCGGGTCATAGCTACAAAAAAAAAAATTAGTTAGTACGTCATTATCCGAGGAGGAAAGGTAAACGATGAAGTAAATGGACTTACATTTGTTGGTCCACAACAGAGACAGCTTGTGTGGATTCGAAGGAGTCGATTCTGATCCTGTCTCCCAATGGCCAGAGAAGTAGACAAATTGTTTCCTCCATTTTGTATCAGCTTCTAGCAAGTCTTTCAATACTTTTTGCGCTCGGCCAAAAGTTAATGAATAAAACCGGAAAAAAAGATTATTTGCTAGGCCAGATAATCGGATGAGCTCTTCTAAGGAAAATTTGTTTCCTAAAATCCTCGAAGCCATGATACATGCCATAAATGTGAACCACATATTTGGACCGGCTTGTGAAGGGCAGAGGTCGATCTTGGCAAAGTATTCAATAAAAATGGGTCTAAAGGATACCTTAACCCCCATTTTATAATTTCCATGTAAACATCTAACTCATTATCCCTAACTGATAAAAGAGTCTCATCTTCCGAGGGGAATCTAATGTCGATGTACGAGGGGATGCACCATCGCGTCCTCAGCATGGGCTCCTCCGAAGGCAAAAAGTACTTATAAGATATGTTGTGAAGTCCAACCATATGCTTATTTTCGATTCCTCGAATGTTGTTGCCTGCAATGGCATTAAGTTCTAAGGGAAGAGTGATGTCTCCCTTAGATTTAGGGGAAATCCGACGAGCTTGTTCTTCGGACGTTGTTAGGGGAGCGGTAATCATTCGACTAGAAGAACCCGAGGGAAGGTCAATGGCTTTACTCTGCTCTGCAGTAGAAATCGGTTGAGTCGCTGGCTCAGGATTATACGAGGCAATTGCTTTCCCTTTATCAGCCAAGGATTTGTTTCGCATCACTTGAAGATCGTCTTCGACAATGAGGGTTGTTGCTGGGGAAAATCGAGGGCTCTCGGTTGCCGTTACTAAAGGGGTGGCTGGAAGGCTCGATCCAGAAGTGTCGGTTTTCCGAGGAGGATTTTCAACTACTAAAGCCAAAGTGGGTTCTGGGGTTTCCGAGGGAGTTTCTTTGGCACGCTTGCGTTCGTATGAGTTCTTTTTATCCTTATGGTACCTTTTCCTCTTACCAGAACAATCCTTATGGTGTCTATCTTTACCCATGAGTTCGAGGGGTTAAGATCGTAAGCTTGATTTTGTTGCGAAATTTCGAGGGGTATGATAGAAGCAGAGTTTTCTGATGGAGGCCATGAGCAACGTATTCACCAGCAACAACTCTCTTTTGAAATTGTTTACTGATTAAAAGCCACTATGGAATCCGACGAGGTTTATAAGCCAGCTTTCTTTCTCTATAAAGTTTAGAACGAAAAGTTTAGAGTTTAAATGAAAGAGATCAGTATTTATAGAGGAAGATGGGCTTTTAGGGTAAGATAGGCATGGGGACATTTTCCTTTGTTTTCCTAAGGGTATTATGGGTGACATAGGTACAATTATTTTGATTCGAAAAACGAGGGAGAAGATGAAGAGGCAATCAAATGATCAAAAGTATTGGGAAATGGGATAAGATGTCTAAAGAGATTTGGTGACAAGGAATTACGACTAATGACGTCATCAAAAAGGTGGAAGGTTGTTGATTGGGGTGTGCAAGTTCGCACTTATAATTGCAATGAGTCCAATCGTTGCAATTTATTAGCCAAGTATGGGAGGCTATATAATGTCGAGACAATTAATTCCGATGAAAAAAATTGATGAGAGGTATGGTTCAAGCTTTGCTAAGACATTACAAGGTTTGGGGGGGCTATATTAGCCAAGTATTTTTCGAAGAGGCATTTTTTGAAGAGGTATTGTTCGAGGACTGTTAAAGAGTAAAATATATTTGAAGAGTAAAAGATATTCGAAGAGTAAAAAATATTCCAAAAGTAAATGATATTCGAAGCGAAAATATATTCGAAGAGAAAAGATATTCGAAGAGGAAGGCTGTTCGAAGAGGCATTTTGTATTCGAAGAAGTATTATTGAAGGATAGATAAAGAGTAGAAGATATTCGAGGAAGTGCATTTTCAAGGAGAATTGAAACAAACAAGATGAAATTCGGAGATGTATTCACAGTCCTAGTAAAAATATTTTTACTAGGACTGGGGAGCTACTGATGAGGGAGAATAAAAGATGTATGGGAAAATTGTAACGAAGTATTTTTATTGGGGAAGTATTGTAAAAAGTACAGTAGAAATAGTTATTATGAATAAGTGAGGAAATATAGGGGCTAAATGTGTAATAGGTAGGAATTAAAGTGTGTGAGAACTATTATTATACAATAAAATACCACACATGAGTTGATAATCTGATGGATTAATATAATATTACTTTCTCTCTCTACTTAGTCTAACTATCACTTTCTCTCTCTAAAAAGGCACTTTCACAAAGCATTTGTTCTTCATTGTTTGGACCCCCGAATAATCACATAACACAAAATCACCCTTGAGCTATTTCTTGATTCATCAACCTCCACTCTCTCTTAAGATTTTGTCTGGAAATCTTTCCAAATGGTTCGACATATCAAAGCTTGAAAATTTTGATGGGAAATAAGATCTAGATAGTCACATTGAACAGTTCAAGAATTTTATGATCAATTACGATGATAATGACAAGTTATTGTGCATGGAATTTCTCAAACTTTCAAGAATGTTGCATTAAAGTGGTACAATCATCTACCTCAAGGGCGCATAAAGGATTTTGATATGTTTTGGAGTATGTTCCGAAAAAACTTTGTTAGAAGAAAAAGTCACGAGCGAACTGGTACAATATCATTTACTGCATGCAAAAGGTTGGGGAGAGTCTAAAATAGTATACGAAACGCTTTATTCAAGTTAAGACATATATGGAATGTTTTGAAGACAAAGTGGCTATGGCTGCTTTCTTAATTGGTTTCCGAGGTTGATGAAAAATAATGCCACGGAGATGCAGGCTATGACATTCGGAGCATTGCTGGACCAAATAGAGAACCAAATTTTAGTTGAAGAAACTAGAGCTTCAGAGATAGAGTCGATGTCTTAGTTTTACCACGATCTGACTATAATAAGAGCCAGTTCGCCACCAGTGAATCTCTGATCGCAGGTATCACATCCACCGACCACAGTCCGACCCCGACTGCTAGTTGAAGCCAAAAATCAAGTACCATAAATAGTAATCAGTACTCAACAATACACACCTGTAGTTAACACTTAACAGTATGTCAGACCTATGTCCAACAAGTGTTTCTGACCCGCCCATTATGTTGATTTTCTTGAGTGTATTGGTGAGTATAGATTTTTCCTTAGGAAATTGTTATAAGTGAACTCTAGAGAGAGAAATAGTTAAAAAGTTTTTAGAGCGGGAAATTTTAAGTACAAATGAGTTGACTAGCAAAAGTGTTCAACCTCTTTATTAGGTAAGCCTTGCTCTTTATATAGAGGAGCGAAGGCTTAGCCTTAAAGTGAAATCTGTTACAAAAAGGACAAATTACCCTTTAGTCTTTAACAATAGTATATAGTCACAAATATTCTCTAAAACATATATTATATATAACTTACATACAATTTAATATTTAAATTTATATTACCTACAATTTAGTCCTTGAAATCCTACTTCCATATTAGTAGCCTCCCTAGTTCTCATAGCAGTAAATTAATGACGAGAACAGTAAATCCACTCGGTATTGCTCAAATCCGAGGTTAGACAAGAGACTAAAAAGACTGATATGGGAGACCAATCTAATTGATCATGTGCTGATCGACGAGCTAAAACTGAGCATAAAAAATCGTGCTTCATATCTCCTAAAGAGCGATATTCCTCTCGTAAAGGGAAAAAAGACAAGCCAAAGTATATAACCTCTAACGATGAGGAAGTAGAAGGCTCTGCTTCGAGTTTTAAAAGATACAGGGGTTCTTCAAAAGAGGAATCATATAGAGAGCACTTGAGGAAGCATAAGAAGGAAAGAAATCTAAAAGAGACAATATTCCTCGTTCAACGTGATGCGAAGGAAACACTTCGAAACAGTATGCTGAGATTGATCAAAATCTATATGCAGTAATGGGAACATATGATCCGTTTGTGCAAGGTATCGATTGGAGAAATTCTTCATTAACAAGTCAATTTGCTTTATAACTCTTCCAAAGCGTTTTGACATTTCCAAAGTAGAAAAGCTCGATGGGATGCAAGCTCCCGATGATCACATCAAAAAATTTAATAACTATATGATAAACATTAAAAATGACGACCGCCTAGTGTGTCGTGCATTTTTGCAGACTTTTAAGGGAACAACTTTAAAGTGGTACAATCGAATTCCTAGGGGATCCATTTTAAATTTTAGGGATTTTTATATTGCATTTCGAAGGTAGTTTGTGGGGAGTAAAGAAATGAGCGCAAATGGAGATACCATTATTAAGTGCAAACAGGCACCTGGAGAGAAGTTAAAGGTTATATGAAGAGATTCGTTTTAACCAAAGATAGTTTGGACAACTGTGAAGAGAATATGGCGATGGCAGCTTTTTGCCAAGGATTATTGCTAGGGGATCTGGCCAATGAGACTATGAAGAGAATTTCCTTAACTTTTGGAGCTTTGATGGCTCAAGTTGATGATCAGATTAACGTTGAAGAGTCAACTAGAGTCCAAGGTGGACCGGTAAGAACTCTAAAGAATTCGTGTCAAGCGGCCAATAACCAAGGGCAGCCCTCGAATGGAAATGATAATCATCATACAAGACAAAAGAATAACAACTTGCCTACGCGGATTCGTGGATATTCAAATCACGCTTCATCTAATAACTATAACAGGCCAAGGCCAACTCAATGGGTTAAACAAGAGTACTATGATGATCTCACAGAGAATGTAGCTGTGATTTGGGATAAAACCAAGAGCTTCGTAAATTTTAGGAATCCAACCCCAATTAGTTGGCCAAGAGAGGAAAAGAACAACCAATTTTGTAGATATTATGAGGATATCGAGCATGATACCAATGACTGCATTGCTCTAAAGAAAGAGGTTCAAACTTTGATTAAAAATGGGAATATGTTGACTTATGTAAAGTCGCAATGGAGTGGTTGGAAGACTAACATTGCATCAACTTCGAGGGCTACGCCAGCTAAAAATTTGATGATTTTGGATTAAAAAATTGAACTATTTGATGCTTCGTCTGAATATATGGAGAAGGATTCGAACTGGTTGCTTTTGGTGGCAGTCGAAGAGCCCGTAGAAAAGAGGAATGTGGGATATTTATGTATGTTCTTTGAGTCGTTAGCCATTTTCAGAGGCGATTCGATTACTGGAAATTTGAATAGTTCGAGGAAGAGACATGTTGCAATCTGAAAACTCAAATTGAAAGGAAGATTTCTACACATTTGTATGGAAAGAAGGCTATTCCTTTCATTTTTTTATGAGAAAGATGTCTACCATCGATAATTTTGAGGTCATCGACCAGGGTGAGGTAATAAAATGGAAGCTTGAGACTTTTCGATAATTGAATTAAGAAGATGAAATCCTTGATGCTGATTGGAATATGAGATAGTTGAGATGCCATTATCACTTACATGAGAGTGAACCATTGATTCAGTGCCACTTGAGTAGTGTATAAGTTGAGAAGTTCAACGTATTCCACGATCATAGGATCCAATGGAAACCGAAGACCCCAATTTATGATTTCATGGTAGACTATTAACTCGTCGTCTTTGCAGTCTAAGGGAGTCTCTCCTTCTTTAGGCAGACGAACTGTTATTTTATATCCCATTCCATATTGCCTTTATATATATAAAGCATGGCTGTCTTTGTAATATATGCATCGAACTTTTTTTAATTGAATGATGTAATTGGTATCGAGATCCCTTAGATTTCTGCTAATTGCAGCTCTTTCTACTTCGGAAACAAAGCCTGGTTCTTTCTTTTTTCGAGGCTTACGGGTATTTTTTTGAGTTTTCGTCATCGGATTCAGCTTCATGGTCAGTTATGGTAGCCTCAGAATCGGCTTCATTGGCTCTTGATGTTTCTTCTCTAGTTTGGGAAGGGTTTTTTTAAGCAATGGATCCACAGTTTCTTGTGAAGGATTATTTGTTCGAGGAACTTCCTCGGTTATTTCTCTCTACGGAGAAGCTTGAGTATCTGGGTTCGAAGGGGGAGGAGTTGGAATGATTTCTGAATCGTCTCCCATAGCTATAAAAGTTCATATTTTTCTGGTTGTTGAAGGATGATTCGAAGAAGGAGTATTTGATATTTTGCTTGAAGAAGATTCTTCACTAATCAAAGGAGAAACATTAATTTGAGAAGAATAGACTCGAGGTGTTTTAGGAGCTAGAACTTTGCAAGGGGAACACTCTTGGATTATCGGAGAAGGAGACAAAGTATGAGTTTTGGTTGGATAAAAATTACCATAGTAAATTGTTTTGGTGGTTGTTCTAATAAGATCGTTATTAATTAATCGTGCAGCTTTATATTCTTCCGCTTTTTGAGTAATGCAAAAGTATTCGTACGATCGGAACACTAAGTTGTTAACAGGTTCCGGAGATTTTGGTTTTTCTGGAATCTTAGTCTTGGATTTTTTGTTTTTTGAGTTTTTTCTCATAAACCGGATGAAGATTAATCGGAGAAGATGAATATTGATCGGAAAGCTTGATTTTTTCTGATCAAGATACTGGAAAAGATGAAGAACGCGATGAAGGTAGCCAAGTGTTTGAATTCTCTCTCAAATGATTTGTGTTGTGAGAATGAAAAGTGAGACTATTGTTATATTTATAGAAAGATAAGAAGACGTATGAAGTGGGAAGGCCCCTCATGGTGATAGGGCAGAATACAAAGCGGTGAGAAGATTAGGAGTTCGACATTTGTTAGACTAGGCATCTAGCTATGGTTCTAGAAGTTATATAGTCATGATGGATTTGAACGGTAATATAAAACGGTTAAATTTGTGTACACTTTCGATAAAAGTCGATGAATACATTTTGAAGCTCTACTTCCATAATGATTCGAGGAGATGCATTGGCTTTGAATTTATATTTGTTTATTGCTTCTTTGAATTTACCAAAGTTTTTTGTTTCAAATTTACATTTTCTTATTGATTTTCGGACTTCGAGCCTGTATCACAACAACTGATATGACATATGGAAGAATTCGAAGATATTTTAGTTCTAATTCATTTACTGACATGAGAACTAGAGGGGCTACTGATATGGAAGTAGGATTTTAACGACTAAATGGTACATAATGTAAATTTAAGAATTAAACTGTAAATAATGTAAGTTTAGTCCTTAAATTATATATAATGTAAGTTTAGAGAACATTTGTGACTATGTAGTATTGTTAAGGACTAAAGGGCAATTTGTCCTTCTTTGTAATAGATTTCACTTTCAGACTAAGTCTTGGCTCCTCTATATAAAGGGCAAGGCTTACCTAATAAAAGAGTTGAAAACTTTTTCTATTGAACTCATTTATACTTAAACTTTCTCTCTCTAAAAACTCTCTAACTCTTTCTCTCTCTAGAATTTAATTATAACAGTTTCCTAAGGAAAAAATTTTACTCACCATATATCAACTATCTTTGAGAATACACGTTCACATGTACACTTTCGTAAGCCCTTCCGAATGCATACCTCAAGAGAGAATAGAAAAAATAAATATTTTATGTATCATGAGCATATCGGGCACGATACGAAAGACTGTGTGGCGCTGAAAAAAAAAGTAAAATATTTGATAGAAAATGGAAAGTGAATCATTTTTTTAAACAAGAATTCTGCGGTTTCTCTCAAGCAAATAGTTGTTCCTAAGAAAGAGGATATGACGATGATATTATAAAAATTCGATGAAAAATATATAAATGCATTCGATATATCTGTTGAGTATTCAGATCTGAAGCCAAACAAGAATAGTATAAACATGGTACAAGAACCGATAGCAAGGGGCAAAGTTAGTGAGTTGAGTGTTTTTTTGAATCACTAACAATTTTTGGGGGACATACAGTTGCAAGAATATAATATTATTCTCGGAAGATACATATAGTTAGTCTAGTAACACAATTGGAAGCAGGCACTTCAATACATATACACAGAAATCCATCTCCAGTTCTTTGCTTGGAAGATGATGATATGAGAGACATAGCTGGTCTGCACGAGGATGCAGTAGTAATCTGAGCAGAGACAGTGGGAAATGAGATAAGAAACATTCTTATTGATACTGGTACTTCAGCTAACATAATGTTTATGTCTACTTATAGCCAGATCAAAACCCACCAACAATCTTGCAATCAGACCGAACGATAGTTGGGTTCATCGAAGCTACTGCTGAAGTAATTAGAGAATTCATAAAGATGGTGGAGTTTGGCCGAGGACCATTCAAGAAAGTTGTAACAGTTTTATTTGTAATGGTGGTTGTTCCCACATCTTACATTGTTATCTTCAGAAGGTCATGATTGTCTAAAATGCATGTCTTGCCATATATTGTCCAGCAATGTTTGAAGTATGTAGTAGGAAGCAACGTGGGAACAATAAAAAGTAGCCAGAAGCTGGCACGAGAATGTTATCGAGCAGCATTGGCCCCTTAGCAGATTAAAGGGGTTGAGTCGAAAAAAGTATAGCAATCAGTGGGGGTTTGCTCGGAGTCAGATCCCATGGATGATCCGAGGGAAGCCCCCGGGTTCATGGTCTGAGATGATAGCTTTGAGGATCATGTCTTCTTTCAGGGTAAAAGCCTCAAAATCGGCACCAGATTATCCCAGGAGGTAAAAGAAAGTTTAATCAAATTTATTTCGACAAAACTACATTTGTTTGCATGGTGTACAAAGGATATCACATGAGTTCCAACAAATGTTATTTGTCATAGGCTTGCGGTGCGAAACAATGTTCATCTGATCATACATAAGAAGAGATTTTTTTCTCAATAAAAGCTAAATCCATAATGGCAGAGGTGGATCGTTTAACCAAAGTAGGTCACATACGTGAGTCGCAATATCCTTTATGAACTGCTAATCCGATCCTAGTAAAGAAGTAAAACGGAAAGCGGTGAATGTGTGTTGATTCACCGATCTAAATAGGGTGTGCCCCAAAGATCATTTCCATGAGCTCAACATAGATCAGTTGGTTGATTCAAAATCTAGAAACCGGTTGTTATCTTGTATAGATCCCTATGCCAGGTATAATCAGATCCAAGAGATCAAGAGAGCACAATATTTTATTACCGGAACATGTTTACATTGCTACAAGATAATGTCATTCGGATTAAACAATATTGGGGAAACGTACCAGCGATTAGTAAACAAACCTTTTGAGGGTCAAATTGGAAGAATTGTTGAGCTTTAAATTACTGATATGTTAGTCAAAAGCTTAAAAGATGAAAATCATTTGGCTAACTTAGAAGAAACTGTTGCCAATTTGACAAAGATAAATCTAAAACTGAATCCGAAAAAATTCACGTTCGGGGTAAGATCCGTAAATTGTTTAGGTTACATAGTCAGTGAACAAGGTATTGAAGTTGATCCAATAAAATTAAAGGCTCTCTGTACTATGGCCCCACCAAGAACGATCAAAGAGGTACAAATCTTGAGTGGAAGATTGGCAAGGTTGAATAGGTTCATATCGCGGTCCTCAGATAAGTTCGCTCATTTCTTCCAAGTGCTAAGAAAATCCAATTGTTTTTACTGAACTGAAGAATATTCGGACGCTTTTCACCATATCAACGAATACCTTTCTTCACCGGAGGTATTTACAAAGCCAAATCCGGGGAAAACGTTATATATTTATTCGGCGGTGTTAGATTCCGTGTTGAGTGCGGTTTTAATCCAAGAAGAGGGCAATGTTTTGAGGCCGTTATATTACATAAGTAAAAGTTTTCTACATATTGAGAAGCGATATCTTAGGTTAGCAAAGCTAGCCCTTGCACTAGTTAGATTCGCACAAAAAATAAAGTCTTACTTTCAGGCTCATTCGATTGTCGTACAAATATCTTTTCCTTTGAACATGTTACAAAGGCCCGATGCGTAAAGGAAGAATGACTAAGTGGTCAGTTGAGCTTGGAGATTTTGATATTGAATTTGAACCAAGAACTACTATTAAAGCACAAGTATTAGCTGATTTTTTAGTTGAGTTTCATTCTGATCATAATGAAATGGAACTCGATAAAGAAGAACTTGGAACATAATGGACAGTCCGAACCGATGGAGGTTCAAGATTGTCTGGTTGTAGAGCAGGTGTGCAATTGGTATCTCCAGAGGGAATCGCTATATATCAAGCCATTTGATTAGGCTTTAAATCAAATCGAATAATGAAGCCGAGTATGAAAGCTGCTTTGGCAGGCTAAAAACTTGCTAAAATTTGTAGAGCTAAAAGAGTAAGGCTGATAAGTGATTCACGAATGAAAAGGAAAAGCGTATAGAGTTGGACGTGATAGAGGAAAAGAAAATAATGGTATAATTAAATTCTTTACATTATTAGATTTTGATAAGAAGTCGATCTGCGTCAAAAGTTAGAAGAAAAGAGTTCAAAGTCGGGGACAAAGTCTTAAGGAAAGTCTTCATTCACAAAAAGAAAAGAGGCTGGGAAAGTTGGCTGCTAATTGGGAGGGCCTGTACACGGTAACAAAGAAGATCAAGTTGGGGACGTACAAACTCAAAGATAAACAAGGACAGATCTTCCATACCCTTGGAACATGGAGCACCTCAAAATTTATTTAAAATGAATGAGTAACTATGTAAATATTTTATTTTATCAACTTATGTAAGTATCTGTGGTATATTATTTCCTACTCTTGTGGCGCATGCAGATTTTAATGAGATGTCCTAATAGCCGACTTATATATAAAATCATTTTGCCATCTTAAAATGAGTCGCATAATGTTCATTTTTTGAACTCAAAAGACACTCCAATTTTTTTTGATAATAATGTTCTTCTCTTTGAACTCAAAAGACACTCCAAAAAAGTTAGGACAATAATGTTCATATTTTTTAACTCAAAAGACATTCCAAAAAAGTTTAGACAATAATTTTTATCTTTTTTAACTCAAAAGACATTCCAAAAAAGTTTGCATAATAATGTTCTTCTTTTTTAACTCAA
The DNA here is from genome assembly GCA_036936605.1 of Limnanthes douglasii subsp. nivea. NCBI lineage: Eukaryota > Viridiplantae > Streptophyta > Magnoliopsida > Brassicales > Limnanthaceae > Limnanthes > Limnanthes douglasii. The sequence goes on from JAUPFV010000002.1 coordinate 25,805,485, forward strand.
AAAACACTCCAAAAAGTTTGGGCAATAATATTCATCTTTTTAAACTCAAAAAACATTCCAAAAACGTTAGGACAATAATGTTTATCTTTTTTAACTCAAAATTTATTCTAAAAAGGTTTGGAAAATAACATTCATCTTTTTGAACTTAACCATTTAAAAAAAATTAATAAAAATGTTCATATTTTGGGGCACAAAAGATAATCTGGGGAAAGCCTTCCTTATTTTGAACCAATAAACAAATGGTTAAAAAAGTTTTCATCGCTTTAAATATGGGTCAAACACTTTTAAATAAAAGATATTTTACCTAAGAAATATGTTGATATAAACCTTTTTCAATATGAAGAATATTTTACCAAAATTAGAGTTATAGAAAAACAAATCAAATTAAGAAACTATTTATCTTCCAAATGAATTAGAGTTTACATCAGTTAAAATTTAAGGAAAAAACTTACATTACTTATAATTAAATCTTTATATTTACATTACTTACAATTTAGTCTCAAAATCCTATTTCCATATCACAAGCCCCTCTAGTTCTTATGTCAGTAAATGAATGAGAACTAAAATATCTTCGAATCCATTTGTCATTGAATCCAAATATCTTCGAATACTTTCATATGTTATGTAACCTGTGATAAGCTTAAAGCAATCATTCTAAGCAACCATCTTAAACAATCATTTGAAGCGCATATTGATAAGCAAATATATTCATAAGGGACTTAAATGTAATTAATAAGGACTTAAATGATAAGTTTTATTAATATAGAGTAAGATTAAGCCTTATAAGAAGAATATGGACTGAACTGTAAATATCTCTCTTATGTAACCGATTTTGTAACTAACTTACTAGGCCTATTTAAAAAGGCCGAGGAGGTTGATTACGCCTATGAAATTTTTAGAGGAGAAAGACAATATTCACATCTGAAAATCTCTGTTGATTCTAAGTAGATATTCTCAATCTTCTCTAGTTACTTTCTATTCTCACCAAATTGGCGCTAGAAGGAGGGGGCGAAGATACCTTGATCGATAGATCAAAAATCGAGTCTCGAATTTTTTCGTTTTCTGAAGCATTACGTTTATATTTTCGCTGATCGGAGATGAATTCGGAGGAAGGTGATAATCCGTCTGTTCGAAAGGCTATGGAGACATTGGAATCTGATCTGCAAGAAAAAGAGGCAGGTGAATCAGTTCCAATTCAATCAAACCAATTTGATTTTGAAGGAAAAATGAAGGAGTTAATAAGAAAAGTGGCAGAACTTGATGAATTTGCTCAAATGAAACAAGGTAATAATGGCGCTAAACTTAGATCTGAAATATCCAAAGGTAATCGGGATGATCAGTCGGATCAATCGAATGACGACGATGATGTTCAACATGCTCGACGTAAGATACGTTTTGAGCGAAGGAAGGAGCACAGTGGAATAAAGAAAAAGGAAAAGTTGCAGAAGCGACGGTATGTAGATTCTAGTGAAGAAGATGATGAAAATTCGGAATCAGATGAAACACCAAGATATAAGCATTTTCGAGGTCATTCAAGAGAAGGAGGATATGAATTGTGGCCAACTAAAATGTATAAGGAAGGAAGGCAAAAGAAGCAAATGCGAGTGTATTCTCCTCGGAAAGTATATTCTCCTCGGAAATTTGAAGGGGAACCAAGTTTGTATGCTACTGTGGGAATGAGGAATGAAGACCAGTATGTTCAAGGAGTAGATTGGAGGGATTCGTCGTTGATTAGTGCGATCAGATCTGTACCGCTTCTGAGGCGGTTCGACATTTCTAAAATTGACAAGTTTGATGGAACTCAAGATCCAGATGATCATATAGAGCAATTCAAGAACTATATGACTAATTTCGAGGATGATGATAAATTGGTTTGCATGGCCTTCTCTCAGACATTCAAAGGAACTGCATTAAAATGGTATAACAAGATTCCTAAGGAGTCTATTGCAAATTTTAGAGACTTTTACACAGCTTTTCGAAGACAGTTTGTGGGAAGCAAAGAAATGAGAGCTAATGGAGATACAATAATACAATGTAAGCAAGCTGTGGGAGAAAAGTTGAAGGATTATACTAAGAGATTTGTGTCAACAAAAGCAGGATTAGATGATTGTGAGGAATTGGTGGCTATGGCAGCGTTTTGACAAGGATTGTTGCCAGGAGATTTAGCTGATGAAATAACAAGGCGTAGGGCATTAACGTTTGGAGCTCTCATGGCTCAGGTTGAAGATCAGATCAAAGTCGAAGAGTCTACTCGAGTTCGAGGAGGAAATATTGGTGTTCAGAAAGGGAATAATCAGGTGGGAAATAGTCAAGTGAACGCTTCGAATAATAGCTCGTCAAGGGCGAGGGGTAATAAAAATGTTTCTTACCGAGGAGGTTCGAGTTCATATCAAGGGGGTTCTAATCATCACAATTTTAGTAATCAATACCAGTTCAAACCAAGATCGAATGTATGGGTGAAACCAGAATATTATGCGGATTTGACTGAAAGTGTGGCATCGATATATGAGAAAAGCAAGGGAACAGTAAATTTCAGAAAGCCGGCAGCGATTAATAGGCCAAGAGAAGAACGCAATAACAGCTTCTGTAGGTATCACGATGATATTGGACATGATACAAATGATTGTATTGCTTTGAAGAAGGAGATGCAAATTTTGATAGAGAATGGAAAATTGTTGGAGTATGTCAAAAAGAACGCTAAAGTTGTAACTCAAAAGGTTGGTAATCCTAACTCTAAGCAGGAAACTGCACTAATGATTTTAGATGTCGCAGATGATCAATTTGATGTGGCTTTGGAATATGTCGACCCAGACCCTAGTCGATTGTTGTTGATGTCAGTTGATGAGCCGATGTGTAAGGGACGTGCTCGAGATCTGTGTGCGTTCTTTGAGTCATTGACAATATTTGGGGGAGACTAAATGACTAATAATACCAATAATTCGAGGAAAAGACATATAGTGAATTTAGCGAATCAAATTGAAGGAGGAGCATCGGCACATCTATACAATAAGAATGTCCCATTTATAATTTTCGATGGGGATGATTTGAGAGGAATTAATGGACCACATGAAGATGCAGTGGTCATTGGAGCAGAAGTGTGTGGGGTAGAAATTCGACGAGTATTGATTGATACTGGAAGTTCTGCTAATGTGCTGTTCAAATCAGCATATGATAGATTGAGTGCTCCACCTCGGATAGAAAGGTCAGAAAGAACTATAATTGGCTTTACTGGTGCAACAGCGAATGTAGTGGGAGAGTTTGAAGGTGAAATTTCTCTTGGAAAAGGGCCTTTTAAAAAGAAAAGTACAAGTACTTTTTATGGTGGTAGATTGTCCGTCGAGCTACAATGCTATTTTTGGAAGGTCATGGCTGGCAAAAATGTACGCTATAGTTTCTACAGTTCATGAATGTTTGAAATATGTAGTCGGGGATCGAATTGGTGTAATTCGAAGTGATCAAAAAGTAGCTAGAGAGTGTTACGCTGCTGCATTTCGACTACGTGATAAAAGTACCGATGATCCAATGGAGAAATAGCAGGTTGGGGGGTTGCCCTCTGGTAGTAAAGATGAAGGAATTGATGATCCGAGGTCAACCCCGAGTTCTGTGGTAGTAAGTGAAGAGATAGAAGAATACGTCTTCGATAATAGCAGAGTACTTCGAATTGGGACTTTATTGTCTTTATCAGTGCGAGAAAGATTGTTGAATTTTTTGTCTAAGAACTTAGATGTGTTTGCTTGGAGGTCCGAGGATGTAGTGGGGGTCCCAATTGATATTATATGTCATAGCTTGGCTGTGGATTCGAAGATCAAGCCGATAATACAAAAAAGGAGAGCTTTTTCGTTGGAAAAATCCGAGGCCATAGTTGCTGAGGTCGATAGATTGTATAAGATGGGGCATATCCGGGAGTCCAAATATCCGAAGTGGACAGCTAATCCGGTAGTGGTGAAAAAGAAGAATGGAAAGTGGAGGATGTGTGTAGACTTCACAGATTTAAACAGAGCTTTCCCAAAGGATCCTTTTCCAGTACCTCGAATTGATCAACTAGTGGATTCTACTTCTGGAAACAAAATTCTAACATTTATGGATGCATTTTCAGGATATAATCAAATTCGAACGAATCCAGAGGATGAAAAAAGCACAACATTTATCATTGATCGAGGTCTACATTGTTATAGGGTGATGCCGTTTGGATTGAAAAATGCTGGGTCTACATATCAAAGGTTGATGAATAAGGCGTTTGCTTCGCAAATAGGGAGGAATATCGAAGTATACATCGATGATATGCTTGTTAAGAGCAAAAGTGATGATGATCATATCGATGATTTAGAAGAGACGTTTCTGAATCTTAGAGCAATACAGTTGAAGTTGAACCCAGAAAAATGTACGTTTGGAGTCCGATCTGGTAAGTTTCTGGGATATGTAATAAGTGAAAGAGGAATCAAAGTGGATCCAGAACAGTTGAAGGCTTTGATATCGATGTCCTCGCCTCGGAGTATCAAGGAAGTGCAAATGTTAACAGGCAGGTTAGCAGCTCTGAACAGATTCATTTCTCGTTTTTCAGATAAATGCTTGCCTTTTTTCCAGGTGTTGCGTCGACCTAATAATTTTGAGTGGACTTCGGATTGTGAAGAAGCTTTTGTTAAGATCAAAAATCTTTTGTACACTCCTGAAATATTATCAAAGCCTCGAGAAGGTGAGCAACTGTTTTTGTATATAGCAGTATCGGATTATGCAGTGAGTGCAGTTCTGATTAGTGAAGATTCAAGAATTTGAGGCCCGTCTATTATGTCAGTAAAAGTTTGGTTGATGCTGAAAAACGTTATTCGAAGCTCGAAAAATTGGCATTGTGCATAGTAGTGGCGGCGAGAAAAATGCGTCCCTACTTCCAAGCACATACAATTGTGGTTCGAACTTCTTATCCATTGAAAAATGTATTGCAAAAACCAGATATCTCAGGAAGAATGACTAAGTGATCTGTTGAATTGCGAGATTTCGATATGTTATTCTCTCCGCGAACGACTGTCAAAGCTCAGGCCTTAGCAGATTTCTTTGTTGAGTTTCATTCGAGTAGATCCGAAGAGAAAGAAGGTGAAAAAATGAACACGAATCCGACGCAGACGGTACGAACTGATGGAGGATCTAGTAATAAAGGGTCGAGTGCAGGAGTTGAATTGGTGGCACCAACAGGGGAGTTTATGTTTCAAGCTATAAGATTTGGATTTCATGCTTCGAATAATGAAGCTGAATATGAAGTTGTGCTAGCAGGATTGCGGTTAGCAAAAATTTGTGGAGCAATATTCATGCGTTTAGAAACGGATTCGCAGTTGGTAGTTAACCATGTTAAAGGAATATCAGAGGCTAAAAAAGACCGTTTAGTTTTGTATTTGCAAGAACTTCGAAGTGTGATGGCACAGTTTGAAAATGTTGAGGTGGAGCATATTCGAAGAGGTAATAACACAATGGCTGATTCTTTAGCAACAATGGCTTACTCTGAAGAATATCCATGGATCGTGACACAACCACTGCCTTCGATTATATCAAGCTCTGAGCAGTGTGAATTTGTTGAGGAGGTAGTAAATGATTCGACGCTCATTCGAGGTGATTGGAGAACTGACTTGTTAAATTTTCTTACAAAGGGAATACTACCTCTTGATAAGCACTTGCTCAAGAAGTAGAGCCTTTAGCTGGAACAAAAGCTAGGGATGTGATCAAGTTTATTCTAAGTAACATCTGCTACTGTTTTGGAGTTCCTCGAAAAATAACAACGGACAACGGTCCCCAATTTAATAACAAGGAAATGGATTCTTTTTGCTCTTCGAAAGGAATACAACAATGCTTTTCTAGTCCTTTTCATCCACAAGCAAATGGGCAGGTGGAAGTTACAAATAGATCTATTTTGGAGGGTTTGAAGAAAAATTTGGCGGGAGCAGCAGGGAAATGGCCAACTTATCTTCAAGAAGTGTTGTGGGCATATCGAACAACCCCTAGAGAGGCCACAAAAGAGACTCCTTTTTCTTTAGTGTATGGTATGGATGTTGTGTGCCCTGCTGAATCTACATTGCCTTCCTACAGGTTATTGCGATATTCGAAAGTAGATAATGATGAAGCTAGAAGGGTTGAGCTTGATTTGTTAGAGGAAAAGAGGGTCAAAGCACATTTGAATGTGGTTCATTATCAAACCTTAATGAGAAGCAGGTACGATGCTAGAGTTAAGAAGAGGGAGTTCAAGGTTGGCGATAAAGTATTGTGAAAATTATTTCTTCATACTAAGGACAAGCACCTCGGAAAATTGGCTCCGAATTGGGAGGGTCCTTATGAAGTCAAAATGAAGGTCAAGCCAGGGTCATATAGGTTGTCTGATCGTGAGGGGAGGATGCTCAAACACCCTTGGAATATAGAGCATTTGAAATTGTATTGTGAGTAAAATTGAACTTCGAATTTTTACAAGACAGACATACTCTTTCCTTATCTGTTGGCCCAGAAAGGTTTTAATGAGGTGTCTGGTTAAAATTGAATTTCATAATAAAATTCCTTTTGGCCATTGGTTGTTTAATATGATGAATGATTTGTTATTTTGGTAACTTGGCAAAGACTGATCATCTTTGAAAGTTGACCAAGAGTAATTTTCCAAAGCAATAGCTTTGAAGAAACAACCTATTTCGAGGTGCCACGTCTTATGAGTGCATCTAATTTCCGAGGTGCCACGTCTTATGAGTGCATCTAATTTTCGAGGTGCCACGTCCTATGAGTGCATCTAATTTTCGAAGTGCCACGTCTTATGAGTGCATCTATTTTTTGAGGTGTCACGTCTTATGAGTGCATCTAATTTTCGAGGTGCCACGTTTTATGAGTGCATCTAATTTTCGAGGTTTCATGTTTTATAAGTGCACCAGAAATTTGAAATATTAAGAAAGTTTCTTGTTTCATCGGATAAAACTTAAAGCTTACAAAAAAGGAGAAACTACTTAATTAAAACACACAAAAAACAAACACGACATATATAATCTATTGTTTAGTCATCCTCTTCTTCTGATGACCCTTCAGAAGCATCATCTTCTTCTGAGGAGCTTGATGGCACCTCGAATGCTTCCTTTGGAAGATCTTCCTCTGGAACTTGTTTCCAAAATTCTGTTAAATTTAACCATGGATAGGCAGCATGGATTTCTCGAAGAAGATTGATAGGTGTTTGAGTTTGAGCTTTCTTGATACCATTAAGCATCACAGAACCAACAACAGCTTCGGCTTTCTTGACGGCAGCTTTCTTTTCCTGCTCGAATCCTGTTTGAAGTGTAGTCAATTGAGTTTGACAATTTTCCAGTTTTTCCTGAGTTTCCTTAACAAGTTTTTCAGCATCGGTAGATTTTTTCTTTTCCTCAGAAATGGCAGTAGAATGTTGGGTATTCATATTTTCAAGAGCCAGACGATGAGAAGTTTCCGAAGCTTCGATTTCTTCTTTATGATCTTTAAGAAGTTTTCTTTTCTCAACCTCGAAATTTTGAAGTGCTTTATCCTTTGAAGTTTTTTCAGGTTCTTTTTCCTTTTTGCTCTTGATTAATTCTTGTGCAAGGAGCTCCAATTGTGTATGTGAATTGTTCACTTCTTCACACAATTTTTTGGCTGCAGCACTTAAGTTAGTAAAAGGTCGAAGGATTGAAGTTACCTCATCGGATTTGTCAGGGTTGGGCAAGTTTGATGGGTGATGATGGACATGAATGATTGCATTAGATGTTGAAGTTATGGCAGCCCCGGTAGAAGTTGATGGAATGGTGTTGGTAGGCTGAGAATCTTCACCAGTGACTATAAAATCCCCGCTCGAGTTGAAATCTTCGAGGTTAAGATAATCGTTTTCTTGGCTATCTCGTAATGCCAATCCCCCTTGAGGATTTTCTTCAATGAAGGTTTTCTCATGCACCTCGGAAGCCAATACCTCTTCGAGTATTTCAGCTCCGTTCTTTTTCTTTGGAGTAGTGGACTTGCTCTTTTTCTTCTTTGGAGCATTGTCTTCTTTCTTTTTCTTTTTCAGTACAGGTTCGTCCTATTCGGATATTGGAGGAAGTTGAGATGCAGGCGCTTTTCGTTTCCCTGCAGACTTCGAAGTTTTGGAACGGTTAGCCTTGCTTGTGTTGGGTTTTTTGAGGGTTAGCTTTCCCTTCTTTTTTAGTGGCAGGTGACTGTCAGATCGATTCCTGGTGGGAAGGTATGTTTTCCCATCTGGTGCGAGTATTCTTTGAACTACTTCAATGGGATCTGGGGGGAGCATCGGGTCTTCAGGCAAGTCAGCTCCCAAGGTTATGCGCCAGAGATGGCTGTGGACGAAGTTGATTGGTTGAAAGGCTGAGTGAAAGCCATTTCCCCAGGCTTTCTCTGCCCATTCAGCCATTCTCTTGAAGATGTCATTTGCAGTCTTTCGACGACCTTTGAATCTCCTCGGAATTTCTGGAAAAAGAGTAAACATTTAGATAAGTAGACTTGGTTTTTTTTACTAAGCTTAATAAGCAAAAAAAAATATTAACAATATAACAATGATTTACTTACTGCTATCTCTCCAGGTGAGAGTAAGTTTTGAGGGGTTGTCATCGGAAATTTCTTTACCATTTTCCCAAGCTCCTGATAAAAAGACAAACCTTTGCTTCCAAAACTTGTCAGCCTCGAGGAGGTCATCGATAATCTTCAGATCATCCTCCAAAGTGAGGTAGTAGAATGGTAAAACTGGCCCATTTGAGATTTTGGTCAGTGAGATGGAATCCTTTATTTCGAGGGGGATGCTTCCTAGCCTCGACACCATAATAGCGGAGAATAAAGTGAACAGTTGGTTTGGAGTGACTTGTGTTGGGCACAACTTAAGAATTTTGAATTACCTTACAATCATTGGATCGAGGGGAAATCGAAGTCCCCAGTTGAAAAGTTCAGGGTAAACTACCAGTTCGTTCTTCTGACAACTCAGAGGTGTTTCTCCTTCTACTGGTAGTCGAAGAACAATGTTGTCTGTTAATCCCCATAGTTTCTTAAGTTCTTCTTTTTCTGATTCGAGGTAGTAAGTATAGGGACATTTTTTAGGGCGAGAATGTACCGAGGACAAAGTGGTTGTAGGTTTTCCTGAACCAAGGCAGCAACATCTTCGGGGAGGGTAATAGGAGCTTTCTTTCCTCGAATTTTCTTTGGAGGGATTACCTCTTCTGCTTCGGATTCGTCTTCGGCATCGGATTCAGTGGCGTCAGAATCATTTTCTTTGTCATTTTCTTCATCGGTAGCTTCATTGCGAAGACTTCGAGTTTGAGTCTCAGTTTGAGTCACAAAAACTGGTTGACTATTCTCTGGTGTAACGTCAACCACTTCTTGTGGGGGAGGAGAGGTGGTTTCTGCATCGTCACCCATTGCTAGAAAGGTTGATTTTTTGTGAAGATTAACTTTAACGGCTTCAGATTGTAGGAGAGGTGATTTGGGTTGTAGTTTTTTAGGAGTTGGAGGTTTGTCAGAATTGACAGCCTTAGATTTTCGATGTGGTCTTAGTGATGGAGAAGTGGGTTGATTTCGAGGAGGAGAAGATTGTTGGCTAGATTCTGGGTTTGATGCTAAAGGTGATAATGAAGTAGCAAGGTTGGAATCGAAGTTACCGTATTTGAAGGTGGTAGAGGAGAAGTGAGGACCGTTGTAGATTAACCCAGCAGCTCTCTATTCTTCAGCCCTTTCTCCAATACAGAGATAATCGTAAGCACAAAACACTTGATTGCTAGGACCAGGGAAGAGAGATTTCTTTGGTTTTCTTGGTTTTCTGGGTTTAGATCTTTTGTATTTGTGATATGTTCTCATACAATAGATGTTAATCTGGGAAGTTGTTTTTGTGACTGAACAAAGTGGTGTTTCTGGGGAAGGTAGCAGAAGATGAAGATGAAGGTTGATGAAGAACAAGATGGAGATGGCTTAGGAAAGAGATGATTTTTCTAAAAGGTTCTCAGTAAGGTGGAGCTAAGTATTAATACTTGGAAAAAATGACGTTGAGAATTGGAAGAGGCCAAACCAGTGAACTGTTCTCATTGGGTGGAATGTGAAACATGGAGGAAAACTTGTTGTGTCATAGACCTATCAAGAAGGGTCCAATCAGTCTTTCAAGTAGGGTTCAAGAGGTTCGAAGTGAAAGTAAGGTTGTATTTCAAGTTGGTAGATTCAAAGTGAATGGGGAGTTTATTTGCACTTATTCTTAGATTCGAAGTGAAGTTGCAAGTCATTGGGCTCAGTCATAATAAAGGGGCTGGATGAAAGAAGTTTTATTCACTTGGAGTAATGTTCGAAGACTGAATAGTTCTTATAAATTTGTCTTTATAAGAACTAAGGGGGCTACTGATAAGGAAATATATTCATAAGGGACTTAAATGTAATTAATAAGGACTTAAATGATAACTTCTATTAATATACAGTAAGATTAAGCCTTATAAGAAGAATAGGGACTGAACTGTAAATATCTCTCGTATCTAACCGATTTTGTAACTAACTTACTAGGTCTATTTAAAGAGGCCGAGGAGGTTGATTACGCCTATGAAATTTTTAGAGGAGAAAGACAATATTCACATCTGAAAATCTCTTTTGATTCTAAGTAGATATTTTCAATCTTCTCTAGTTACTTTCTATTCTCACCACACATGAAATGCTATCATTTGAAGCGCATATGAAATGCAATCATTTCAAGTGTACTCAAAACAAATATCAATTAGGAATGACGCTAAAATCTGATAACCTTTCAAAGATAGAATGTCCTCGAAAAACTGTAATAGAAAGTCGCTTCGAAATATTATGTAAACAAACCATCCTCGAATGCTTAGAAAATCTCTTCAAATTTTATCCATGCCACATATGAAAGTAACCGTTGCACATAACTGTTCAATCCATCATAACCCTATAGTGTTTAGATCCATAGCCAGAAAAACCAAAATTTCTGACCAATCTTCATCCTCTCTGATTAATCCTCATTTGGTTTATGAGAAAGAAACCAAAAACAAAAAAATCAAAGGCTATCCTACCCAAAACACCAGAATCTTCAGACTCTGACAGCAATTTAGTCTTTGGATCGTACGACTAATTCTGTATTACACAAAGAGCTGAAGAATATAAGAAAGCAGGATTGATCAATAGCCTTGGAGTTGGAACAACCACTAAAACAACCTATTATGGTAATTTCGATCCAAATAAAGTTCATACCCTTTCGCCTTCTCCTATAGTCGAAAAGAGTTCCTCGCCTAAACTCTTAGGGCCTAAAACACCTCGAGCCTCATACCTGGTGTGGATAAAAATAGCCTGAGGGTAGGCTAGTAATTTTAAGTGGAGTTTCAAGGTGGTGTATGGGTGTTTCAAGGTGGTGTATGGGTGTTTCAAGGTGGAGAGATAATTAAGCAGCTTGGTAGCAATTAATTTTCATTACCAGAAGTTAATGCTGGTGGTTGAGTATTTATAGTATGATATTTGGGCCCTTATGGGCTTTCGGGTCATGTTTAATGGACCCGGGTCATGTTTAAAGACCCATGAGTTTTAAGCAGGAGGGCAGGTTGCTTAGTCAGGAAGTGTTTAGGTTTTTTAGTACTTTAGTCATAGTTCGAACAGCCTTAGGTTCACAGTGTTTCGAAGTGATCTGTCCGGTTCAAATGATCTGTCCGTTTAGTGTTGTTTGTGTCTGTCCGGTATTCGGAGAGATTTTACACTGTCCTGCCCTTCCGGGGGGATATCTTGAACTCGGACTCATCAATACCAAAGTAAAGTTTCTCCTATGATTACTGAAAAATCCCCTTTAAAACCAAAGCCAAGTATTCCCTCTTCGAATCAATCTTCAGTAATAAGAAAAAAAGAACTTTCTTTGCTATGAGAGACGAGTAAAAAATTATTCAAAGTCCATCCCCTTCAAATCCAAATGTTGAAAATCCTCCTCAAAGAGAAACATCGAAAGCCAACGAGCAGATTATTCAAAGTCCAACGAGTAAGAAATTATTCAAAGTCCTTCCCTTCAAATCCAAATGCTGAAAATCCTCCTCAAAGGAAACTCCTCGAACAAATAGCCCTTTACGAGCATATGTTAATCCAACATCTCAAAATCCTCTAGAAGAAAAATCGAAAGCCAATGAAGCTGATTCTGAGCCTACTAAAACCGAGCTACATATATTACAAAGATAGCCAAGCTTCGGCTCTGAAAAAGTAATGGGGAATGGGAGATAACATAACGCTTCGATTACCCAAAGAAGGAGAAAATCCTTTGGATTGTAGAGATGACGAACTAATATTCTACCCTGAGATCATTAATTGGGGTCTTCGGTTTTCACTGGATCCTATGATCATGGAATACTTCGAACTGCTCCGCTTATGTCCTACTCAGGTAACACCAAATCAGTGGTTCACCCTTATGTCAGTGATTATGGCATCTCGACTGTCTTAGATTCCCATCAGCATCAAAGACTTAATCTCTTTGACCCAATTTTCAGAACGTCTAAGCTTCTCTTTTACTACCTCACCTTGATGGATGACCTTAAGATCATCAACGATCTCTTAGAGGCTGACAAATTCTGGAAGCATAGATTCATCTTTATATAAGGAGTGTGGGAAAATGGCAAAGCAATTTCTGAGGCCAATCGTTCAAAACTAACTCTTGTCTGGAGAAGCAATCGTACGCCCTTCAAAATTTGTACATTATAAAATAAAATTTACGCTTTCTTTTATTTTTTCCTAATATTCGGGTTCTCTAATTATTTTAGAAATTTCGAAGCGTTACTCATCACATCGTCCAGCTACCAAGGTGATTTTTCAAAATCTTGGCGCTTGGGATGAGAAGGAATGGAACAACGTGTTTCATACTGCCTTTCAACCCATCATTTCCTTCGCTGCCCTATGTTTCTAATATTAGACGGTGGCTTGCCTCCTCAAGATCTGATGTCAGTGCCGGATTTGAAAATAGTCTACAAACGAATATCTCAACCGGATTGCAAAGTCTTTCTTCCCATTCGCAACAGATCGGAGAGCCATTTACCAAAAAAGAAGAAAGAAAAATCTGTTAAGAAAAAAAATGGTAAAAGGAAGCTAGCACATCTGTTGCTAGCCCTTCAACTCCATCGAAGCCAAAGCCTTGAAAAAGCAACAATGCAGAACAAACTTTCTCACCCATCGAAGAAGGTATAGATCAAGAGCCGTCCTTAAAGAAAAAGAAAGCTTCTTCTAGTTCCTATCGAAAGAAAAAGAAGCAAATGAGAATCAATTCATATGCATTGGTTGACGAAGACGAAAACACTGCTGCTGAAAACCAACAAAACAAACAAAAAACTTTGATCGAAGAACAACCAAACAACGACAACCCTGTGATTATCATCGAAGATAGCACTTCCAACAAAAATCAGGCTACTGCAAACTTCGATCCTGATATGTTTATTAATTGTGAGAACACTGGACCGCTTATTGGTGAAGAGGATCATGTTTTTCAAGTCATCCAAAACCACATGCTTAACTTTAGGAGACCAACACGAGCCAAAGATCCTCCTGAAGTTACCCGTGCTCATGATCCAATCACATCTCTGGATATGATACAAGGTCTTAGCACATTGGAACTTCGTCTTCCTCCTCCAAATCATGCAATCGTTGTCGCACTTCAACCATTTATCGATCTTGAAACTGAGCAAAGACACTTGCTTCTCATGTCGAAGCTTCTCAGAATTGTCTAAAGCAGTTGTCCAAAGACATGGTTTATTACAAAGAAGCTTACGAGGCTGAGACACAATTCAGAGAAGATTTTCACGATAAGATAGTTGATCAATTTCACATGTACAAAATGGCGAGGTTCCAACTCATAAAAGGTGCTCTCTGCATGAAGAATCATCTGCGAATCACACACATTGTTGATATAGAATTGCTGACCAAATCTCATGAGACAGAGATGAACAAACTCAAGGCTAATCATGCTACTGAACTGGCCACTGAAAAATTCAACTCCACTGAGCTTCAAAATTCTCTCACTCTTTGTGAGACAAAAAATACACGCAGACTGCTATTAACGTCGGAAAATAATATGCAACCATTCTCCTTCTTCGAGAGCTTCACGCTGCTTATCTAAAAATCGACCTTACAAGTTTTTGGAATGACATTTATGAAGAGAAACGCCCAAGTGAAGCTTTCGACCATGTTCCTGGTTCATCATCCTTGGAAGATGAATCGTCCGAGGAGGAAGAGTCCTCTGATTAATTTTATCACTTTTTTGTTTTTGTCAGATTAAGAAATTTCTTTTTTTACCTAAATGAATTAATCTAAATGAAAAATGGTTTATGTATTTTATCATTCTCTTTTCATATTATTCGATGGTAAATTTTCAAAACAAAATAATTAAAAAATGTAAACATACCACCTTAAATACCTTAACGAAATCGGTGAATACAGTAGCTCTTCGAAAAATTCTCAATGAGTTGTTAAGTTTTGGTAGCTCTTCAAAAAATTCTCAGTGTGCTGTTAAGCGTTCACTTCGAAATAAAAATGTAATGTGATTATTAAACATGGTTGTTTCTTCGAAAAGTGTCATAAACAACTTCGAAACATTCTAATCTTAACTAATCTCAAAGGTTATCAGTCTTTGATGATTTGTTAAGATAGTATTCAAACATATGTAAACAACCATTGGCCAAAAAACAAACTTTATTGATAATATTGAATATGTACACGACGCCTCGGTAAAACCTTCATGGGCCAACAAGATTGGAAAGAGTGCGACATTCAAAACAAAAATTGTAAAGTAAAAAAACATATCTACTCCCAATAAAGCTTCAAGTGTTGGATATTCCACGGATGTTGAAGCATCCTCCCCTCGAAATCACAAAGAAGATAAGACCCCGACTTAATTATTTCAACAACTGTATAAGGCCGTTCCAAGGTTCTTCTCCTTTGTGTACAAGAAAACGTTTCACAACACCTTATCACCTTCTTTAAATTCTCTTCTCTTCAGCTTCGAATCATATCTATTTCTCATAAGAGTTTGATAATGAATTACATTCAGATGAGCTCGAACATGTTTTTCCTCAATTAGATCCAAATTTTCCTTTCGAACTTCATCATTGGACCTTTCTGTATATTGGGCTATTCTAAAAGATTACATTGTAGATTCTATAGGGTTTACTACATCCATTCCATATGCCAAAGCCAAAGGAGCTCTTGCAAATAGTTTGGCCATTTTCCTGCTGCCCCCGTCAAATTCTTCTTGAAGGCATCTAAAATTGTTATGTTTGTCACTTCCACTTGTCCATTGGCTTGAGGATGAAAAAACGTCGAAAAACATTGCTGAATTCCCTTAGAAGTACAAAATGAAGCCATCTCCATGTTATTAAACTGAGGGTCATTATCTGTTGTAATCCTCCGAGGAACTCCAAAGTGACAACAAATATTGTTCACAATAAATTTGATGACATCCTTTTCCTTTGTTCCTGATAGCGTTTATGCCTCTGCCCACTTTGTAAAATAATCAACCGCTACAATTATCATCTGTCTTCCTCCATAAGTCATCGACAAAGGTCCCACCAGATCAATATCCCATCTATCAAATGGTATTGCCTCAGATACAGACATCAGCGGTACTACTGGTCTGTGAATAGCATTGGTAAATCTCTGACAAGTATCACAACCTCGAACTAAATTCTTAGCATCGTTCCTGATTGTAGGTCAATAGAACCCTGCAAGTAAAACTCGATGTGAGAGAGCTTTGAACCCACAATGAGCTGACCTTCACCATCATACAAATGTGATAATACTTCTTTTGATTGTTGTTGCTTAAACATCTTGTAATATTCATTGAGTAAAAAAATTAAGTATATCTGATCGTCAGTCGCATCAGATTTCACCAGTCGTAAAAAATTCATCTACACATTCACAATGGCTAGATTGAGTAACAATTGATGGATTTTCTTGTAGCAAAATCCAAGAATATTCTTCCTTGTAAGCAACGTGTGCTAAAGAATCAGCCCCTGTGTTACTTCCTCGCCCAATATATTCCACAACAACGTTGTCAAACACAAACATTAAATTCTGAAGTTCTCAAAGATATAAAATCAAATTATCCTTTCTTGCTTTGGAAAATCCAGATACATGATTTGCTAACAATTGAGAATCTGTTTCCAAGCGCACTAAAGTTGCCCCATAAATGTTTTCCAATCTCAAACCAGCCAAAGCAGCTCCATATTCACCTTCATTGTTCGAAGCATGAAAACCAAATTTAATAGATTGAATCATTGTCTCTCCCGTTGCAGCTATTAACTGAACCCCAACACTGCTCCCTGAAACACTAGAGCCTCCATCTGTTCGGACAACCCACCTTGTATCAACAGGTACGACTTCTTTATTTTCTTCCTCTTCTGGTCGTCTTGAGTGGAATTCAACAAAAATATCTGCTAATGCTTGCGCCTTTATTGCAGTTCGAGGTGTAAAGAAAATATCATAGTCCCCAACGCCACTGACCATTTGGTCATTCTCCCCGAAATATCAGGTTGTTGTAAAAAAAAATTAAGAGGAATGAAGTTTGGACTTCAATAGTATGAGCTTGAAAATATCGACGCATCTTCCTAGCAGCAATCACCAGCGCTAATGCCAATTTTTCTAATTTTTCTGCTGCCACCAAACTTTTACTAATGTAATATACCGGCTTCAGAACTCATGAATCTTCACTGATTAACACTGCGCTCAGTGCACAATCTGATACCGCGATGTACAAAAATGATTCCTCCCTATTTCGAGGCTTTGAGAAAATCTCTGGTGATGACAACAAATTTTTAAAATTTGTGAAAGTTGCTTCACATTCCGATGTCCATTCAAACCTTCTGGGTCCTCGTAAGACTTGAAAGAAAGAAAAGCATTTATCAGAAAATTTAGAAAGAAATAGATTAAGTGTTGTTAACCTTTATGTCAGAATTTGCACTTGTTTCATTGACCGAGAAGAATTCATTATTATGAAAGCTTTCAATTGTTCTGGGTCAGCTCTAATTCCTTTTTCACTGATGATAAAACCCAAAAAATTCCCCGATCGAACTCCGAATGTACATTTCTCACGATTTAATTTCAACCTGATTGCCCTTAAATTCAAAAAGCTTTCCTCTAAATCATCAAGATGCACTTCATCCTTTGAGATTTTTACTAACATGTCATCTATATAGACCTCCATATTTCTTCTATTCTAGGTAACAAAAACTTTATTGTTATGGTGTACCACTACGTTAAAAATTATATTCTACACAGAAGACTTGAACTTAATAAACCTTATGACATTGCATCAACGAGAAGAGCATAAATACTTTACTTATTTTATGACGATGAGACATACAAAGTTTGGGATGGTTTGTTGTAATATTTGTTATAGTGTTTCTTAAACATTAATATAATTGTATTAAACACTAAATTATTTTACAAGCGTTTTCGCATATATCACCATATATATGTATATAATCTCGCATTTATTATTTATAGAAATGCATATGTGACCCATTTATCATTATTTATGTTGACATGGTTTTGCATCTGTTTCATTCATCTATGTACTATTGCTTCATCTGCTTGCTTTTGAGCCAATATTTTTAATTTTTTCTTTCTTTCTATATGACTTGCTTTTGAGCCAACATTTTTAGTTTTTTTTTTCATTTCCTGTGACTTTAGTGGTTGTGTAGATAGATCTGAAAATTATATATACAAATATAAAAGTTTAATATAAATACAGTAAATAAGACAAAATATAATCACAAATCATTGATCAAGAATCAAGAGTCAAATTAAATCCAAATTAAATCCACAAAATCATAAACATTTTTGCAAAAAAAAATTCTTTTTTTTGTTCATCCAAAAAATCCAAAACGTTTAGTAATTTTTAATCCGAAATACGGTTTGGATTTGGATATTGTTTGTGTGAATTTGAAAACTTGTTTATAGTTTAGCCCAAACCCAAACCTAATTAGTAAGCACACATACATAAATACCCTTTTTTGAGAGACTTGTGTTGAGAGTGAAAAACAGTGAAAAAATCAAATCTTGAAGTAATGAGAAAGGGAAAAAATAAGAATTTAAAAGCAATCGATTTCCAGTTTAGAGAGAGAGCAATTTATATGCAAAATAGAGAAGATAAGTGTTGAAACGGTGTCGTTGTTAAAGCAATAAACTTTAAATGCGCTACACAAAGAAAGACGGCTATGGAGACCTTAAAAGCAGGGAAAATCTATGCAAAAAAAGATATTTTATGCTCTTAACAAAACTACAAATCTTAATTTTTTTTATCGAAGTTTTCTTTAATGCAAGATTTTGCTTCTTACCCTTGAGTTAGTCCAGAGAGAGAAGAAAATGGAAGGTTTATTTAGAGAGAGAGAAAAAGTATGATTCGATTTAGAGGGATGGTGGATGAGAGAATTTACGAAACAGATCGAGACGTTGTCTTGATCGTCAAATGAGTGAAGCTAAACCATGAACCTTGCTTTTTATAGCCTCAACAACTTCTCTATCATCACTATCTCTCTCTTTAAAACCCAGATCCTACCTCAAGTTTTAACCCAAATCCTACCTCTAGTTTGTAGAAGATAAGAGAAAAAAATGTATTCGGCTTTGTAGAAAATAATAATTAGGGTTTTAAAGAATATAATAAGTAGTAAATAAGTAAATGTAAAAGTAATAAAGTAAATATCGAAATAAAAAATAAATAAGGTAAAGTATAAATTAAAAATTAAAAAGTAAAAGTAAATAAGATAAAGTAATAAAGAAGGGTGTTTTTGGAAGGAAATAAGGGGTGACCGTATATGAAACAAACCTAGGTACATTGGGGTGCCACGTGTCAGCCTCTTGTTAATTTTGCACACGCCAGTGGAATGAATGCAACGATTTAAAACACCAGTGACTCGTTTTGGGGACGAATGAAGTTTAGTGGCACGAATGCAACAGGTGTCAAACACCGGTTATGACCCAGTTTAACATCTATCAAACTCATGTATTTGATTATGTAAATCTTCACATCTATCACAACTAAAATGTATTTTGTTATCATAGATTTCGCATCAATCACCACCACTATATTTTGTTATCTTCGAGTTTCACATCTATCATTCATCAAATGGGTTATACATCTATCATGCATAAAACTGATTTCGCATTTATCATGCATCATATAGGTTCCTTAATCAATCATGCGTGATAATATTCTTTTTTTACAACTATTATTATCCCTTTATTTTGATTATGACAATAAAAAACCAGAAAAAAACTAAGAGTATAAAAAATTACATTGATCTAACAAAACATCTACACATATTCATCGAGTAGGACCATATTTCGAACAACGAGAACACTGTCTTTCGAGTTTCCTTAATTCATATTTAGATGGACTTCGTTTCTACTTAGGTCTTGTAGCTCTCCTTTTTTAAACTGGAGGAAGTATATCCGGAGAAGTTGTTGAAGTACATGCTTGTCCAGAAGAACTAAACGCAACTATGCCATATGAATATGTTTCCTATAATATATTAGATAAGAGCATGACTCAAAATATTTTATAGGATCAGTATCTATAAAGAATATGGAAACAAGACCATGAGAGGATAGGAAACAATCATGTTTCTATGCACCACAAGTACAAGTAGATATACTAAGATCAAGAACCATAACAATATCACAATACAATACATGTAAAGTAGGAGTAGATGATCAATAGACGACCTTATTCAACATTTCCTTTTAACGTTTTATCAAATTCAGGTAAATCACTAGTCCAACAGTCCGCACCAACAAAACATCTCAAATTTGACTTATTAGTAAAACTCAAATCTTCTCAGCTAGCTCGAGTATAAGCAGACCAAAAAATTCTTTGATTTGATAATAAAAAAACTCAGCTAGAGTAAAACACATATAACCATATGTCTTGCTTTGAAAAGAGCACAAACATATTTTTGGAAAGGTAATTTCTCATAAAAACTAACAGCCTTGTGAACTCATTGTTCAAGAAATTCATCCATAGATTGAATGTACAAATTATAACCACCAACATAAGCGTATTTTTTAAACATGTGAACCATCGTATCCTTAAATGTTGTCAATCTACCATTCAAAGTATACCTCAAATTATTTATAAGATGATAAATATAGTATGCATGATAGCAATCTGGAAATAAAGTAGATTCAGCACTAACAATACCTAAACGACGATCACTAATAAACGTGATTTTCCTATCTGATAAATAGGGTTTCAACATATCCAAAAAAAATTAATATCTTCAGCCCAACAATACCAAATGCAACATCGAATATGGCATTCATAAAATACACGAAAAAATATATTATAAATAATTGTTATATATTTTAATTATTTATAGTTCTCCATCTATCGTATACGAATGACACATCTATAAAATCGTTATAACTAGTTTCGCACATATCGTATTTATTATACCATCAGTTTTTGCATCTATCATATTGATTATGTGAGGTTTAGCACTTTTCATACTCATCGTCTCTAGTTTTGTATATATCATAACCGATTTCGCATCTACCATATTTTGTCCATGTCCGGTTTTGCATTTTTAATCTAACATAAGAAAAATAACATGTTTTGCAATATAAAAGCAGTACATAACCAAAACTCACCAATGTCACCATATTTAATTGGCATATAACAACACCTCTTTGTATTTCCCAATTAAAAAGTTCAACAAATAAATAAAAATGGACTATAATAATTGAAACCATGAAGACAAGAACGGCTAAGAATCTTGGTTAGTCACTAGACTTTGTCATGTGTATCAAATATGGCATTGATGTTTTTTTGTAACAAAATAGTCACTTTTGTTGGCTTTTTGTTACATTTGTGGTCACTCACAGGTGACAACGAATGCAAATCAAGAAAAATAAAAGTGACCACATATGCAAAATGAAACCAACAAAAATGACTGTTTTGATAAAAAAAATATCAGTGGCATTTTTTATACACCTGACAAAATCTGGTGACTAACCAAGGTTCTTAGCCAGACAAGAACCGAATGCTACAAAAAAACCTTGAAGACATTGGTTTCCAAAGTATATCTGAGTATGTAGTCCCTACTGCTCTCGATGATCTTCAATGTTTTGAAAAACATCTTAAGTAGTTTATAGGAAGTAAAACTATCTCTGTATTGACCCATCTTATATTTCTATAAAGCAAGCCATGAAATAGAGTAATGGATATCTAAACCATAGTAATTTTTAAAAAATAATTTCACACTTGTAGCTCTAATATCAACATTCCTCCTAACAAAATCACATATTGCATTTGCAATAAAATCCAATGACAAAAAACTTTCCATTTTCTTTGCAAAAACCAATCTCACTAGACGTACTTCTTAATAATAAATTAATCAATAAATTTATCATTTTTAGCATAAAGTCTCCAAAGACATGCCTTTAGATTTTTTTTATGAAATAAATATTTACTCTTTGTTTATTCTTATCCAAATAGGCTAAAAACCATTACTGCTCACCGGTGTTTGAAACTTGTTGCATTCGTGCCACTAAATTTTCTTCGTCTCCAAAACAAGTCATTTTTTGTTTTAAAATATGGTATATATGGTCACTGTCGCATTCTAACTAACCATATGGAGACATATGAAACCCAAATTTATAATGTTTTTGTTACAAATACGATCATTGAACATTTCACACTCAAAATACCCCTTTTTGAAGATTAACGGAGTGTAGATCAACACTAGCGTGACTATAAATATGGTTATTGAAAATTTAAATTCATAGATACAAATCGGTTTTAGGGGTATTTTGGGTGTGAAATGTCTACTAAATGTATTTGTAACAAAACAATTATAACTTTGGGTTCCAAATGTCTCTGTATGGTTAATTAACACGCGACAGTGATCATATATGCAACATTTTTAAACAATTATGACAAGGTTTTGGGGACGAAGGAATCTGAATGACAAGAATAAAACAAGTGTCGAACACCCGTGACCAGTCACGGTGTTTAGCCTTTCCAAATATTTGAAAGAACAAATTTCTTGTCAATCCAACTTACAAACAGCTAATCTTAACCCTACTGCACCCTCTTCAAAAAAGTTTTTTAAAACCACTAATTTTATTAATCCAACTAACACTAGCAAGTTGTTTGTTCTTGTGACATATAAAATTGATACCGAAACTTTGACCAAGTTCCGCACAAATAAAATCTTCATATGAAGCTGTAAATAAATTTTGAGCATTTTTTGTAACATTATCACCAACAACAGTATCACTTTCAATATTTTTAGTAACAATTGGAACCATTAAGATATTAACAACTGATTCCAAAGCAACTAAATCACCATCAAAACCTAAGATAATGTTTATAGGTCACCACAACAGTATCTTAATATTAAATTACAGTAAACCAACGCATCATTTATACTCAAGTTTTTTTATAATATCTGCAAAATCATCAAACAGACCAAGATCGCAGATTGTAATTAAAAAAACTAAAAATAGTAAACATCTTGCACCTATTATAAAAACAACATAGGTTTCGCATCTAATATTACAGAAAATACACAGGTTGCATATGTCATTACAGTAAATAATAGGTTTCATACATACAAGTACAAAAATACACACATTTTGAAACTAGCTGAAAAATAATAAGTTTGGCAACTATTATTACATAAATATGCACATGCTTCGCAACCATGAGTATATAAATTACATAATTTTTGCATCTAGAAAAACCTAATCTTATTCGTAACATTCGTCTTTTTTTTATTGTAAAAACTTTCTCAACCATATATTCCAAAAACATAAAAAATGAGTAAAACTTAAATCAATATAACATTTCAATTACAAATCAAAGTAAACCCAGATAAAATACTAAAAATCACGAGTAACACAAAGACATAAATTCAAGAAAAAATGTGTAAAAAACTGAGTTACATAAAACAGACTAAAAAAATAAACGTTGAAATGAAATAAAAACACATTCAAAATCGAAAATTATACAAAAAATCATATGAAACAAAAAACAAAGACTCGAAAGGGAAATTAAATTGTCACCTGAAACTGTGGATCAAAAAATGTCGATAGAGAAAAAATATAAAAGCTTTTATATAGTTAATTAAAGCTATTTAAGGTATTATAAAAATAGTTTGTCTTAGATAGTAAATAGAGGAGTTCAATGGGTATTTCTTAGAAATATTTGAAAATATGGATAGTAAGTAGATAATAGTTTGGTTTTTGGGTCTTAATTGGTACTACACCCTAAAATCGAAGTATATGTATTAAAAGTTATATTAAGGTTTAAAATTCGGTCCAAAAAATTATTACAGTTTAATATCTAATTTTTTACATTATATTTTTTTATTTAAAATATATTTGTTGTTCAAAGTATATTTTTATACAAAATCATTAAATACGTGGATATTTTTTTTTTTTGTAATTCAAATTTTAAAAGTTCGTATTTTTTAAACTGTAATTCTAAAAAAACAAAATTAAAAGTACAATTAATTTTTTTTAAAACGAACAAAACTAAATCCATGAATGGTATATTTAATTTTTTTCACGAGCAAAGTCAACGTTGGTCTCGCATCTTATCTTTTGGTTCCACATCTACCATGGAAAAATATCAAATTTTTGAGAGGTCTCACATATCTCTAATGAATATTTTATAATATCTTGTATCTATCACTCTTTTTGAATCTATCAATTTTTTTACAATGTCTCGCATCTATCACTTGTCCTGCATCTATCACTCTTCTGGAAAAATATATTTTTTACAATGGTCTCGTATCTATCAGAAACAAATTTTACAATATCTCGCATCTATCGCTACTCTCGTATATATCTAAAAGATATTTTTTAATGTTTCATATCTATTGTTGGTCCCGCTTATATCTAAAAACTATTTAACAATGTTTTGTCTCTCACATTTATGAATGGTCTTGCATCTATGTAAATAATAGTTTACAATGGCTCACATCTATCACTGGTCTCGCATCTATCATCTAAAAAACTATTTTACTCTTGTCCTGCATCTAGTAAACCTAGATGATAGATGCGAGACATTAAACATAGTTGGTCTTACAAGACATAGACACAAGGGACAACATATATGAAAAACGCAAAAACAAAAAAGATAATAGAACTTACTTGAAAGGCCATAATCATTTTATTTCTCCAAACAATCCCTAATCCTAAATCTAGAAACACATTTCAATTCAAATATCAATTTAAACAAAAAATATTGATGGAAAATGTTAATAAAAAAACGAATCGTGAAATTTTTTAGAGAAACCAAGAAGAAGAAAAAAAGAAAAAAAGAGAGTTTTTAATCAAATTACTATATATATATACTAAGAAACTAAAAATGAAAAATATTAAGTCTGTTTGGGTAAAACCGTCGTTTGACCGAAGAACAAATCGATGTGTCAATTAACGGACCTTCGGAGAGAGAAATGAATCTCGTTTAAGACAAATAACAAATAAAAAAAAGACTAAATAAAACCAAGCACACAAGACATATTTGACGTGGTTCAGATCGTAGAAATAATTATACATCCACAGCAAGGGAGACTCTTTTTATGAATGAGTAGGTTACAAGAGACTCTCAAACGCACACGACTTGATCATTTTTAGCAATAAAAAATGACGTAAGTCACACGACTCAAACCCACTTCATTTATTTACAACCGTGTAGTTCTTTAGGCGTACATGCACATTATAATGTGCTATGTATGTGGGACTTGAATGCCTAACTAGAGGTGCATGGTCACTTATCCAATACTCCATTTGAACCACTCATTGCTCACCTACCTCATTACTTCACTCATTCTGTACAAACTGAGGTATTTGTCCAGCATTGGCATTAGGTGATCAATATCTTTCACTTCTGCTTTAGGGAGATGACCATCACCGCAGATTATATTAGCTGCATTGTCGGTTTCCCTGTAGTTTGTAGGAATGTGGATATGGTTATGGAGCCACGTGAGGAGGCTTATAGGTATTATTCAAGTACGTTGGGACTCCTTATCGAGGAGGTCTGCACAGAGCTGGAGTCCACTTGAGGCATTGCGGTTTAAAATAAAATGAATGCATGAGATATTTTCCAAGGGTCGCTACCTTGACCAAAATGACGATGATATTATCCACCACGTATCACGAGCGTACCTGATGGTCTTATTTGGGTGCACTATAGTTTTACGGACACTATTCATAAATGCGTTAAAGCTGACCAAATGTACGGGTTGAAGAACATGGATAAGGGTGTGTTGATACACAACATGAGGATTAGTGCATTGGTCTTTGTATTTCGTGCTTTAAGGGATGTTTAAAAAGCTTCAAAGCATAACCTATACAGATTCGTTTCCATGGTAGACTGTTGAATATACATTCATTTCCCCACATTGAAAGCCTCAGAGAACCAAGACTACATATTGAGGCATCCGAAGATTGTCAGGTGGCTACCCAGAGGATTATAGGATCGAACATCTGCATAAAATCGATGATGCGTGCGATTTTGTTAGATCAGAAGAAGGACAATGTAAATAACCAGTTTTATAAGTAATTTATCTTTCACAAGTCATATGTTTTCTAATTAAATGTTATATTTATTTATTTTACCGGTCGTGTTCAAGCCGTACGAGCACATGAGGGTCCAGTTCCTTGTCCAAGACATCCGCACCATTTCTTATTCACTCCTAAATGATGAGCACGATAGAGAGATACATGACCGGTCGACTGATGCCCAGTTTGGAAGGGTTTGGGATGAACGAGAACATCCTTTTGTACTTAAGCCTCATTACAAGAAGAGAGATCTTGCTCGATACACTTGACGTGATAGAGCTTGGCTAGATTAGCATCAACACTTAATTCCCGATGATAGCTTGATCGCTATCATTGCCCCTTATAAGCGATCCATGATGATCATATATGGGGATTACCCAGCTCATCATGGTTGGTACTTGATTATCCCACCTGCACACTAGGGATAATAGACTCTTGGAACCAGTTTTGTCTCTGAACAGCCTGTCTGTCCGAGAAGATTTTGAGAGAGAATTGGAGTGGAGACAACAAGTATTGTAGCTTTTTCGCCTTAACTAGTTGTTTTTCTTCTTGGAGTTTTTTTGTTATGTAAGGTTGTGATTTTTTTCATGTTTATACTATCGCATTGGATGAAGGATGATTTGAACTTGTACTAGCTTAAAATTCTTAGTTTCTAATATAGTTCTTTATTTCGTTTCCAAATTTACTTATACTTAATAGCTTATTATATTGCATTTTAAAAATATTAAGACTTAGAATAAGTATAAGACTAAAATTTTGATAAAAAAACATGCCCAAAACTTGTACTCCAAACTTACTATAAACACAAAACTTATACTCCAAACTAACCATAAATATGAGGGTAAAACTTATGCAAAAACTAAGACTTGAAATAGCCATAAAACTAGAATAAGCTTAACCTTGAACATGTACAAGTAAATTTAGTCTAAAACTAACAAAAAACATACGCCACAATTTGCGCATGAAAAAACACAAGTATTCTATACCATGGGTGCTAAGTCATGAGAACCAAATGGTGCACACTACTTTGCACTCATGGTGTAAAGCAGTGTGCACAATCGATTTGGACTACTTTGCACAAATTGGGTGGGAAGCCTGTACCTATCACTTCAGACATCCTATGACAATGGTGCTAGGTACCGACAGTGAGCTATTACACATTCGGTGCATGGAACCATAGGCCCCAAGTCGTGGGAATCAGTGTATCTTAATCTATATGGATAGTAAGTAGATAATAGTTTGGTTTTTGGGTCTTAATTGGTACTACACCCTAAAATCGAAGTATATGTATTAAAGGTTATATTAAGGTTTAAAATTCGGTCCAAAAAATTATTACAGTTTAATATCTAATTTTTTACATTATATTTTTTTATTTAAAATATATTTGTTGTTCAAAGTATATTTGTTGTTCAAAGTATATTTTTATACAAAATCATTAAATACGTGGATATTTGTTTTTGTTTTTTTTGTAATTCAAATTTTAAAAGTTCGTATTTTTTAAACTGTAATTCTAAAAAAACAAAATTAAAAGTACAATTAATTTTTTTTAAACGAACAAAACTAAATCCATGAATGGTATATTTAATTTTTTTCACGAGCAAAGTCAACGGTGGTTTCGCATCTTATCTTTTGGTTCCACATCTACCATGGAAAAATATCAAATTTTTGAGAGGTCTCACATATCTCTAATGAATATTTTATAATATCTCGTATCTATCACTCTTTTTGAATCTATCAATTTTTTTACAATGTCTCGCATCTATCACTTGTCCTGCATCTATCACTCTTCTGGAAAAATATATTTTTTACAATGGTCTCGTATCTATCAGAAACATATTTTACAATATCTCGCATCTATCGCTACTCCCGTATATATCTAAAAGATATTTTTTAATGTTTCATATCTATTGTTGGTCCCGCTTATATCTAAAAACTATTTAACAATGTTTTGTCTCTCACATTTATGAATGGTCCTGCATCTATGTAAATAATAGTTTACAATGGCTCACATCTATAACTGGTCTAGCATCTATCATCTAAAAAACTATTTTACTTTTGTCCTGCATCTAGTAAAGCTAGATGATAGATGCGAGATATTAGACATAGTTGGTCTTACAAGACATACACACAAGGGACAACATATATGAAAAACGCAAAAACAAAAAAGATAATAGAACTTACTTGAAAGGCCATAATCGTTTTATTTCTCCAAACAATCCCTAATCCTAAATCTAGAAACACATTTCAATTCAAATATCAATTTAAACAAAAAATATTGATGGAAAATGTTAATAAAAAAACAAATCGTGAAAAAATTTAGAGAAACCAAGAAGAAGAAAAAAAGAAGAAAAAAGAGTTTTTAATCAAATTACTATATATATATACTAAGAAACTAAAAATGAAAAATATTAAGTCTGTTGGGGTAAAACCGTCGTTTGACCGAAGAACAAATCGATGTGTCAATTAACGGACCTTCGGAGAGAGAAATGAATCTCGTTTAAGACAAATAACAAATAAAAAAAAGACTAAATAAAAACAAGCACACAAGACATATTTGACGTGGTTCAGATCGTAGAAATAATTATACATCCACAGCAAGGGAGACTCTTTTTATGAATGAGTAGGTTACAAGAGACTCTCAAACGCACACGACTTGATCATTTTTAGCAATAAAAAATGACGTAAGTCACACGACTCAAACCCACTTCATTTATTTACAACCGTGTAGTTCTTTAGGCGTACATGCACATTATAATGTGCTATGTATGTGGGACTTGAATGCCTAACCAGAGGTGCATGGTCACTTATCCAATACTCCATTTGAACCACTCATTGCTCACCTACCTCATTACTTCACTCATTCTGTACAAACTGAGGTATTTTTCCACCATTGGCATTAGGAGATCAATATCTTTCACTTTAGCTTTAGGGAGATGACCATCACCGCAGATTATATTAGCTGCATTTTCGGTTTCCCTGTAGTTTGTAGGAATGTGGATGTGGTTATGGAGCCACGTGAGGAGGCTTATAAGTATTATTCAAGTACGTTGGGACTCCTTATCGAGGAGGTCTGCACAGAGCTGGAGTCCACTTGAGGCATTGCGGTTTAAAATAAAATGAATGCATGAGATATTTTCCAAGGGTCGCTACCTTGACCAAAATGACGATGATATTATCCACCACGTATCACGAGCGTACCTGATGGTCTTATTTGGGTGCACTATAGTTTTACGGACACTATTCATAAATACGTTAAAGCTGACTAAATGTACGGGTTGAAGAACATGGATAAGGGTGTGTTGGTACACAACATGAGGATTAGTGCATTGGTCTTTGTATTTCGTGCTTTAAGGGATGTTTAAAAAGCTTCAAAGCATAACCTATACAGATTCGTTTCCATGGTAGACTGTTGAATATACATTCATTTCCCCACATTGAAAGCCTCAGAGAACCAAGACTACATATTGAGGCATCCGAAGATTGTCAGGTGGCTACCCAGAGGATTATAGGATCGAACATCTGCATAAAATCGATGATGCGTGCGATTTTGTTAGATCAGAAGAAGGACAATGTAAATAACCAGTTTTATAAGTAATTTATCTTTCACAAGTCATATGTTTTCTAATTAAATGTTATATTTATTTATTTTACCGGTCGTGTTCAAGCCGTACGAGCACATGAGGGTCCAGTTCCTTGTCCAAGACATCCGCACCATTTCTTATTCACTCCTAAATGATGAGCACGATAGAGAGATACATGACCGGTCGACTGATGCCCAGTTTGGAAGGGTTTGGGATGAACGAGAACATCCTTTTGTACTTAAGCCTCATTACAAGAAGAGAGATCATGCTCGATACACTTGACGTGATAGAGCTTGGCTAGATTAGCATCAACACTTAATTCCCGATGATAGCTTGATCGCTATCATTGCCCCTTATAAGCGATCCATGATGATCATATATGGGGATTACCCAGCTCATCATGGTTGGTACTTGATTATCCCACCTGCACACTAGGGATAATAGACTCTTGGAACCAGTTTTGTCTCTAAACAGCCTGTCTGTCCGAGAAGATTTTGAGAGAGAATTGGAGTGGAGACAACAAGTATTGTAGCTTTTTCGCCTTAACTAGTTGTTTTTCTTCTTGGAGTTTTTTTGTTATGTAAGGTTGTGATTTTTTTCATGTTTATACTATCGCATTGGATGAAGGATGATTTGAACTTGTACTAGCTTAAAATGCTTAGTTTCTATCATAGTTCTTTATTTCGTTTCCAAATTTACTTATACTTAATAGCTTATTATATTGCATTTGAAAAAATATTAAGACTTAGAATAAGTATAAGACTAAAATTTTGATAAAAAAACATGCCCAAAACTTGTACTCCAAACTTACCATAAACACAAAAATTATACTCCAAACTAACCATAAATATGAGGGTAAAACTTATGCAAAAACTAAGACTTGAAATAGCCATAAAACTAGAATAAGCTTAACCTTGAACATGTACAAGTAAATTTAGTCTAAAACTAACAAAAAACATATGACACAATTTGCGCATGAAAAAACACAAGTATTCTATACCATGGGTGCTAAGTCATGAGAACCAAATGGTGCACACTACTTTGCACTCATGGTGTAAAGCAGTGTGCACAATCGATTTGGACTACTTTGCACAAATGGGGGGGGGAAGCCTGTACCTATCACTTCAGACATCCTATGACAATGGTGCTAGGTACCGACAGCGAGCTATTACACGTTCGGTGCATGGAACCATAGGCCCCAAGTCGTGGGAACCATCAGTGTATCTTAATCTATACCGATGGTGCCTCGAATTTGTACCATTGGTGCACAGGGTGGTACACTGATGGTTCCATCTACTTGGCACTTATGGTATGCCCTCAAGTTCACCATTGGTTCATAGGAGGTAAAACCTATGGTTCCACATTTTTTCGCAAATTATTTTTCCACCATCAACTTTCCGCTAAGATAAAATCTCACTCAAAAATCCCAGCCAATCTTAAAATTAAATCTTTTATAAAAGGCTACTACCTTGCTTATTCTAAACACACAAACTCAACTATTTTCTTATAACTTGCATTAATATGGAGTGATTCATGTTTAATGATACTCATTTACTCAAAAGTGTAAAAAATATTAAGTTTACTTGGTCAGATGATAATACCGATAGGTTTGTTAACGAAGTGTTATGTATGATATTATTCATGTACGTCGGCATGTCTAAGGCACCACTGATACCTCCCTAACGTAGCCTTGAAGATGTAGCGATAATATACAAGTATATTACAAGTGAACTAATGTTTTTGGTGTTTAACCAGCCACTGGATATTAGGAATGAAGCATCTGACTTATTTGATTTAAAATAACTAACTATTTGTCCAAAGAGATGTTGCAAAATATGAAAGATCAAATCGTTTTAAAGGAGGAAGAACTACGTAGTATTCAATAATGAAGGCTACAATTTCGAATAATTTTATATTTATACATTAAGTTTTGTAGCTTTGCTTTATCTTTAAATTCTATATTGAATGAATTTTTTGATCAGATTAGAAGTCATCGTTGTTCATTTAGTGTATCTATATTAAGTCATCTTACTTATGTAGTGTATTACATTAGCTTCCTTTTCTAGTGTAATGTTTTGTCTTCATTACGATTTTCATTTTTTACCATCCGAATATACTTTTCCGACATCTCGCACTGAAAAATATTTGAGGATTTTTTCTACTCTCCACATTATTGTTGTGTTTTATGTTGATAAATGTGTCGTTATCTTTTTCGGTCTTCTTGACACACTTAACTAATGCATCTTGCGTACAATACACAGTCGTGAAAAATACATTAGTATACTCGGTGTTGAAAACTTCCTCGGATCCATTCACAAAATCTACACCCTGATTATCAAAATCAAAATACAACTCGCATTTATGAAGGCCAAACATATATGACTTAAACAGGTTAAAATAGGGGTTCAAAGGGCCAAATATATATCACTCGCATTTTTGTGGTCATGCACCATCGTTTAAGGGGCTCTGAACCGGTGGTGTATGGCCATAAACCTGGTGGCCATACGCCACCAACACCACCAATGCATAGGCACTACAACAGGTTCGGGTGTGCCTTCGCACCACCGGTTGTTAGGGATAGAAACCAATAGTGTGAAGGCACACTGGGACTGCTAATTATTTCTCTTACCTTTTCCGACGATTCAATCTTCTTTTCTGACGACATAAGATCCTTCTATCACCCCCGACGATAGAAATTCCTCCATGATAATCCCTAATTCCAGTTGACTCATGTTTGGTTTTCTGTTTTTTTAGAATAGTGGGTGAATGTTCTTGAGCCTACTGTTGAATGTTCATGAACATTTTAAATAACTTCATATAATTACACCAATATGAGCTTTGTTCTTGGTAAATCATAATGTTTATTTGGGTCATGTTAGTAAAATAAGTTGTTTTGTGACTTGGGTGAATTTAGGATATACTTAGGATTTTTCATTCATTAATGAAAATTCTGCAATTAAATCGAATATAGAGGTGTCAAATGTGAAATTAAATTGAATTTGTCCCATTAAATTTAGGATATACTTAGTATTTTTCATTCATTAAGTCAAATGTGTTTTTTGGGTAAACTTAGACTCAATTTGGGTATGTATACCCAGACTGATGTAGGGAAAGCCTTTACAAAAATCTATTTAAATATTTTAGTTTTATTTATTTTATTTTTATATTTTAAGGATTTATTTAAGATAGCAAATTAAATGTGATTAGATTCAGATTTAATAGGATATTATTTTATTGCATTTATATTTGTTTCCATATTATAAGGATTTATTTAAGGTAGCAAATTAAATCTGATTATATTCAGATTTAATAGGATATTATTTTATTGCGTTTATTAGTTTGTTTCCATATTTTGTATTAAGGATTTGAGCGATTCCTATTTAAGGCGCCTCAAACCCTACTTTTGTTTTTTAGACTTTGATTAAAAAAATTAGGGTTTTATCCCTTTTGGCTTCTCTTGCGTTTCACTCTGAATCATAGTGGTATCAGACACAGGCAGTCCTGCGAGATGGTGCGAGGAAGAACAAGCGGTCGCGGTGGCGCTGCAGTGACTAGAGATACAAGTGATTTCGGTGATCGTGAAGTTGCTGACCTACGCCATCAGGTGGCTGATCTTACCCGTCAGATGGCTGATCTTAACGCCAGGCAAGAAGTTGCTAACCTACGCCGTCAGGTGGGTGATCTTACCCGTCAGATGGCTGATCTTAACGCCATGCAAGAAGTTGGTGACCTACGCCGTCAGGTGGCTGATCTTACCCGTCAGATGGCTGATCTTAACGCCAGGCAACAAGACATAGAAGTTGAAGGTATCGATAACCCTTTTGGGGAGGGGTTAGAACAGAATACTTATCACGGCCGCCGCTGGAAGCTTGGATTTGAGGTAGACATTCCTGACTCTGCTGGTGACGTGGAGGAGTCGTTGATACTCAACCATCCACTCTTTGATGAGTATGAGGCTGACTACCAGGATGAAATTGTTTTTGAAACTTGGTCGGACTATGGAGATCCGATTTATGATATATACGGTGATGAGGATGAAGACGATCCAATTTATGATCTATACGGCGATGAGGATGAAGACGATTGGGTAACACCAACAATAGTCTCTCATTATTTCACTAAGCCCGTGTTTGACAATCCGATCTACGATAAATATGATGATGAGTTCGAAGAGAAGAAAATTGGGTATACAAAATTTAAAATCTCAAAACAATTAGAAATTCTGAAACCATTTTTTTCATCAAAAGAAAAAAAATTAGAATCCAATTTATCATCTCCTTCCATTCAATTAGTGAATAAAAACCATACTGTCACAAATACAGAGTATAACCGGAAATTTGGACCAGAAAATATTAGTTTAAAAAAGAAGAAGAAACACATGAGTTCGGCTAAATTAAGCAACCTCATCCAACAAGTTGATTTGTTTCAACGTAGAGTGCTGGTGAGAAAAACAACCAGAGACCCAAATTGGACTCGAAAGAGAAGAAAGCGAACACTAAAGGATGGTCACAATAAGGAAAATTTGAAGAAGTTGAAGACGTTTGAAACGGAGAAGGAGGGTGAATTCGAGGACGAATTCTTTCCAACCGGGAGAGGATGATGTAGGGAAAGCCTTTACAAAAATCTATTTAAATATTTTAGTTTTATTTATTTTATTTTTATATTTTAAGGATTTATTTAATATAGCAAATTAAATGTGATTAGATTCAGATTTAATAGGATATTATTTTATTGCATTTATATTTGTTTCCATATTGTAAGGATTTATTTAAGGTAGCAAATTAAATCTGATTAGATTCAGATTTAATAGGATATTATTTTATTGCGTTTATTTTTTTGTTTCCATATTTTGTATTAGGGATTTGAGCGATTCCTATTTAAGGCGCCTCAAACCCTACTTTTGTTTTTTAGACTTTGATTAATTGAATTTTGATTAAAAAATTAAGGTTTTATCCCTTTTGGCTTCTCTTGCGTTTCACTCTAAATCACAGACCCTTATGATTTTGAGTTGGTGACATTTCTAATAAAAATTATAAGTGGTGTTTTTTTCTTCTCCTTCATGATACGCGTTACTACTTACATAATAAAAAAATAGAGTAAATGAGACACTCACAGAGAGTCACCTTTCCTAAGGATTGTTTTTACCTTTAAAAGATACGAAAGAATCACCGTTAATATTTACATCAAGGATGATCCAATATATCATTAAGGGAGGGAAATCCATGAAGACAAGCACATCAAGGAGCATACGCTAATGGATATTATCAAACGGTTTCATGAGATAAATTTTGAAATCCGTTTGCGGCCCTTTCTTGTTTGTATCGTAGTAAAGACGATATTCGCGGGACAAAAACATGCTTTCAAAAATAATTATTTCAAGAATAATGATAAATTGAGATGAGTCAATTAAGGAGAGGAGAGAGTCACTTATCCTATTAGATTGGATATTTAACATATGTTTGTAGAAAACGTTCAATAAGTTATAGGGGATAAGTTTGGTTGTCAGTTTTAGGGATAAGAATGATTTGAGTTTTATTAAGGGTCGCATCCATACAATTACCACTAAAGAACTAGTAGATGATTTTAAAAAAGTATTTGGACGTGTTTTATTCAAAACGAAGATTTGAACAAACTAGACTTGTTAGACGCTTTGTTACTATCGATACTGAATAATGTCTTTTTGATCTCGTCGTCAGCGATGGAACAAGTCATATTGGATATGGAAAAAGGGTTAAGTTTGGTTTTGAACAATAATTTATCGCTGAACTATTAATTTTAGTGATAAATAGTCCCTGGACTTTCAAACATCTGCTGGTAGTCCATTGGTTATGCAGTTTAGATTAAGTTAATCACCAGCACATGTTGATTAATGCAAAGCTTCCACGTGACATCATACTCAAGAGGAATATGTATCACCAATAGTCTCTCAAATTTAGATCGAAGTTCAAATGTAATCAAAGTTAAAGTTGATGGCCATCGGTGATCATGGCATTATCTTTTCCCTCAAAGATTAAACTTTTCATGGCATTATGTTTTCCCTCAACTTAAGGAATGGTACATAGGATTACTAGCTAGGTTACTTTGGGCTTGGAAGCGTTGGTATTGTTGAAATATCTTTTATTAAAGAGAAGAAATGTTATGCAACGGGACTAATTTTGGCAGTGATAATAGACATGTAAGAACCCTCAAATGAAAGGTTCCAGCTCGCATTGATGATGGACACATATTCTTCTGATAAGAATGTCACTTGTTAACGAAACACAAAAGGTTTTTAGCAATGTAACTAGAACCATTGAGATAAAGGGTGATACATATATATTTAGAAGTGTTAAGATGACCATAGTGGAGGTATGCGGTACCAAAGTAGTTATCATAAAAGTTATTGTAAGGAACTTGGTCGATTTTGAAAGTGATTAGGTAGGCTGTATATTTAATTGAAGTGAGTGTTTTGAATTTTATTCCCCTAAAGAATGAAAGAGCGAAAATTTGAGATGGAAATTAACTCATTCCATAACAGAATACGGTTTGCGAAACCATTAAGTAGAAGGAAAACTTGATACTAAAGTGAGTATACGTGAGAGCATGTTATGTTAAATATATTGTTTTTAGTCTGTGCCTAAATTCACTCAAATACAAATTTAAAAGACGTTCAACGGTTGGTTAAATATTCGAGAGTTGCCGAGCAAAGCCACTTAGGCGGGCTACCTATTTATTTATTTTTATATTTTTTCTGGCTTTTTTTTTTCAATTTTATATTTTCATTTTTCATGGTGGTTAATAAGTATAAAAATAATTATCTTTTATAATAATAATAATAATAAATGTTAACATATTATTTTTTAAATTTATGTATAAAAATAGGATATCAAATTTAATATTTTGAACATATTTTTAAAAATATATGGAAATAAAAATTAATTTGGTATATAAAAGATGAGAATTGCTAAAAAAAAAGCCAAAACTACTCGGCGAAGTCGCCTTTTTCTGTTTTTCAATATTTACAAAATTGCCACTAGGCAAAAAAACCAAAAAAGTCCTTAGAAGTTCATTTAATTACGTTTTATGCCATTATTTACTTCATGAAGTTGCAAACAGAAAATCTACCATAACCTAACATTTTACTTCCTAAAACTCACTAAAATCATAAAAACTCAAAACTTAAACTAACCAAAACTTTTTTTTTCAACTTTGTAAAACTTAATAAAATGTTAACAAAACTTGACGAAATGGTAACAAAGCTTGTTTTTCTACAAACCAATATGAACTTTGACCCTTGTATCTTTCTGTTTTTCTGAAAAAATAATTTTAAAAAGAAAATCAAAAAATGTCCGTTTCCGCCAGACGATGGCGTCCAGGTGGTGTTCTTCGTCATCATCCTGTCGAAGAAGATGGTACTTTCCGCCGGGCAAATGGCGTACACGATGGTGCTGACGCCATTGCATGGCGTACAGACCCCTGTGTACGCCGTGCAATGGCGTACAGACCCCTGTTTCCGCCGTGCAATGGCGTACAGACCCCTGTGGGCGCCATTGCATTGGCGGACAGAACTGTATCAGATCTGTATCGTTTTTTTTTCAATTTTTTAACATTTATCTTTCAATTTTGTCCATTTTTGTAATTTTTTAGTAGGTTATCATTTATTAAAGACTTATACTAACTAAAAACAATATAAATTTAAAATAAAACAAAATACCCATTATGGTTTAAGAAACTTTTCGAAAACTAAGATCTAAATATGTTTTTTTTGCAAATAAGTCATTTAAGTGTTAGGATATATGATTAAGTGGTTTTGAAGGCAATGAGTAACATTTTAATTGATAATGATAGTATCACCTTCTTTAGTTTTAGTTTTAGTTCTTTATGTTTAGAGAGAGAAAGTAGAGAGAAGGTAGAGAAATTGTATTTTTTTTTGGAAATTATGGTAACTTCACGGAGTAATTTCTTCTATTTATACGATTTCATGAAGGACAAAATCGTCAAAAAAAATAACTTCACGGAGTAATTTTTAAAATTCAAAAAAGACGACTTCGCGGAGTAGTTTTGGCTTTTTTTTAGCAATTCCCATAAAAGATATGGTTGAAGAATATATGGAAATAAAATTTAGATCAAGAGATATTTGAAAATTAAATAAAATTTATATTCCCTTTTTTTTCTCTTAAAATTCACGGTTTTAAATCAAACAAAAATATTTTATTTTAATGTATTTTTTTTTATTTTTCTCAATTTCATCCTTTTAATATTTTCTAAGAAATAATATCTTTTATAATTCTTCGTTTTTATTTTTATTCTTTCAATTTCTTTTGCTTCATCTTCTTTGTATTCTGGACAGTTTTTTATTTTTTTCAATACTTGTTAAGGAGTTTAGCTTACATGCAAGATTGGATGTGCTGCTGAGTATATGGAAGTAGGGCTATGAATATACATGCGACTCACAAGCGCAACACGCATCGCCTCCCAAAAAAGGAAGACTAATCAGGGAAGCCAGGCATCGAGTCGCCCGATATTGTGCAAAACAGTGGAGGTTTGCTGACCCAGCTTCAATTTATTGCCTAGTGGCGAAGGCAAAGAGACCCGGTGGGCCAAAAAGGTGGAGGTAAACTTGACCATAATTCCCATTAAAAACGCTTTTAAATTTTATTTTATTTTACTTTTATACTTTAAAAAAATTATTATAATATATAATTATATCCAAAATTGATAAGATTCGACGTAATTATATTTATTTGTGTTTTCTTATTTTACATTAGGATTTTGAACATAGGGTTTCGAGCTATTTTGATAAAGTTGTTTATTTTAGATAACAAAATTAAGACTTTGAGTCTAATAGTATCGTGTGTTCTTGAAATTTTAGGGTTTCGTTTAGCCATCAAATACTGATATTATCTATCGATCTTGTTGATAATCAATTGTAATACCAGTTTCGTATCAGAGCTCCATTACTACTACGTAGATACTGGAAGCATGATTCTAAAGTCGTATTTTTCTGATTCAAGGTCTAAAGGAGAGAACAACATCTATATTTAGAGAGATCTCAAAGATCGTTTGGATATGCATGGACAAAATAGGCGTTTGGATGACGATCATGTTACTAGTTATTAGAGGAGTTTAAATTGACTACCAATCGTCGGATCAACGATGAACTTTCTTATCGATAATTTGTTTTAGGCTATAAAGATGTTTCTGAAACTAGTTATTCTCATTAAGTAGACGTCGGGATGCTGTCTGAGTCTATGAAGATTTTTTCGAAACCCAAAATTTTCCTTAACCAGACGAATTTAATGTAACTTCGAATAAGCAACACTCGAGAAGAATTTATCTTATTCCGATACGGCCAACAATAATAATTCCTATGTTTTGATTTTTAATGTAAAATTGAATAATATAATATAAATTTGATTTCTGATGGTGATGATGTTGTGAATTCGAGGATGAATTCTCGTCAAACAGGGTACGATGACGCAGCTAAGAAGCCTGAAAGAAAAAATTTGTTAATTTTATTTTATATTATTCAAATCCAATCTAATTGTATCAAGATTTGATTTAATTCTATTTTAAGATATTTATTTCTTTTTTTATTCTGATTAGAGTTTTGAGCACCTATTATATAAAACCTCATATGTCCTAAGTCTTAAACTGTTTTGTTGAATAATATGTATACTTACACTAGAAAGAGTTTCAATATTAAAATCATAAATATGATTTTAGCTATATTGTTACCCTTGGATTAGGGTTTATGTATCGTTATTTCGTTTCGTCATTCCGTTGCATCAGCTAAGGATAGTTATAAACTCTAACAATGTAGAGATTGATTTTTATGTCCAATCTACGATCATCGTGAAGCTGCAAACACACAATAGTCGAGATCTGCAGACCAAGTGATTATTAGGGCCGTAAAGACTTTTATATCAATTACGACGAATTTTTTTTCTTCAAAATTCTAATATAAGAGAGAAGTATTTATAGTAATTTATGCGGTACTTTATGTTGTTTTATTTGGTTTTGGTCATTTTAATATTATAACCACAATATTTTATATATATGTCGTTATATTTTTTATGTTGGAATTATCATTTTTATAATACATTAATTATGAAATACTTATGTCGCTGTAAAGCATGTAGTATACAAAGACTTGCGAAATATCCTATATAAAGTCTTATTTGGCCACCAAACCACGTACACAAATTTTTTAATATCATACAACTTGCGAAGTACTAACATATATCCCTGTGTTATATCAAATTCTCATGTTCCGATTTTAAATGCAACCCAAGGTTAAAAATTTGATCTTAATTTAATATAGTTGTTTCATAACTTCAAATTAACTCAAATATATTTATTTTGGACAGTCGGTCATTGTGATGAAAAATATTATGTCGCATAGTCCTTAGTTGGTTGATTTGAATGCGATATTTTTGAAAATTGTATAAGTTTAATCGCTAGAACAGTGTGGGTCCATCTTTTGTTATGCGTACAAGATAAGATCTACAACGAATGCGACTTACATATAATCATTAGTTATGTTTCGCTTAATCAACTTTACCCATTACGGTAACGTGTTAGAAAATATTTTGTAGTGTAAGATTTCTTACGATATTAAGGATGCACCAAGTACGAATTCAAATAGCAAATAGTATTTGAAGAAATAGTATTCGATAAAGTAGTTGTACTGTAAATTCAAGTTTCCAAAATTATTGTTAACTTAATTTCCGGAAAAAGTATAAAAAACATAAAGAAGTATTTTGTAAATCACTACCAAGTCTTTAATTTCCTGTCTTGTTGGACCAGTTGCATTTGGCACATAGGGTTGTAACTTTTGATAATCATGTTATCCAAATTCATTAAAACGATAGTTCAATGATTATTCTACATTTGGTTTAAAACTCAATACGAATTAGAGCAATGATAAATTTTGTTTATCGATCCCCTCCTTATAGACGTTGTGAACAACTAGGTCTAACTCTATTTTTTGGTAAATTAACATCCATAATTAGGAGAAAATAATTAATTTTTTTGTTGAAAAAAGTATGAATCTATTTTTAAATAATAATTTAGCTTATCATTATATCACTTACTATATATATTGTCTTGGGAAGATTTGACAACTTATAATGTTTTAAATTAGTGTGGATGTATGTATTAATGCCCTACAATTCATAACAAATTTTAAAATTAAATTAGTTACTTATGAAACATTAACTTATATACTTTCGAAACGGTTGGAACAACATTGGATATAGGTAATGGTGAAACCTAATATAATGAATATAGAAATTTGTAAAATA
Source organism: Limnanthes douglasii subsp. nivea (assembly GCA_036936605.1). Classification (NCBI taxonomy): domain Eukaryota; kingdom Viridiplantae; phylum Streptophyta; class Magnoliopsida; order Brassicales; family Limnanthaceae; genus Limnanthes; species Limnanthes douglasii. Next base: position 25,845,878 of record JAUPFV010000002.1, read on the forward strand.
TATGATCTAATAAAAATCAATAACAAGGCCCACTACAAATAAGCGAATTAAATGAAAATTTACAATATTGTACCTTATAATCCAGCTCATCCTCATTTGTTATCTCTAACATATTTGAGAAAGTGACAAAAGAACTAGTTGTAGCATAAGTCTATAAGATGGATCCTCGATGTTAATTATGTTTTTCGGACTCATCTTAACGCCAATAGAATCGAACTGAATACTAGTGCATCTTTATCTCCTTAATGGAGAATCAAGTGGGGTTGGTATCTTTAGAAATAATGGTGATATTACTTACGCATATGGTAACCTCTATGGCAAGAATTTTTGAGTCATTGCTGAATGTTGGGGAATTCTTGGTGGCCTGCTTATTTTCAATAAAAAGGGCCTTTAAAATATTGATACTGAACCAAATTCATCTTTATTAATTGAAATTTTAGCCAAGGATCTTGGGACCTTGATGGCGTGGCGGAAGATTAGAAACAGAAAACAGTAGATACGACCCTAACCCTAGGTTAGAGAATAAAGGAGACTCGGAAAAATAATCTCAAAATTTTGTTAATGAAAGTCCCAACGGCAAAATATGGTATATGATTGATAAGGAAATATATTCATTAGGGACTTAAATGTAATTAATAAGGACTTGAATGATAAGTTCTATTAATGTAGAGTAGGATTAAAGTTTTACAAGAAGAATAGGGACTGAACTGTAAATAAACCTCTTATGTAACCGAATTTGTAACTAACTCACTAGACCTATTTAAAGAGGTCGAAGAGGCTGATTACACCTATGAAATAATTAGAGGCGAAAGATTATATTCACCACCTAAAAATCTCTCTGTTGATTCTTGGTCAATATTCTCAATCTTCTCCATTCAATTTCTATTCTCACCAAATTGGCCCTAGAAGGAGGGGGCGAAGATACCTTGATCGATAGATCAAAAATCGAGTCTCGAATTTGTTCGTTTTCTGAAGAATTTTGTTTATATTTTTGTTAATCGGAGATGAATTCAGAGGAAGGAGATAATCCACCTGTTCGAAAAACTTTGGAGACGTTGAAATCTGATCTGCAAGAGAAAGAGGCAGGTAAGTCAATTTCGATTCAATCAAACCAATTTGATTTTGAAGGTAAAATAAATGAGTTGATAAGAAAAGTGGCGGAACTTGATGAATTTGCTAAAATGAAGCAAGATAATAATGTCGCTAGACTTAGATCTAAAATAGCAAGAGGTGATCGGGATGATCAATCGGATCCGTCAAATGACGACGGCGACGTTCAATATGTACAACGTAAAATACATTTTGAGCGTAAGAAGGAGCATAGTGGAATGAAAAGAAAAGAAAAGTTGCAGAAGCGACGGTATGTAGATTCTAGTGAAGAAGAGGATTTTGAAAATTCGGAGTCAGATGAAACACCAAGATATGAGCATTCTCGAGGTCATTCAAGAGGAGGAAGGCAAAAGAAGGAAAGACGAGTATATTCTCCTCGGAAGTATTCTCCTCGGAAGTATTCTTCTCGGAAATTTGAAGGTGAATCAAGTTTGTATGCTACTGTGGGAATGAGGAACGAAGACCAGTTTGTTCAAGGAGTCGATTGGAGGGACTCACCGTTGATTAGTGAGATTAGATCTGTGCCACTTCCGAGGAAGTTCGACATTTCTAAAATTGACAAGTTTGATGGAACTCAAGATCCACATGATCATATAGAACAATTCAAAAACTATATGACTAATTTCGAAGATGATGATAAATTGGTGTGTAGAGCATTCTCTCAGACATTCAAAGGAACTGCACTAAAATGGTACAACAAGATTCTTAAGGAGTCCATTGCAAATTTTAGAGGCTTCTACACAGCTTTTCGAAGACAGTTTGTGGGAAGTAAAGAAATGAGAGCTAATGGAGATACGATAATACAATGTAAGCAAGCCGTGGGAGAAAAGTTGAAGGATTATACTAAAAGATTTGTGTCAACAAAAGCTGGATTAGATGATTGTGAGGAGGTGGTGGCTATGGCAGCGTTCAGACAAGGATTGTTGCCAGAAGATTTAGCTGATGAGACTACAAGGCGTAGGGCATTAACGTTTGGAGCTCTCATGGCTCAGGTTGAAGATCAAATCAAAGTCGAAGAGTCTACTCGAGTTCGAGGAGGAAGTAGTACTGTTCAGAAAGGGAATAGTCAAGTGAACGCTTCGAATAATAACTCATCGCGCCCGAGGGGTAATCAAAATGTTTCTAATCGAGGAGGTTCGAACTCATACCAAGGGGGTTCTTCGAGCTCATATCAAGGGGGGTCTAATCAGCACAATTATAATAAACAACACCAATTCAGATCAAGATCGAATGTGTGGGTAAGACCAGAATATTATGCGGATTTGACTGAAAGTGTAGCTTCGATATATGAGAAAACCAGGGGAACAGTAAATTTCAGAAAGCCGGGAGCGATTAATAGGCCAAGAGAGGAGCGCAATAACAAGTTCTGTAGGTATCATGATGATATTGGACATGATACAAATGATTGTATTGCTTTGAAGAAGGAGATGCAGATTTTGATAGAGAATGGAAAATTGTTGGAGTATGTAAAAAAGAATGCTAAAGCCATAACTCAAAAGGTGGGCAATCCTAATTCTAAGCAGGAAAGTGCACTGATGATTTTAGATGCTCCAGGTGATGAATTTGATGTGGCTTCAGAATATGTCGACCCAGACCCTAGTCGATTGTTGTTGATGTCAGTTGATGAGCCGATGCGTAAGGGACGTGTTTGAGATTTGTGTGCGTTCTTTGAGTCATTGGCAATATTTGGGGGAGATTCAATGACTAATAACACTAATAATTCGAGGAAAAGACATATAGTGAACTTAACGCATCAAATTGAAGGAGGAGCATCAGCACACCTAAACAACAAGAAGGATGTCCCATTTATAATTTTCGATGGGGATGATTTGAGAGGAATTACTGGGCCACATGAAGATGCAGTGGTCATTGGAGCAGAAGTGTGTGGGGTGGAAATTCGACGAGTATTGATTGATACCGGAAGCTCTGCTAATGTGTTGTTCAAATCAACATATGATAGATTAACCGCTCCGCCTCGGATAGAAAGGTCAGAAAGAACTATAATTGGGTTTACTGGCGCGACAACGAATGTAGTAGGGGAGTTTGAAGGTGAAATTTCTTTGGGAAAAGGGCCTTTAAAAAAGAAAGTGCAAGTACTTTTTATGGTGGTAGATTGTCCGTCGAGCTACAATGCTATTTTTGGAAGGTCATGGCTGGCAAAAATGTATGCTATAGTTTCTACGGTTCATCAATGTTTGAAGTATGTAGTCGGGGATCGAGTTGGTGTAGTTCGAAGTGATCAAAAGGTGGCTAGAGAGTGTTACGCTGCTGCATTTAGACTACGTGGAAAAAGTACTGATGATCCAATGGAGAAATAGCAGTTTGGGGGGTTGTCTTCTAGTGATACAGATGAGGGAATTGATGATCCGAGGTGAACCCCGAGTTCTATGGTGGTAAGTGAAGAAATAGAAGGATACATTTTCAATAATAACAGAGTACTTCGAATTGGGACTCTGTTGTCTTTATCAGTGCAAGAAAGATTGTTGAATTTTTTGTCTAAAAACTTGGATGTGTTTGCTTGGACATCTGAGGATGTAGTTGGGGTCCCAATTGACATTATATGTCATAGTCTGGCTGTGGATTCGAAGATCAAGCTGATAATACAAAAAAGGAGAGCTTTTTCTTTGGAAAAATCTGAGGCCATAATTGCTGAAGTAGATAGATTGTATAAAATGAGGCATATTAGGGAGTCCAATTATCCGAGGTGGACGGCTAATCCTGTGGTGGTGAAAAAGAAGAGCGGAAAATGGAGAATGTGTGTAGACTTCACAGATTTAAACAGAGCCTGCCCAAAAGATCCTTTTCCAGTACCTCAGATTGACCAATTAGTGGATTCTACTTCTGGAAACAAAATTCTAACATTTATGGATGCATTTTCAGGATATAATCAGATTCGAATGAATCCAGAGGACAAAGAAAGCACAAGTTTTATTACTGATCGAGGTTTACACTGTTATAGAGTGATGCCGTTTGGATTGAAAAATGTTGGGTCTACATATCAAAGGTTGATGAATAAGGCGTTTGCTTCACAAATAGGGAGGAATATCGAAGTGTACATCGATGATATGCTTGTTAAGAGAAAAGGTGATGATGAACACATTGATGATTTAGAAGAAATGTTTTTGAATCTCAGAGCCATACAGTTGAAGTTGAACCCAGAAAAATGTACGTTTGGAGTCCGATCTGGTAAGTTTCTGGGGTATGTGATTAGTGAAAGAGGAATTGAAGTGGATCCAGAACAGTTGAAGGCTCTGATATCAATGTCTTCACCTCGGAATATCAAAGAAGTGCAAATGTTAACATGCAGGTTAGCAGCTCTGAACAGATTCATTTCTCGTTTTTCAGATAAGTGCTTGCCTTTTTTCCAGGTGCTGCGTCGACCAAATAATTTTGAGTGGACTTCGGATTATGAAGAAGCTTTTATTAAGATCAAAAATATTTTGTCCTCTCCTGAAATATTATCAAAGCCTCGAAAGGGTGAGCAATTATTTTTGTATATAGCAGTATCGGATTATGTAGTGAGTGCAGTTCTGATTAGTGAAGATACGAGAGTTTCGAAGCCTGTCTACTATGTCAGTAAAAGTTTGGTTGCTGCTGAAAAACGTTACTTAAAGCTCGAAAAATTGGCACTGTGCATAGTAGTGGCGGCGAGAAAAATGTGTCCCTATTTCCAAGCACATACAATTGTGGTTCGAACTTCTTATCCATTGAAAAATGTATTGCAAAAACCAGATATCTCGGGAAGAATGACTAAGTGGTCTGTTGAATTGGGAGATTTCGACGTGTTGTTTTCTCCACGAACGGCTGTCAAAGCTCAGGCCTTAGCAGATTTCTTTGTTGAGTTTCATTCGAGTAGATCCGAAGAGAAGGAAGATGAAAAAATGAACACGAATATGATGTGGACAGTACGAACTGATGGAGGATCTAGTAACAAAGGGTCAAGTGCAGGAGTTGAATTGGTGGCACCAACAGGGGAGTATATGTTTCAAGCTATAAGATTTGGATTTCATGCTTCGAATAATGAAGCTGAATATGAAGCCGTGCTAGCAGGATTGCGGTTAGCAAAAATTTGTGGAGCAATATTCGTGCGCTTAGAAACAGATTCGCAGTTGGTAGTTAACCATGTTAAAGGAATATCAGAGGCTAAAAAAGACCGTTTAGTGTTGTATTTGCAAGAACTTTGAAGTGTAATGGCACAGTTTGAAAATGTTGAGGTGGAACATATTCAAAGAGGAAATAACACAATGGCTGATTCTTTAGCAACAATGGCTTACTCTGAAGAATATCCATGGATTGTGACACAACCATTGCCTTCGATTATATCAAGCTCTGAGCAGTGTGAATTTGTTGAGGAGGTAGTAGGTGATTCGGTGCGTATTCGGGGTGATTGAAGAACTGACTTGTTAAATTTTCTTGCAAAGGGAATACTACCTCTTGATAAGCACTTGCTCAAGAAAATAAGATATAAAGCTCTTGGTTATGTGGTATTGGATGGGATATTGTATAAGAGATCTGCATCGAGGCCTTTGTTACGATGTTTGAGTAAGCAAGAATCTCAAAACATTTTATCTGAATTACACGATGGAGATGGGTCAGCTCATTGTGGCTTCAAAGCTTTAACACATAGGGTATTGTTGGCAGGGTATTACTGGCCTACTATATTACAGGATGCCAAGTTGTTAGTTCGAGGTTGTGATACTTGTCAAAGGTACGCACATCTGATACATAAACCAGCGGCACCTCTAATGATAATCTCTAAGGCGGTTCCTTTTGATAGATGGGGGATTGATTTGGTAGGACCATTGCCTATGGCTTCAGGTGGAAGCGAATGATTATTGTTGCCGTTGATTATTTTTCGAAGTGGGCAGAAGCAGAGCCCTTAGCTGGAACACAAGCTAAGGATGTGATCAAGTTTATTCTAAGTAACATCTGCTACCGTTTTGGAGTTCCTCGAAAAATAACAACAGACAATGGTCCCCAATTTAATAACAAGGAAATGGACTCTTTTTGCTCCTCGAAAGGAATACAGCAATGCTTTTCTACTCCTTTTCACCCACAAGCAAATGGGCAGGTGGAAGTTACAAATAGATCTATTTTGGAAGGTTTGAAGAAAAATTTGGCGGGATCAACAGTGAAATGGCCAAATTATCTTCAAGAAGTGTTGTGGGCATATCGAACAACCCCTAGAGAGGCCACAAAAGAGACTCCTTTTTCTTTAGTGTATGGAATGGATGTTGTGTGCCCTGCTGAATCTACATTGCCTTTCTACAGGTTATTGCGATATTCCGAAGTAGATAATGATGAAGCTAGAAGGGTTGAGCTTGATTTGTTAGAGGAAAAAAGGGTCAAAGCACATTTGAATGTGGTTCATTATCAAACCTTAATGAGAAGCAGGTACGATGCTAAAGTTAAGAAGAGGGAGTTCAAGCTTGGCGATAAAGTGTTGCGAAAAAATATTTCTTCATACTAAGGACAAGCACCTCGGAAAATTGGCTCCGAATTGGGAGGGTCCTTATGAAGTCAAAACGAAGGTCAAGCCAGGGACATACAGGTTGTCTGATCGTGAGGGGAGGATGCTCAAACACCCTTAGAATATAGAACATTTGAAATTGTATTGTGAGTAAAATTGAACTTTGAATTTTTACAAGACAGACATACTCTTTCCTTATCTGTTGGCCCAGAAAGGTTTTAATGAGGTGTCTGGTTAATATTGAATTTCATAATAAAATTTCTTTTGGCCATTGGTTGTTTAGTATGATGAATGATTTGTTATTTTGGTAACTTGGCAAAGACTGATCATCTTTGAAAGTTGACCAAGAATAATTTTCCAAAGCAATAGCTTTGAAGAAACAACCTATTTCGAGGTGCCACGTCTTATGAGTGCATCTAATTTTCGAGGTGCCACGTCTTATGAGTGCATCTAATTTTTGAGGTGCCACGTCTTATGAGTGCATCTAATTTTCGAGGTGTCGCGTCTTATGAGTGCATCTAATTTTCGAGGTGCCACGTCTTATGAGTGCATCTAATTTTCGAGGTGCCACGTCTTATGAGTGCATCTAATTTTCGAGGTGCCACATTTTATGAGTGCATCTAATTTTCGAAGTGCCATGTTTTATAAGTGCACCAGAAATTTGAAGTATTAAGAAAGTTGCTTGTTTCATCGGATAAAATTTGAAGCTTACAAAAAAGGAGAAAACTACTTAATTAAAACATACAAAAAACAAACGCGACATATATAATCTACTGTTTAGTCATCCTCTTCTTCCGATGACCCTTCAGAAGCATCATCTTCCTCTGAGGAGCTTGATGGCACCTCGAATGCTTCCTTTGGACGATCTTCCTCTGGAACCTGTTTCCAAAATTCTGTTAAATTCAACCTTGGATAGGCAGCATGGATTTCTAGAAGAAGATCGATAGCTGTTTGAGTTTAAGATTTCTTGATACCATTAAGCATCACAGAACCAACAACAGCTTCGGCTTTCTTGACGGCAGCTTTCTTTTCCTGCTCGAATCCTGTTTGAAGCGTAGTCAATTGAGCTTGACAATTTTCCAGTTTTTCCTGAGTTTCCTTAACAAGTTTTTCAGCATCGGTAGATTTTTTCTTTTCCTCGGACATGGCAGTAGAGTGTTGGGTATTCATATTTTCAAGAGCCAGACGATGAGAAGTTTCCAAAGCTTCGATTTCTTCTTTATGCTCTTTAAGAAGTTTTCTTTTCTCACCCTCAAAATTTTGAAGTGCTTTATCCTTTGCAGCTTTTTCAGATTCTTTTTCCGTTTTGCTCTTGATTAATTCTTGTGCAAGGAGCTCCAATTGTGTATGTGAATTGTTCACTTCTTCACATAATTTTTTGGCTTCAGCACGTAAATTAGTAAAAGGTCGAAGGATTGAAGTTACCTCATCGGATCTGTTAGGGTTGGGCAAGTTTGATGGGTGATGATGAACAGGAATGATTGCATTAGATGTTGAAATTATGGCAGCCCCGGTAGAAGTTGATGGAATGGTGTTGATAGGTCGAGAATCTTCACCAATGACTGCAAAATCCCCGCTCGAGTTGAAATCTTTGAGGTTAAGATATTCATTTTCTTGGTTATCTCCTAGTGCCAATCCCCCTTCAGGATTTTCTTCAATGAAGATTTTCTCATGCGCCTCGGAAGCCAATACCTCTTCGAGCATGTCAGCTTCGTTCTTTTTCTTTGGAGTAGTGGACTTGCTCTTTTTCTTCTTTGGAGCATTGTCTTCTTTCTTTTTCTTTTTCAGTGCAGGTTCGTCCTCTTCGGATATTGGAGGAAGTTGAGATGCAGGCGTTTTTCGTTTCCCTGTAGGCTTCGAATTTTTGGAAGGGTTAGCCTTGCTTGTGTTGGGTTTTTTTGAGGGTTAGCTTTCCCTTCTTTTTTAGTGGCAGGTGACTGTCAGATCGATTCCTAGTGGGAAGGTAGGTTTTCCCATCTGGTGCGAGTATTCTTTGGACCGCTTCAATGGGATCTGGGGGGAGCATCGGGTCTTCAGGGAAGTCAGCTCCCAAGGTTATGCGCCGGAGATGGCTGTTGACGAATTTGATTGGTTGAAAGGCTGAGTGAAAGCCATTTCCCCAGGCTTTCTCTGCCCATTCAACCATTTTCTTGAAGATGTCCTTTGCAGTCTTTCGACGACCTTTGAATCTCCTCGGAATTTCTGGAAAAAGAGTAAACAGTTAGATAAGTAGACTTAGTTAATTTGACTAGGCTTAATAAGTAAACAAAAAATATTAACAATACAACAATGATTTACTTACTGCTATCTCTCCAGGTGAGAGTAAGTTTTGAGGGGTTGTCATCAGAAATTTCTTTACCATTTTCCCAAGCTCCTGATAAAAAGACAAACCTTTGCTTCCAAAACTTGTCAGCCTCGAGGAGGTCATCGATAATCTTCAGATCATTCTCCAAAGTGAGGTAGTAGAATGGTAGAACTGGCCCATTTGAGATTTTGGTCAGTGAGATGAAATCCTCTATTTCGAGGGGGATGCTTCCTAGCCTCGACACCATGATAGCAGAGAATAAAGTGAACAGTTGGTTTGGAGTGACTTGTGTTGGGCACAAACCAAGAATTTCGAAGTACCTTACAATCATTGGATCGAGGGGAAATCGAACTCCCCAGTTGAAAAGCTCAGGGTAAACTACCAGTTCGTTCTTCTGACAACTCAGAGGTGTTTCTCCTTCTACTGGTAGTCGAAGAACAATGTTGTCTGTTAATCCCCATAGTTTCTTGAGTTCTTCTTTTTCTGATTCGAGGTAGTAAGTGTAGGGTACATTTTTTAGGGCGAGAATGTACCGATGACAAAGTGGTTGTAGGTTTTCCTGAACCAAGGCAGCAACATCTTCGGGGAGGGTAATAGGAGGTTTCTTTCCTCGAATTTTCTTTGGAGGGATTACCTCATCTGCCTCGGATTCGCCTTCGGCATCGGATTCATTGGCTTCAGAATCATTTTCTTTGTCATTTTCTTCATCGGTAGCTTCAACGTGAAGACTTCGAGTTTGAGTCTCAGTTTGAGTCACAAGAACTGGTTGACTATTCTCTGGTGTAACGTCAACCACTTCTTGTAGGGGAGGAGCGGAGGTTTCTGCATCGTCACCCATTTCTAGAAAGGTTGATTTTTTGTGAAGTTTAACTTTAACGGCTTCGGATTGTAGGATAAGTGATTTGAGTTGTGGTTTTTTGAGAGTTGGAGGTATGTCAGAATTGACAGACTTAGATTTTTGATGTGGTTTTAGTGATGGAGAAGTGGATTGATTTCGAGGAGGAGAAGATTACTGGCTAGATTCTGGGTTTGATGCTAAGTTTGAAGATGAATTAACTAGATTGGGATTGAAGTTACCATATTTGAAGGTGGTAGAGGAGAAACGAGGACCGTTATAGATTAACCCAGCAGCTTTGTATTCTTTAGCTCTTTTCGAAATACAGAGATAATCGTAAGCACCAAATACTTGATTGCTAGAACCAGGGAAGAGAGATTTCTTTGGTTTTCTTTGGTTTTTAGGTTTAGATCTTTTGTATTTGGGGTACCTTCTCATATAATAGATATTGATCTGGGAAGTTGTTTTTTGTGACTGAAGAAGTGGTGTTTCTGGGGAAGGTAGCAGAAGATGAAGATGAAGGTTGATGAAGAACAAGATGAAGATGGTTTAGGAAAGCGATGATTTTTCTAAAAGGTTCTCAGTAAAGTGGAGCTGAGTATTTATACTTGGAAAAAGTGACGTTGAGAATTGGAAGAGGCAAAACCAGTGAACTGTTCTCATTGGGTGGAATGTGAAACGTGGAGGAAAACTTGCTGTGTCATAGACCTATCAAGAAGGGTCCAATCAGTCTTTCAAATAGGGGTCAAGAGGTTCGAAGTAGAAGTAAAGTTGTAATTCTAGTCAGAAGATTCGAAGTGAAAGTAAGGTTGTATTTCAAGTTGGTAGATTCGAAGTGAGTGGGGAGTTTATTTGTACTTATTCTTGGATTCGAAGTGAAGTTGCGAGTCATTGGGCTCAATTATGATGAAGGGGCTGGATGAAAGAAGTTTTATTCACTTGGAGTAATGTTCGAAGAGTGAATAGTTCTTATAAAATTGTCTGTATAAGAACTAGGGGGGCTACTAATAAGGAAATATATTCATTAGGGACTTAAATGTAATTAATAAGGACTTGAATGACAAGTTCTATTAATGTAGAGTAGGATTAAAGTTTTACAAGAAGAATAGGGACTGAACTGTAAATAAACCTCTTATGTAACCGAATTTGTAACTAACTCACTAGGCCTATTTAAAGAGGTCGAAGAGGCTGATTACACCTATGAAATAATTAGAGGCGAAAGATTATATTCACCACCTAAAAATCTCTCTGTTGATTCTTGGTCAATATTCTCAATCTTCTCCATTCAATTTCTATTCTCACCAATGATGATTTATATAGCACTACCCAAAACCCTAATTCCAAATAAGAGAAATTATATATATGTTTTAAAATAAAATAAATAAATAAAATTATTGCTAAAATATTAAAACTGGTTTTTGAAGTATTTACAGGTCGAATCTGGGTATCACACTTTCTGATGGGCTCGTCGAAATATTCTATTTGAGTACCTATTTCAACCAATTCTGATACATGGGCAAGAAACTCGTTTGTTCGCAGTCTTCATTACATCATCCTTCCCCGGTTCGGAAGAATTCAACCTCGAATTCGGAACGCTGAAACATTGACAGAACTACAAAAACATTGGCATGGTCAACGTTGATTTCAACTGGTACCAACATAAGGGTATAAGATGTGAGAATCTGAATTCTTCAACTCCTGTCAAGAAGTGGTTTCTCTGCTTTTTCCCTTTTTACCATGTCATCGACATTACTGTGGTCAGCCATAACATGATATACTCCACACACTTGTTCTATGTCTGCTTTTTCAACCTATTAACTAAGTACAACATTACCTTTGCGAGTGTAAAAAATTGTTGTCTTTTCAGTCCCAGAATGCGCTTGTTGTATCACATTAAAACCCTTACAGAAAGGAACAATTCCTCTTTGTTGAATAGTTGATGGCTTCTCAAGTTCTTCAAAGTATATTTCTGCCAACACATGTAAAACACTGCAATATTCTACTTTTAACTTGTTACTCTTTCTTTTATTTCCCCAACCATCACCCAAAACTCCTCCAGGTTCTATTACAAAACCTAATCTTTTATTCATTAAAATACTATTTTTTTTCTTTTATCAATTTATTCATAATCTCAAACACAAAAATACCATCATCCATTTTCCAATACGACAACATGTATCCAAACAAAAACGAATCAAATGTTTAATTTTAGGATAACATAAAATATCTGAAAGATGCATCTCCGTAATAAAAGCTGCTACTTTGTAGTCTTTCTTCAATAGAACTTCTGAAGCGATGTAGTGTGGTATACTCAAGCCTAAGATAATATATCGATCTACAAGTTTCTCATTTACATCAATTAGATCTTCATCATCATATTCATCGTAGATTGGTTAGTCAAATACCGGCTCAGATACATCTTCAAAAATATTTTTATTATAGACTGCCTTGTCAAACACGGGTTAAGACACGGTGTTAACATCACAACTAATATCGGTAGTTGGTGCAGTATGAACATGGAACTCTTTAACTGGTGTTGGTTTTAAAGACATTACTCTAGATGACATTAATATAAACTTGATCCCATCTTTTACAAAACTGTATCGATTTGTTCTACTATCATAAGCAGAAGTTCTCTTAAATAGCCATGGACATCCTAAAACTAGATGGAAAACGTCCATAAGAACTACGTCACACCATGTTGTATCTTTGTAAATACCAACAAAAAATACAATTTGACAGCGTTTAGAAACTGTTAACTCGGTGTACTCTATCAATCCTGACAGTATGTACGGGTATGGAAGAGTTTTTGTGTGCAACGTCAGTTTCTGAACAGCCTCCTCTGAATCAGATTCTCATTAATATCTAAATCAATTACCAACTTCTAAATCTTTCCTCCAATTGTGTAGGAGACTAGAAGATGTCGTTCTCTATTATAGCCTTCAAATCAAGAGGTACACGGAACATGATTCTTAAACCTGCTTAGTAGGAATTGCTGGTCTCTGATACCAACTGATGGCGTTGCAGAAGATTTGAAAAAGAAAACAGTAGATATGACCATAACCCTAGGTTAGAGACTAAAGAAGACTCAGAGAAATAATCTCAAAATTCTATTAATCAAAGTCTGACGGTAAAATAGGGTATAGGATGCTTTATATAGGACTACCCAAAACCCAAATTGCAAATAAGGGAAATTATATAAATGTTTTAAAATAAATAAAATAACGCTAAAATATGAAAACTGGTTTTCGAAGTCTTTATAGGTCGAATCTGGGTATTAAACTTTGTAACAATGTCACCTTTTGTAAACCTGACGGGCTCATCGAAATTTTCGATTTGAGTGCTTGACCCATGAGAAACGAGTCTGTTCGCAGTCTTCGCTACATCAGACCTAGTATTTAAACCACATTTTAATATATTGCAGAAAATTAATAGCACCTACAATGATTATCAAATCCCAAGATACTGATTGGGTGACTCATTGGACTATAAAATATAAAATTAAATTAAATCTGGCTAGTCATCAAATCTCTAACCCTTTAAAAGCTATAACATTTCTCGAAAAGTTGAACTGTGGCTATTATAGATTAGAAGACTATGAATAATATCAAAATAATATGAGCACTATTATATTATTTTTATCAACGGTTTGATCTTAATCAATTTGGATTTGTCAGATAACCGTAAAGGTTATTCAAATCCCTTTGACAGCTTCAATTGTTAAGATGATCTCCGGGAGGCTGATTTTGCTGATGAAGAAGTTGCTCACAATTGTTGGTGATATGGAAAGTTGCGGATGAAGATTTTCAAGAACAATCTCATCTAGTCAAGATGAATTTTTCTATCAAAAATATGTTTCCTTTAGTAGTTACCAACTAGTTACCAACAAGTGTTCCTAAATTAGGATTTAACTTTAAAGTTTATTAAAATGTCACCTAGATTGTAAACAATCTTGATTAATTAATAAATAAAGTGAATAGTGTTTAAAAAATGTTAATCATTATTTTCATCGTAAATAAGTTCTTGACATCATCAATAGAAATTAACTTATATGTTTCATTGTTAATTTGTCATGGAGCTTTCACATTTTTTATTTATTTCTCAAATTTTTTCGTGTCGTATAATGATCATTCTTATTTTGTTGTTCTTATGGATCTTCCTTGTCATATTATAGTAATTAATATTTAATTTATGCTTGTTTTGTCTACCCTATCATATTCTGATAATTTTTTTCTTGTTTTCTTTGTTGTTATACTTGAGCTTATCGTTGTTCTCCTCAGCCAACATTACCTACAATGACGCTTTATTTTTAAATGCAACTTTTTTAGTATCATTAATTTTTTTATTTACGCGTTGTTTCGATTTTAGAAAATGGTTATTCAAGAAAGAAATGGTTGCACATTAAATAAATAATTTTTTATACATTATTTAAAATTAATTAAATTTATTTTTTTAATGTTTTTAATATAATAATCTCAAATATTGATACACAACCAAATGTCTCTTTAAGTTCAATCGTTCAAACCTTTCTCACTAATTTTATTAATTTTTCTTTGATTGCATTTGCTCAATTATATTTATTAATTCATATAATTTTTCGACTAAAATTTTATTGAATGAGGTCATGACCCCATGAAATATCCTATATAAATCCTTATGTGGCCACCACCCCACAAACACAAATTTTTGAATATCATCCAACTTGCAAAGTACTAACATATATCCTTGTGAATATCAAATTCTCATATCCCGATTTTAAATACAACCCTAATATTTAAAGTTAACCTTAATTTAACATGTTGTTTCATAACTTCGAACTAACTCGAATATATTTATTTTAGAATGTCAGTCATCGTGATGAAAAATCATGTCGCATAGTCCTTGGTTGGTTGATTTGAATGCAATATTTTAGAAAATTGTATAAGTTTTATAGTTACGACAGTGTGGGTCCACCTTTTTTTATGCGTACAAGATAAGATCTACAAGGAATGTGACATACATACAATCATTAGTTATGTGTCCCTTAATCAACTTTACCCATTACGGTAACATGTTAGAAAATATTTTGTAGTGTAAGATTTCTTACGGGATGCGCCTAGTACGAAGTCATATAGCAAATAGTAGTTAAACAATTAGTATTCGATAAAGTAATTGTAATGTAAAGTCAAGTTTCCAAAAGCATTGTTAACTTATTTTCTAGAAAAAAGTATAAAAAACATAAAGAAGTGTTTTGTGAATCCCTACAAAGTCTTTAATTTACTATCTTGTTGGACTAGTTTCATTTGGCACAGAGGACTGTAACTTTTGACAATCATGTTATCCAAATTCATGAAAACTGTAGTTCAATGACAAATTTTGTTTATAGATCCCCTCTTTATAGATGTTGTAAACAACTAGGTCAACGTCCCTTTTTCGGTAAATTAACATCTATAATTAGGATAAAAACATTCAATTTTTTGTTGAAAAAAGTATAAATCTATTTTGTAAATAATAATTTAGCTTATCATTATATCACTTACTATATATATTGTCTTTGCGAGATTTGACAACTTATAATGTTTTAAATTAGTGTGGATGTATGTATCAATGTCGTACAATTTATAACAAATTTTATAACTGAATTAGTTACTTATGAAACATTAACTTATATACTTTCGAATTGGTTGGAACAACATTGGATATAGGTAATGGTGAAACCTAATATAATAAATATAGGAATTTGTAAAATATATGATCTAATAAAAACCAATAACAAGGCCCACTGCAAATAAGCGAATTCAAATAAAATTTACAATATTGTATCTTATAATCCAACTCATCCTCATTTGTTATCTCCAACATATTTGAGAAATTGACAAAAGAGTTAGTTGTGGCATAAGACTCTAAGATGGATCCTCGATGCTAATTAAGTTTTTTGGAGTCATCTTAAGGCCAATAGAATCAAACTGAATACTAATATATCTCTGTCTCCTTAATGGAAAATCAACTGGGGTTGGTATCTTTAGAGATAATAATGGTAATATTACATACGCATATGGTAACCCTCTATGGCAAGAATTTTTATGTGATTGCTGAATATTGAGTCTTTCTTGATGGCCTTCTTATTTAGAATAAAAAATGCCTTTAAAATGTCGATATTAAACCAAATTCATCTTTGTTGATTGAAATTTTAGCCAAGCATGTTGGGACCTTGATTACGCAGTGGAATATTGGAAAAATAAAACAGTAGATATGACCTTAACACTAGGTTAGAGAATAAATGAGACTTAGAGAAATAATCTCAAAATTTTGTTAATCAAAGTCGGACGGCAAAATAGGGTATAGGATGATTTATATAGTACTACCCAAAACCCTAATTCCAAATAAGAGAAATATATATAAATGTTTTAAAATAAAATAAATAAATAAAATTAACGCTAAAATATTAAAACTGGTTTCCGAAGGCTTTACAGGTCGAATTTGGATATCGAACTTTGTGGCGGTGTCACATTTTTAAAATTTGACGGGCTCATCGAAATCTTCAATTTGAGTACATGTTTGACCCAATTTCAATATATGGGCGAGAAACCAGTTTGTTCGTAGTCTTCGCTACATCATCCTTTCCCGGTTCGGAAGAATTCGACCTAGAATTCGGAACGCTGAAACATTGAAATAACTGCAAAAACATTGGTGTGTTCACCGCTTATTTCAACTGGTACCAGCATAAGGGTGTAAGATGTGAGAATCTGAATGCTGCAGCTCCTGTCAAGAATTGGTTTCTCAGCTTTGTCCCTCTTTACCATGTCATCAACTTTACTGTTGTCAGCAATATCATGATATACTCCACACACTTGTTCTATGTCTGTTTTTTCTACCCATTTACTAAGCACAACATTATCTTTGCGCATGTAAAAAATTGTTCTTTTCCAGTTCCAGACTATGCTTGTTGTATCACATCGAAACCTTTGGAGAAAGGAACGATTTCTCTTTGTTGAATAGTAGATGTCTTCTCAAGTTCTTCAGAATATATTTCTGCCAGTGGATTCAAAAGACTGCGATCTTCTACTATTAACTTGTTACTCTTTCTTTTATGTCCCCAACCATCACCTAAAACTCCTCCAGGTTCTATTACAAAACCTAATTTTTTATTTATTAAAATACTATTATTTTATTTTATCAATTTGTTCATAATCTCAAACACAAAAATATCATCTTCCATTTTTTCAATACGACAACATATATCCAAAGAAAAACGAATCAAATGTTTAATTTTAGGATAACATAAAATATCTAGAAGATGCATCACCACAATAAAAGCTGATACTTTGTAGTCTTTCTTCAATAGAACTTCTGAAGCGATGTAGTGTTGTGTACTGAAGCCTGAGACAATATCTTGATCTACAGGTTTCTCATCCACATTAATTGGATCTTCATAATCCCATGCATCATCATATTCATCCTAGATTGGTTTATCAAATACCAGCTCAGATACATCTTCAAAAATCGGTTTATCATACACTGGCTTGTCAAACACGGGTCCAGACACAGTGTTAACATCACAACTAAGATCGGTAGTTGGTGCAGTATGAGCATAAAACTCCTGAACTGGTGGTGGTGTTGGAGACACTACTCTAGATGACCCTAATATAAACTTGATCCCATCTTTCACAAAACTGTATCGATTTGTTCTACAATCATAAGGAGAATTTCTCATAAATCGCCATGGACATCCTAAGACTAGATGGCAAACGTCCATAGGAATTACGTCACACCATGCTGTATCTTTGTAATTACCAACATAAAATGCAATTTGACAGCATTTAAAAACTGTTAACTCGGTGTAATCTATCAATCCTGAAAGTATGTACGGGTATGGAATAGGTTCTGTGTGCAACGTCAGTTTCTGAACAGCCTCCTCTGAAATCAGATTCTCATTAATATCTGAATCAATTACAAACTTGTAAATCTTTCCTCCAATTGTGCAGTAGACTTGAAGATGTCGTTCTCTATTCTAGCCTTCAAATCAAGAGGTACCCGGAACATGATTCTTGAATTTGCATAGCAAGAATTGCTGGGCTCTGATACCAACTGATGGCGTTGCAGAAGATTAGAAAAAAAAGTATATATGACCATAACACTAGGTTAGAGAATAAAGGAGACTCGGAGAAATAATCTCAAAATTCTATTAATCAAAGTATGACGGCAAAATTGGGTATATGATGCTTTATATAGCACTACGCAAAACCCTAATTGCAAATAAGGGAAATTATGTAAATATTTTAAAATAAAATAAATAAAATAACGCTAAAATATTAAAACTCGTTTTCGAAGGCTTTACATGTCGAATATGGGTATCAAACTTCGTAACAATGTCACCTTTTGTGAATCTGACGGGCTCGTCGAAATCTTTGAATCGAATACATGTTTGACCCAATTCCGATATCTGGATGAGAAACCAATCTGTTGACAGTCTTCGCTACATCAGACTTGGTATTTAAACCACATTTTAAAGTGTTGCAGAAAATTAATAGCATCAACCATGATTATCAAATCCCAAGATGCCGATTTGCTGACTCATTGGAGTATAAAATGTAAAAAAAAAATTAAATCTTGATAGTCATCAAATCCCTAACCCTTTTAAAGCTATACCATTTCTCGAAAGGTTGAATTGTGGCTATTATAGATTAGATGACTATGAATAATATCAAAATAATATGAGAATTGTTCTGTTATGTTTATCAATGGGTTGATCTTAATCAATTTGGTTTGGTGAAGATAACCATAAAGGTGAATCAAATCACTTTGAAAGGTTCAATTGTTTAGACGATCTACGGGAGGCTGATTTTGCTGATGAAGAAGTTACTCGTAATTATTGGTGCTATAGAAAGTTGCATATGAAGATGTTCAAGAACAAGCTCATCTATTCACGATGACTTTTTCTATCAAAAATATGTTTCCTTTAGTAGTTACCAACAAGTGTTCCTAAATTAGGATTTAACTTTAAATTTTATTAATTTGTCACCGAGATTATAAACAATTTTGATTAATAATAAATAAAGTGAATATTGTTTAAAAATGTTAATCATTATTTTCATCTTAAATAAGTTCTTGACATCATCGATAGAAATTAACTTCTACGTTTCATTTTTAATTGGTCATGAAGCTTTCACATTTTGTAATTATTTTTCAAATGTTATCGTGTTGTATAATGGTCATTCTTATTTTCTTGTTCTTATGGATCTTCCTTGTCATATTATAGTAATTGATATTCAATTAATGCTTGTTGTGTCCACCATTTCATATCCTGATAATTGTTTTCTTGTTTTCTTTGTTGTTATACTTGAGCTTATCGTTGTCCTCCTCAACCAATATTACCTCCAATGACGCTTTATTTTTCAAATGCGACTCTTTTGGTATCATTAATTTTTTTATTTACGTGTTGTTTCGATTTTAGAAAACGCTTATTCAAGATAGAAATGGTTGCACATTAAATAAATGATTTGTTTATACATTATTTGGAATTAACTAAATTTATTTTTCTTAATGTATACACAACCAAATGTCTCTTTGAGTTCCATTGTGCAAACCTTTCTCACTAACTTTATTAGTTTTTCTTTGATTGCATTTTCTCGATTATATTCATTAATTTTATAGAAATCTTTGACATAAAATTTTGTTGAATGAGGTCATGACCTTCTCATATGTAGTTAAAATTAGTGTTTTGCATAGGTATATTCAAGCTCTTTCCAATGTCTTTCTATTACGATTTCAAACGCCCATATTCTTTCATGAACATCATTCATGTAGGTGTTCTTAGTCTAAAAGACTTTTGGATTTAGTGGGAGTTTTGTTTTGACTACAATAGATTCTTTGATTTTAACTCGAAATTGAATTCAAACCAACCTCGAGTATTTCAACTTGTTTTCTTATTGTATACATATACTTTAGTTATCAATAAGACAATGATTCCGCTTTTAGTTCTCGAACTTAAATTATTATCATCGAGATTTTTGCTCTGAAATTCAGTAATCTCAGTTTAGTAGGACAAGTTGAAAATTAGACATGTGTTGATTACATGCTCGTATCTTAATTTCATGTTGTATTCCATAAAAATTTAAAATTCGCAAAAATATTGATTAACAAATTGATTTATTGTAAAAGCATTACGCAACCAAACATAGTTTTTGAATCGTAGAACTATAGCCTTAGATGAGCCCACTAAAATTTATTTAATAATATCTCTTTTTGTAATTATAATTAAGCGTTTGTTTATTCGTATCCATGTGAAACGACAACCAACAAAAGAGTTGTACTTTTGTACCCATAACTAAGGATTTCAGAAAAAAATAACCATTCTTGAACACAATATCAAAGAAACAGTAATGCAATACCAAGGCCGCACACTATTTCTTGTTCAGAAGAAATTGTTGAGTTCGTTAAAAAACCAAATTCTAAAATCTAAAATTGGGTAAACAAATGACCCAAAAAACATCAAAAAGATACGCACCGACGTACTAAAGTTATGAGGCTGAAGTTATTTCTATATAACCCCAGCCCCATAATCAAACTTTTCACTTTTATTTTGAAGGGCTGCTCGAGGTCGAACTTTCTTTCCTAAGGTTTTCTTGAAATATTTCATTCGCCTTCATCATAATATTTTGCACTTCATTCAACTGAATAAAAAAATCTACAGCTTCGTTCACCCTGGCTTCGTTCTTTACCGAGTCATCTAGAGCTTCTTTCACTCTGGCTTCGAATTTCACCGAGTCATCTAAAGCTTCTTTCACTTTGGCTTCGTTTTTCACAGAATCATCTAAAAATAGTATCGTTGTTAGAAGACAGTTTTATGACCCACAAACGTTTGAAACTAAAAATAGTATCATACCGTCTACAGAAGAACTAGCATTTTTCTTGTGATCCTTCGGTTTATTGCTTGTGTTCTCGCATTCATTGCTCAAACAATAAACCTCATTAGAACCAATGAACTCTCTGGAGATAAGGAACATTGTCAAAATAAGATCATTATCATAATTGCAATAACAATTATCATCAAAACCATCGGATAAAAAAATTCATGCGTGAAAATTTTAGCATACTACATAATTGACTTCTTGAAATCTATTATTAGAAATCACACATCCATGCATGCGTGAAAATCTTAGCATAGAACAGAATGTGATTTCTTCAAATCTATTATTAGAACTCACACATCATCAGCTTTCTGGCCAGCCACCGGGAGCGTTTTCCCGCCCCGAAAGGTACTAACCTCATCATGGATCTCCTTGTCAGCCTGAAACCAAAATAAACGAACCTCCTTTCTTGAGTTTTCTTGAAACAAGTAAAATTCGAGCAGCAAAGAATATGGATCAACGAGTAGTACAATAAATTTAAAGAGAGTATTGCGAAAGAAGGCAGATTACCATCGTCGCGAAGAAACTTTAGGATTAAGTTTTGAAAGAGAGGTTGGATGACAAGATACAGCTATTTTGGAAAAAATGTTATTAGGTGGAGAGTGAGAATAGAAACCGATAAAGAAGGAAATATAAAGGCCAAGAGAGCTTGGAGCTGTTTGTTTAGTTTGTTGTTAATTCTAACTATAATTATCTTTTCAAACAAGCATGTAGTACTGAAATTTGTTAATACCTAATACTCTCTAAGGTATAGTGATACACCAGGTCAAAATTACTCTTTCCAATGGTATTATTTATTTAATTTTTTTACAAAGAAAATTATATTGATTGATTAAGCCAAACAAAGGTTCTAATTTAGAACCAATTACTTGAGCATGCAACTACTATCAACTCAAAAATTGAAGCCAAATATACAATTTTCATATCATATAGAAACTGTCTTCTTTTTTCTAAGTATTAGAAAGATTGGTTACCACATGATCTTTATTGAGCCTTGACACTCTATTCCCTAGTATTCCATATAAGAATTTTTATTATTGTTTTGGGTTCGAGGTAAAAGATCTAGCTGATTCTTCCAAAAGGATCAAATTTGTATAATAGGATTTCTATATTGTTCTGTTTAAGGTTTTTCATATTTTTTTACTATTTTTTCTTTTTGTGTTTGTAGGATTAGGGACACTTGTTTCTGCTGACATGATTCAGAGCTTGAATCCAGAATTTCAAAATTATTAAGGTGGTGAACATATCACCTATTTATAGAGTAGGTTGGTTTTCGTTGATTTCATTGTTTTGAATTTCTATGATAATTTATTTCAGGATTAATATCATGTTTTATCCCTTTTATAATTTTCTATTCGCCAGAGGTGGTAGTAGATGTCGAAGCTGGTTGTGCCAAGTTGTGACGTCTATGAGAAATATGTTAATATGATCCACCTACCAAGCGAGCCAATAAGATTAGTTGTCGTACCTTCTCAATTAGATAAATGAGCAATTTGGTTAATAAGATCTTTGAATATGGCTACAAGAAAGAGATAATACTTTGTTGTACCTATTGATTAATTTACAAAGTCAGTCGAAGAAAATCCATTATACAAGATGAGGGTTGAGAAAATTTATGATTTCTTACGAAATCAGATTATATCTTGGTACGAGGTCCCAATAATTTTAATTACAAATAATGGACTTCAATTTGAAAATCATAGGATGACGAAATTTTGTAGAAGGTACGGAATAGAACAACATTTTTTTAACTTCATATTATCCTCAAACAAATGGGTAAATGGAAATGACGAATATAATAGTTATGGATGAAATAAAATAAATTAAAAAAGCTAAAGAAAAGTGGTATACTAAATTAGTATAAGTGCTATAGACATAACGATCCTTAGATCGATTATGGGTGAAATTCTATTTTTCTTGGTATATAACATAACAGCAATAGTTATAACCAATGTTAGAAACTTAATAATAAGTTCTAAAGAAAATAGATGAATCTAAAGATTATTTTTTTATATTATTTCTCTTTTATTACATCCAATTTTTTATTTATTATACAAGTTACCAAGACTATTTATACATTTGTTTTATATCAAATAATAAATATGGAGTCAAGTTTTTTAGTAACTTATTTTATATCATAAATGGCTTTTTTTTTAAATCACGAAAATTGTTATAGGTAGTTTTTTTCATGAGTCAAAATAGCTACGAATAGTTTACCGATTTTAGGTATAAGATATCTATCTAAATATTTATAAATAGTTCCTCTTAATCTATGTTCTAAATTTATTACGATGAATATTTTTAGTTTTTTTGCCCAACACAATATCTATATAGTTAATACTAATGAACGTTTTTCTCATCCTAGGCGAAAAGAGTAATTGTGAGACGGTCTATCACAATTTTCAATAGACGACGGTAATACTTGTTTATATATTGTAAATGAGTATAAGTCAAACTTAGGCAAAATCTAAAACATTTGAAAACAACATACAATTTCTACGACCTGTTTATATATATATATATATATATATATATATATATTTTGATGGTTAACAACCATATTAAAAAAACGTTGGGATTAACAACAAAATAAACAACCATCTTCCCGCTCTCTTGACCTTTATATTTCCTTCGTTATCAGTTTCTATTCTCATTCGCCAACTACTAACCTTTTTCCAAGAATCACTCTCTCGTGTCATCCAAGATCTCTAATTTCTAATTTCACAAACATGGTATCATTCCTTTTTCCGCAATTTATTCTTTGCATTTATCTGACAATCGAATTTATTCTTTTCACAAAATCTCAACAAAGAAAGTTCTTATATTTTGTTTTCAGGCTGATAAGGAGATCGATGATGACTTTTGTACCAATTGCGGCAAAGCCAGGCTCCGTATGGCAGGGATGCACCCCGGTGTTGCGTGAGTTCTAAAAATACTACATAGATACCAATGTTTATTATTTTGATGGGCTTTTTGTAATCATCATTATGAACTTATTTTGACGTAGTTCCTTATATATTCCAGAAATTGGTTATATACGAGCGACATTTATTGTATGAGTAATGAATGCAAGACCGGAAGCGAAAATCACAAGCAAAGTGCTAGTTCTTCTGTAGACCGTATGATAAGCTCAAACGATTTCATTTTGGATTTGAAACTTTTGTGGGTCATAAAAATGCCTTCTAACATTGATACTATTTTTAGATGACTCGGTGGAATATGAACAGAAAGTGAGCTACGTTAATAGTCTTATTTATCTGTTAACCCAGACACAAGATATTCTGTATAAGAAAGATGAATTAATTCAAGAAGACCTTAAGAAACAAACATACACTCCCTCAGAAACAAACATACAAGAAGAAGAAGATTCTCCCGAGACGAAGACTCAAAATAGAAACAGGTCCGGTGATGAACCCATGATTTTTATTGTAATTATGATTATGTTCTTTATTTGACATAGTTCCTTAAATTTCAGAGATCACCTGATTCCAGACGAGTTTAAGTATTTGATCGAACCGAAGAAAAAAACAAAAAAACCAAAGAAAAAGAAGAAAAAGAGAAATGCTACTTCTTCTAATCGCGAATGCAAGACTAAAAGCACTATAAGAAACGATCATAAGGAAAATGCTACTTCTTGTAGTCCCGAATGCAAGATCAAAAGCACTAAGGGAAAGGATCAGAAGATGGATGCTACTTCTTCTAATCGTGAATGCCAGACTAATAGCACTATACGAAAGGATGACAAGGGAAATGCTACTTCTTCTAATCGCGAATGCCAGACTAAAAGCACTATACGAAAGGACGACAAGGAAAATGCTACTTCCTGTAATCGCGAATGCCAGACTAATAGCAGTATAGGAAAGGATCACAAGGAAAATGGTACTTCTTCTGTGGGTATGATAGGCTCAAACGTTTTCATGTTAGCTTGAAACTTTTGTGGGTTGTTAAAATGTCTTCTAACATTGATACTGTTTTTAGATGGTTGGATAGAATGCGAACTCAATCCGAACGAACTTCTACTACTCCTCCTTTTAGAAACATACAATTTGTTAGAAGAAGAAGATTTTCCTGGGATGCCGATTCAAAATAAAAACAGGTTCGGTGATGAACTAATGTTTTTTTTATTGTAATTATGATTGTTTTCTTTATTTGACATAGTTCCTTATATTTCAGAGATCACTTGATTCCGGACGAGTTTAAGTATTTGATTGAAGCCAAGACAAAAGAAAATAAACCAAAGAATAAGAAGAAAGGTGCTACTTCTTCTAATTGCGAATGCCAGACTAATAGCACTATACGAAACGATGACAAGGAACATAATACTTCTAAGGGCGAATGCAAGACTAAAAGAACTAAACAGAAGGATCACAAGAACAATTTGTCAGAAGAAGAAGATTTTCCTGGGACGCCGATTCAAAATAAAAACAGGTCCGGTGATGAACTGATGATATTTATTGTAATTATGATTATTGTCTTTATTTGACATAGTTCCTTATATTTCAGAGATCACTTGATTCCGGACGAGTTTAAGTATTTGATTGAACCCAAGACAAAAAAAAATAAACCAAAGAATAAGAAGAAAGGTGATACTTCTTCTAATCCCGAATGCCAGACTAATAGCACTATACGAAACGATGACAAGGCAAATACTACTTCTAATGGCGAATGCAAGACTAAAAGAACTAAGCAGAAGGATCACAAGAACAATGCTACTTCTTCTGAAGGCGGTATGATATGCTCAAATGTTTTCATTTTTGAAACATGCACTTCGTCTGAAGACGAAACCTTTCCCTCTCCCTCTCCCTGGACGAAGCTTCAAAATAAAATCAGGTCTGATGACGACATGATGATTTTTATTGTATTTATGATTACGTTCTATATTTGACATAGTTCCTTATTCTACAGAGATGGCTTGATTGCGGACGAAATTATGTGGCTGAGTAGTGAGTCCAAGATAGAAAGCAATACAAGAACGGATAACAAGGAAAATACTACTTCTACAGGCGACATGATAATAAGCAGCAACGCACGAACGGATAACAAGGAAAATGCAGGCGATACGATAATAAGCAGAACCGCACGAATGGACAACGAGGAAAATGCTACTTCTTCTACAGGCGATATGATAATAAGCACTATAGGCGGCGGTACGATAGTAAGCAGCAATACGCGAATGGATCAAAAGCAAAATACTCTTTCTTCTACAGATGATATGATAATTAGCAATAGCCCAGCGGATCACAATATAGGCGGTAGGATGATAAGATCTATGGACGGCAGTATGCTAGTATTCACCAATACACGAACAGGCGGTATGATAATAAGCTCAAACGTTTACATTTTAGTTTGAAACTTTTGGGGGTCATTAAAATGTCTTCTAACGTTGATAATATTTTTAGGTTGCGCGGTTGGTGAACTTGTTTATCTACATAACAAAGTTTAGTTTCAAAAACGTCTTGTACAGAGGGTATTGACAAGCAAATTTCAAGATCTAGTGACTCTGTTGAAGGAAACACAAAATATTATGATGAAGGGGAATGAATCATTTGAAGAAGAGCTTAAGAAAACAACATTTATTTTGGTCACCCTTGGAATATTTGTCATCAGCCGCTCTTAGATTTTAGTTTACTTCTTTTACAAGTCAACCATTGCTTCTAAAGAAAGAGAAGTACTTACAGCTAAACATTATTTTTAACAATGGTTATTTGTTTTCTGATGTACCTGGTCAAGGGTACTAATTCTACAAGACGATTAACAAATGTATTTAACTTTTCACCAAAATCTAAATTCAAAATTCAAATATACTCGGAAAACTAAAACAATTCAGAAGTGAAAAGTTATGGTTTCAACCAAATGAAAGTAGTAGAACATGAGAAGTTACATATTATTGCCTAAGCAAAAAACATCAATACTAAAAGGAAAGTAGTAGACGGTTTGTCAGACGATTGGATGTATCAAAAAGCCTTAAAATATAATGTCCGAATAATTTTTAGGAGTCCAAAATCTCCCATAGATCTGATAACTGTCAGGTTAAGGTTATGTTAGAAATGAAATGCTACTTCAGTACATATCTTTGAAGACAAACGGTATTTTGTATCATGAAACTATATCAGCATAACTAGACTTAGTTATGCGTGGATATTCCGGGTGCTGTTCTTGGAGATTCATGTTTAAGGGAAAGCACCAGAAAACATGCTTGGGAAATTAAAAAGATATTTCAATTTTAAATTTTGTTCATGATATAGATGTATGGGGCCAAACTTTTAGTTAGTCTACATATCTTTTGTTAAGTTGTCCTGTTTTGTGTACATAGTTTGTACTTGTCTAAATATTGTTTTGTGTTTCTAGTAAAAAACCTCACTTGTAATTTGGATGTAACTCATTTTGGATAAAACAAATAAGACCACGTGGTTTTCTTTTTCTTTTTCCAAACATTGATTACTAACGCTTGATATCAGGAAAAGGTTTGTGAAGAATTTGGAAAATATCGATGGTAGGATTGTAATTCCTCAAGATCCAACACGTATTAGAGATGATGTGGACGCATTTTATATGTCATTATATTTATGAGTTTAAATAACAATTCCGTCGTTTCCTTAGCAGCCATATATTCGGGTCTCTACACGAGAATGCAATTATCTTTTGTATACATTCGAGCTAAGAATTTGTCAAAAAACATGAAATATATAAGTTGAAGTAATCTTTATTGTGTCGAGGTGGCCTGCTTAATCGGAGTCCGCGTACCTATTCAATATTATATTACATGTAGCCTTATGATTGCAACACCACAATAGTCAAATATTTTAAGTATCTTATGAGCTACTTTAGTGCATATCAATGCGGCTTTTCTAGATCTGACACGAATCTGTTCAAAACACTTACGACATAGGAAAGATCAAGTCTCGTGCAAATCATAACATAAATAATGCTGCCAGTAACGTTTCCATAAGGTATCTCCATAACATATTTCGTACATGTTGCTTTTGTTGGTGCTTGAGTGGTACTAATTTTGAATTAATAACCAATAGGCGTTCCAAACGATTTTGTTTTGAACATCAAGAAGTTCTTTCAAATTTTGAAGATAATAATTAATACCCCTTCAGCATGTTTCTAGTTATGTCAACACCAAGTATCCTCTTAGTCTTTCCAATATCCTTCATCTCAAACTCTTCTTTCATCAAAGTCTATGCCGCTTCAATCTTCCCCCTATCTCTTTCATCTCTATTATTATGTCATCCTGATGTAGCCCAGAAAGTCCAAACAAAAGCTTTGTTTATTTTATTTTATTTTATTCAAATATCTTATGTATTTAAATCAAATTTAATTATATTAAGATTTGATTTTATTTGATTTTATTTTAAAATATTTATTTTATCTCCTTGTATTATAATTTAGGGTTTTGAGAAGCTCCTATATAAAGCCTCATATGCCTTAAGTTATTTTAAGTTTTTGGAATAATAGATTTTTTATCTCTGAAAATTTCACTCTTTGTTACCCTTAGATTAGGGTTGCATCATGTTACCCTTAGATTAGGGTTTCATCTATCGTTGCTTCTTCTTCTATTTCCGTCGCGTCATCAGTTTGGTATCAGAGCCTCAGTTCCTGCTATGGGTCAAGCATGTTTCTGAATCCTGATTACATCCGATTCAAGGTTTAAAGAAGAGAACAACACACATGGTCATGAAGATCGGGAAGATCGTTTGAGTATGAGGGGGCATACCAACCGTTTCAATGACGATCGTATTGACCGGTTACTGAAGGAGTTTAAATTGGCTACCAATCGTCGAATCAAGGTAAAAATTGCTTATCGAGATGCTGTCTCAGGCTATGAAGAGGTTTTCAAAACCATTTTTTTCATCAACTGGACATGGGGATGTTGTCTTCAGGCTATGAAAAGGTTTTCGAAACTATTTTTTTCCTTCCACTGGATGGCTTCAATGTGACTTCAAATAAGGAACACTCGAGAAGAATTTATCTTATTCCGATAAGGTCAACAAGTATAATTCCCAATGTGACGATTGAATAAAATAAAATAAATAATTTGGGTTCTTGATGGTGATGGTGCTGTGAATTCGAGGACGAATTCTTATCAACCATCTTATCAACCAGGAGAGGATGATGTAGCCCAGAAAGTCCAAACAAAAGCCTTGTTTATTTTATTTTATTTTATTCAAATATCTTATGTATTTAAATCAAATTTAATTATATTAAGATTTGATTTTATTTTAAAATATTTATTTTATTTCCTTGTATTATAATTTAGGGTTTTGAGAAGCTCCTATATAAAGCCTCATATGTCTTAAGTTATTTTAAGTTTTTGGAATAATAGATTTTTTATCTCTGAAAATTTCACTCTTTGTTACCCTTAGATTATGCTTCTTCTTCTACTTCTGCCGCGTCATCACATCCACATACCAAAAAGATAGAACTTGTCTCTCCATGTGTCCATTAGATATATTTTTCAACCAATAAAGGGGTATTTTCAACAAATTCAAATAACTCTCATTCCCTTATTCAAACTTTTTCTGTTAACACATGTAAATTGTCTCTTCTAATTCCCCATGAAGGAAGAGAGTAGTAACATATATTTGATAAAGTTCACGATCAAGTGTAGCAACAATTGATAGCAGAACCTCCGATGGAAGTTTGTTTCACAACAGGCGATAATATTTTATAGAAACCAACACCTTCTCTTTGCGTAAAGCCCTTAATTTTGCATCCAACACTAGCAATACTTTGTTTTCTCTTGAATATCCATTTACTCCCAACCAGATTTTGACCGTTGGTTCATAAGAATCTTAGTGCTCATCATTTATAGAGATCTGAGTTATTAATTCATGTTCATAAGATACTTCTGTTTATTACTGCGTTTCATAACATCTTGATTTGTTTTAAGTTCAAGAACATCTCACTGTATTTCAATCGATAAAGTATAACTAATTAGAATATAGTATCTGTCATGGATGTGTATTCAGGGTATAATGGATGCACCCATATGACGAGGACCATACTACCTTCCAAATAACGGGAGCTTTATAATTTTATAAAGTTATGCCATTCAGTTCAAAACATATAGTTTCCACTTATCTGAGGCTCGTCCACCAAATATTAAACAAACAACCAGATATTTGACAAGATATGATCGTCACAAGAGACACTGAAGATCGATAACTCAATGTTTTTTCTATGTTTACCATCCTGAACAAATTCAACCTCAAGCTAATTCCTCTAAGATTCTTCTTTGGTGTTTGTTGTAGATATATTTTATGGTATGTTGTCAACAAGAATGGAATCAAAGACGATCCCAAGAAACTGAGGAAGTTACTAAGTATGGACCCATCCCAAAATACCAAAAAGGTTTAGAGACTCACGAGTCGTCTTGCAGCCTCATCATGATTCATCTCTCGAGCTTCTAACAAAAGTCACCCCTTCTTTGGGATCCATAACAATTCTAATTAGTTGAGTTATAATGACGAGTGTCACAAAGCCTTTTACCCTCACAAAGAATATTTAACTTTTCCATAAATTTTATCAGCCCCAGTACGAGGCAAGTCTTTATATTTGTACTTATTTGTCTCCACCCATGCTATCCGCTTCATTTTTTTCAAAGAGAAAGAGGGAACGCAATAATAAATTTATCATGTTAGCAAGAGCATAATCAACGTCCAGAAACGATATTTGAACCTAGAAAATATAACCTTAGGACTCATGGTGGCTGTAAGAAAAACGTAGTCTTACTTCCATAGTCATATCATCATCCAACACAACTTTTTTTTCTCTAAAAAGTGTCATGCAAAAACTAAAAATATTAAAACGAGTCACACAATGATCAATCGAGTTAGACAAATACAAGGTCTTTGTTGATCCTCGTATACCAATTAAAGGTCAAGTTATGTCTGATTTCTTTAATGAATGTGTATGTGATAAGGTCGAATTTTATTTAGGGTTATGATCGAATGTTTCTTAGAGGGAATTTTATACCTACAATAAAAAAAATTCCATGTAAGCTGAGTACGTTATGACTAAGCGGTATGCCTACTTTGAATATTCTTGGGCATAAAGGCTCATAAGACCAATCCAGACTTACGACCCTATGGGCACATGGATCCGAACTTTTATATAAATTGTCTCAAAAATAATATTAAGTGGGATGGAATATTCTCCCTTTACAAGTAAAATAATACCACCACTATTATCGTTTTTCCCTCCACCAAAGATTTAATGCTTTGTTACACCATTTACCATAAATTTCCTCAGGTCTGATTTTATCATCACCAGATTGGTGACCATAGTTGGAACGAATGATATCTGAATATCAATATTCAAAACCTATATGTCCTTCAGATTTCTTTGAATCATGGATCTAGATATGCAAATAGATCCCCTCATAAAAATAAGGAGATCAGAGGCAATGAAGAACATGTGAATATATCCCATATTAATTACAATGTTGATGACAAAATCTTAATGCAAGAGGAGCATTGTACAAGTACATCAAATTCTGTTGATGGGTCCACAACTGAGTCTCATTCGAAAGTTTCTTCTTCCTATTCGAGTAGTGATCATGGACGTAAAAATAAGAAAGAAAACTAGTTAAGAAGCATTCAAAAACATCATGTAAACATAATCATCAGTTAATAAGAGAGATCACAAGGGTAAATGGAAAATGTTATATCAAGTGAAAGTTAAAGGATCGACCAATCAAAGTAAATATCATTTACTAAGTGATCAATTTGTTGTACAGTCCAAACCTGTTTGTTTTTTCCACCCATAATGAAGATCACATGTTCAACCAGAGTAATAGTTGGAGGTAGTCACCATTGTCTTCGAAAATCATGTTTGGACATTTGCACAAACGATTCGATAGTTCAAAAATAGAAACGTATGATGCAAGTCAAGATCCTGATAATCATCTTCAAAAATTTAAAAACTTTATGATGAGCTTCAGTGATGATGATAAGTTGCTTTGTAGAGCTTTTTCCCAAACGTTTAAAGGTAGTGCATTAAAATGGTAAAACTGATTGTCCCAAGGGTCGATCAAGAATTTTGAGATATTTTGGATTGATTTCCAAAGATAGTTTGTAAAAAGCAAAGAGCTCATAGGGAAGTGTGAAATAATAATACATTATGCGCAATATCTGAATGACTCACTTATAGATTACATCACCTGTGTTGTAAATTCTATAATTGGTTAGTTGATTATTTCGAATAGGCGGCCATAGCCTCAATTCGATAAGGGTTGTTGGCTGGAGAATGGACTGATTCAGTGACTCGTAAGAAAGCGTATGCATGGGGTGGGTTGTTGAATTAGGTCATAAAGCAGATTACGGTAAAGGAAACTAAGAAATCAAGGCGGCCTAATCAGTACAAGTCTGCACCCACATCCTCTGTCCCACAAGCTAGTACTCAATCATAGGCTACAGTTAATAGTCGACCTATAGATTAGAGGGACGGTTCACATCGATCCAAACATAGTCAGTAT
Organism: Limnanthes douglasii subsp. nivea; assembly: GCA_036936605.1. Classification (NCBI taxonomy): domain Eukaryota; kingdom Viridiplantae; phylum Streptophyta; class Magnoliopsida; order Brassicales; family Limnanthaceae; genus Limnanthes; species Limnanthes douglasii. The sequence continues at coordinate 25,877,969 of JAUPFV010000002.1, forward strand.
AATCAGGGTCAAAATCAAGGCTCGCGGGAATTAATAGGTTCAACATAGGTATTATGCAAAATTAATGGAGAAAGTGGCCACCGTCTAAGGGAAGGCTAAAAATACTATATAGTTCTGAAGGTCGGCTCCTATCTAAACTCTGAGAGAAAATTAAAATACACATGTTTGTAGATATAACACTGATGTGGGGCATGCCACTAAAGACTGTATTGTTTTAAAACAAGAAATACAAGCTTTGACCGAAACTGGGAAATTAACAACTTTTATGAAGTCACAAGGGGGAAATAGGCAACCACAAAATAGGGCACATCCTAGTTCAATTGGAGTTCAAACTACATCACCCAATACCCGAAATCAAGGTACGAAAGCATGTAAAAAAGATGGTATAATGGTGATTGTTGAACAGTTCGATCTGAATTCAGAATACTTGGATCTTGATCCATTTCGAAACAAAATTAATATGTTAGCAGAAAGTACTAGAAAAGTATCTAAGTTTTGTAATTTATTCGAATCACTGACTATTTTTGGAGGAGATAAAATGACAACTCTATCAAGTTCTTCCCGTAAAAGACATAATTAGTTTGACTACAAAACTGGAAGGACATATTTATACACATCTTTATCAAATCCCTGCTCTTTTTATAGTATTTGATGAAGATGACTTGATGAGAGTTGCATGCACCTATGATGAAGGTTGTGTTAATAGGAGAATTTATTAAAGATACTGAAATTTGAAGAATATTGATTGACAGGGGTAGTTCGAAAAATGTTTTATTTTTATCCACTTACAAGCAGATGAAAAATCCTTCAGTTATCCAATGATCAAATATAACTATAGTAGGGTGTACTGGAAATTTTATTAAGGTCATTCGAGAATTCGAAGGTGACGATTTGTTACGTAAGGGACCATTTAAGAAAATGGTACGAGTGTTGTTTGTGGTTGCGGATTTTCCGACCTCATACTATGAATTTTTTTGATAGGTCATGCCTATCAAGGATTAATGTTGTTGCATCAAAGATTCACTGATATTTGAAGTATGCAGGACTAGTTCGAAGTAGCCAAAAAGTAGCTTAGAATGTTATGTTACAGATCTTTCTCCTAAATCACTGGAAAATGTAATAACTAAGAAAGAATAGAAATTACTAGAGTCCTTTTTGGATCCAAACAAGATAAATGATCCAAGATTGACTACGATTCTGATAGAAGAAGTTGAAATATGTAGTTTGGCATAAGGGAATAATGTTCGAATTGGAACCAAAATACCATCAAAATTGAAGAAGAAGTTGTTAGGCTTCATATCCAAAAATTTAAATTTATTTTCTTGGTGCAATGAGAATGTGACTGATGTCCAACAGATATCATTTGTCACACGTTGTTTGTTCATTGTGATGAAGGCCCATTAATACAAAGAATGATAGCTTTTTCCAAAGAAAAATATGATACGATAGTTTAAGAAGTAGATAGGTTAACTAAAGTAGGACACATTCGTGATACCCAGTATCCATTTTAGACTACTCCCGGTACTTGTAAAAACAAAAAATGGTAAGTGGTGAATGTGCATTGATTTCACAGATCTCAACACAACTTGTCATAAGGATCTTTTTTCTAGTTTCTTGAATAGATGAGCTGGTGGATTCGAATTCGGGTAATAAGTTGCTATCTGTTATTGATGTTTTTTCTAGTTATAATTTGTGTGGATTATTTTCGACTGAGGGTAATTTGGTCAGGTATTTTGTGGTGTTTCAAAGGTATTTAATGTTTGAGTGTTTGTAGTGAGAGATTTAAGTTGTTTGTTTGTATTAAAATGTTTATTACCCTCATTAATGGAAGTGGTTGGGTATTTATACCCTTAATTATGGGCCACATGGGCTTTCGAGTAAAACTTATGAAACCGGGTCAAGTTCAAAAACTCATTAGTTTATTAAGCAGATTAGCAATTAGCTTAGTCAAAAGGTCATTAGTTTTTAGTACTTTTTTCCAGTTCGGATTGTTCAGTGGGTGGCTTTTGTTCTAATTACCCCTATCCGGCTTCTATAGTTAGTGGTGAAAAGTTTCGGACTCATCGTTTACCCCTTTTTTAGGTTTTGTTCGAAGGCCTTTGGCAAGACCTAAAAAATATTTTTGGGCACTTGTAACATTTCCCAGACTGATTGAGTGTTTAGTAAGGGATTTATCAGGACTGAAAACTTCTCAGAAGTTCAAAGGTTCTGCCATGGATCGTGGGACACGTGTCATCTTCTGATTTGCCTCACCAGTCGTTTTTCTCCTAGAACGGCTCTCCTACTAATCCCAAAAAGTAACCTCCTCGTTTAATGCACATGACATCAGCGCCGCCTTTAATCATTATTTTTTTCTTTTCGTATTCTCCTAGGTTTTTGGCATCTCTTTTTGTCTCATTAGTATAAATTACTTCATTTTCACTGTTTTACCATCTTCATTACTCTCTCATTCCTTTATCTTAAAACTTTCACCTCTCTTCTCAAAATCCTTTTGGTGTGAGTTTATGTTCACAGTAAGAAACACACTGGTAAAATACGAGTGGCTTAATCTCTCGGAGTTAGAAAAAGAACAAAGAGTTGAGCGAGAAAGGCGCATTGGTGCAGGCCTTCCAGTTTCTCCGATCGACAAGTCTGAAAACCATCTTCAGAGCTTGATCGAGGTTCATCTTCTGCTAGAAACTCCAAACCCAGGAGGTTATTTCAACCAAGTCTTTCACCCATCGTATCAGGCTCCTCGGTTCAGGAGTCACAGCCTACTGTCGAACGGGAAAAAGTTGTTACAAGCACAAGGAGACCCTCTCCATTCATAGGTGTGGGATCAGATGCTGAAAAATTCCACAAAAAAACTGACACTTCGTCAAAGAGGCCGCTTAGTAAAAGGCCAGGTTGTTGTTCCATAGTCTAAGTCTCCAAAATCAGGGCCCATTAAGTCTGGGGCCCATGAAAATGTCCCTAAGGATAAATCATCTGGTCCGGAGGCTACTGGAACAAGCCTTTCAAATGAACCCTCCGGATCTGAGCCTCAACCGGACACCAGACCACAAAGTGAAAGCGATGCTCAGCCCTCAAGACAGCGCACTAAGCCAACCACTAGCACTCCTCCACCAACGACAACTGACAATCCTTCCATGGTGATGGCAGAGGTGATGGAGGACAGCATTGAAGAATCCCCATTTGAGACTGACGTCTCCGGGCAGACAGGGGAAACTTCCACTGATAAAAAGGGCAACGGTAAAGAGAAATTGTGTTTGAAACATTCGGACCTGCCGGAGTCCCTGGAAGGCAGAGTGGGACCTTGCTTCCACAAGATGAGCGTAAAGTATCTGCTAGCCATGCAGAACATCAACTATGCCTTCATTCATACTGCTGAATTAGGACGGATCCGGATGAAGTGGGGGATCCCAGAATCTGTCAAAGTGAGGATACCGGTCACTCTCGAGATGCTAATGGACTGCAAGCTGAGTGAGATAGTTATCTACACAGAACTGTTCAATTGGGGGCTCAGATTTCCCTTGGACCCAGAGATCATTAGATATTTTCATTTGATAAAAATCTATCCAAGCCAACTGAGTCCCAATGCCTGGTACACCCTCATGGCTTGAATCATGGCCTCTAGGCTCTCCGAAATAGCGCTTCTGATGGAGCAATTCGCTGATGTGGCCAGCTTTTGCAAGAATCACATCATCCCCTTCTACCATTACAACATGGGTGACAATTTTAAAGTGGTGGATGATCTGCTCGAACCGGAGAAGAATTGGAAGACCCAATTCTTGTTCATTAGTGAAGTTTGGTAAAATGGGAGGAAGATTAAAGCTGATGTCAACCCAAGCATGCTCATCAGCAGATGGAAAAGCACAGGTAAACATTTCATTATTTTTGTTCTTCTTTCCTTATAAAAAGTCTATTTACTTAATTTCTCTTCTTTTTCTTTGGGTAGTGTTGCCGAAGGAGTTCTCAGACTACTTGGAGGAGGGGCAGGAAACATGTGTCAAGTTGAACGCCTGGGCTGCTGACAAATGGGGAAATCGCTTCCACAATTGTTTTACTGCCAGAAATTTAGTGAGGTCCCACCTCTGGAACATAACCGGCCGGAGAGACCTAACTTGGGAAGAATTAACCACACCACCTCCTCCGGGTGTCATCCTGCGGAGGACAGAGGCGAAGGATGGGAAGCTGGCCTTGCCTACCAGGGCTAAAGCCCCAAGTAAGATGAAAGGAAAGAAAGGAGAAGAAGCAAGATGCAACTGAGGTTGCTCAAGGTGGTGCTGAGGAAATCATCCCAGCAAATCAGGGAGGGCAGGACCAAGGGGGAATCGATGCTTCTCTTCTTCAAGTGGTTGAAAATGAAAGTACCAAAGAGGCAGGTGGACCTCCAAACCCCTCAAAGGCTCCTAAGAAGGATCGAAAACGGGGGGCAGATGGTGGAGACAGGGAAGCCAAGAAGAAGAAAATATCCAAGGGGGATGAAGTAGCTCTCCGGCCTCCGGAGTCACTTCCTCTGGTTGACCCAAAGGACCCCACACATGCAGAGCAAATCCCAAGTGATCTCCACACCGGAGAGGGTACCAGAGGGGATATAAACATTAATGGAGTAGACATCAGTGGCCTACAAGGGATTGGTCTTTACTTTGGAGACCTCGAGAAAGACGACTTTTTTGGCCCTTACCTTCCTCCAAGTTCCTCGAATATGGTCACTTTCAACGGTAAGTCTTTTTTTATTTCAGGGGAGAATGACATGGTGATACACTCCTTGCTGGGAAACATTCAACTGGTGCTCAACCTGGAGAGACAAGTGCGAAGTCAATATACCCTTATCAACACACTCAATGCAGACAAAGAGACTTTATCTAACAACCTCCTTAACGCCAATCAGAGTATTGAGGCATTAAGGAGAGATATCGAGGAGTTGAAGAAAGGGAAAGAGGACTTGGCCACCAGGCTGGCCACTTCGGAGGGGGTTAACAAAGAACTCCAATCTAATTTTTTTGGCTTGGAGAAGGATCTCTCCACTTCGAAAGAAGAGGTAAAGGCCAATGACAATGTCGTTCAGACCCTAACCAATGACAAAATTTCGCTCGAAGATGCTGTGTCTAAAGTTAACTAGGAGAAAGATGAGTTGATAAAGAAGCAGGAGAAGACAATTCAAGCCAAGATTGATGCATAAACCAACTAAGTGATAGATTCCCAAGAGGAAAGGTATGCTGAAGTCAAATCTGAAATGGTCTTGCTCTTTCATCGAACATTTCCGAAGAGGACGCTCAGAGATTTATGGCGATATGTGGAATACGAAGACCTCCCATCCTACACTATGGTTGATGGTGATAGGTACAACTACTCCAGCGGTTATGATGATACCACTGACGAAGATGAAGGGACCGGAGAGAACCTTAATGAGGAACCCAAAGAGCCAAAGAAGAAACCAAATGAGGCTGGAACATCTAAGGGAGCCTAGCCTTAAAATTTTAACTATCTTTTTATTTTCCTTTAATTCTTGTGTTAGACTAAATTCCTTGGATGGCCAAGGCATTTTTGTAACCGTGTCCGGATCTTCTCCGGATAAACCTTTCCTTTTAAAACTTCAAAGTCCTTGGATGGCCAAGGCATTTTACGTGTTTTAATATCATTCCGTGGTGTTTAGCCGGGCAGTTTTACCTTACATAATTCTTCCATTGTCTTATGTTTACCCAATTTTTATGGTTAATGTTTAAATATCCCCTTGTCATTTTACAAGTATTTTAAGGTGAGAGTGTTTAAATTCTCCGATGAAAAATGTTTAAATGGTCATCACTCCACCAAATAAATCCGGTATGTTAGTGATACTTAGAAAGTTTTAAATAAGCTATCAATCAAACCACTCTAAAATTTTTAAGAAGGCATCAAATTTCATTAAAAAGCTCGGACACCTCATTAAAACCTCCCCGCGCCACCAGAGTAGGAAAGACCTTTTTGGCCTCGGATTGACCTTGTGCATGATGGATAAGAAGCTGAGAATCATTCATTAACCTAACCCTTTTGGCTCCACAAATTAGGGATAAATTTATACCACCTATGGCAGCTTCATATTCAGACTCATTGTTAGAAGCCCTGAAAGCAAAACATATACCCTGGTACATCTTGTCGTCGTAAGGAGAGGTTAAACATATCCCAGCACCACAACCCATTGTACTTGATCCACCATCAGTCCGGAAAACCCATACTTTCTTAGTCTTTTCACTTGTTGCTTGCTTACTGTCCCTGTCCGAATGGAATTCAACTAGGAAGTTAGCAACAGACTCAGCCTTGACTACAGTTCGATGGGCAAAATCAATATCATAGTCCCCCAACTCTACTGACTATTTGGTCATTCTGCTTGATACGTCTGCCTTCTGGAGAACGTTTTTTCAAGAGAAAAGACGTTCGGACAATGATAGAATGAGACTGAAAGTAAGGTCTCATTTTCCTAGCAACAATTACTAAAGTGAGTGCTAGTTTTTCAAGTTTTAAATACCTCTTTTCAGCATCTATCAAGCTTTTGCAGATCTAGTACACCGAACGAGGATAATTATCGACCTCCCTTACCAGCACTGCACTTATGGCACAATCAGAGACTGCTAAATATATGTACAGTGTCTCTTCATCAATAGGTTTAAAGAAGGTTTTGGGGGAGGATAAGTATTTTTTAATTTCATCGAAAGCCTGATCGTACTGTAGAGACCAGTTGAATTCTTTTGCACCCTTTAAAGTTTGGAAAAACGGAGCACACCTATCCGAAGACCTTAAGATAAAACGGTTTAGAGCAGCTAACCTCCCTGTCAATCTTTGTACTTCTTTAATATTCTGAGGAGGCTCCATCTACAATAGAGCACTAAGCTGGTCTGGATCAAGCTGTATCCCTTTCTCACTTATCACATACCCCAAAAACTTCCCGGACTGCACTCCAAAACACACTTCTCTGCGTTCAACTTTAAATTAACTTTTACCAAGTTGGAAAAAGTTGCTTGCAGATCTGTCAAGTGTAGTTCTTCTTCCACACTCTTTACCATCATGTCGTTAATGTAGACTTCCATGTTTCTTCCAATCTGATTAGCGAAAGCTTTGTTCACCAACCTCTGATAGGTAGCCCTAGTATTCATTAACCCAAAAGGCATCACCTTATAAAAATGAAGGCCCATATCGATAACAAAAGTGGTGTGTTATTGATCCTTTGGATCCACTCGAATCTGATTATATCCGGAGAAGGAAACCATAAAGGACAACAACTTGTTCCCAGACGTAGAGTCTACTAACTAATCGATCCGAGGAACCGAATATAGGTCTTTTGGGCAAGCCCTATTAAGGTCTGTAAAGTCGATGCACATTTGCCCATAAAGGGTACTGGGATTCATTTATGTGCCCCATCTTAGTAAGTCGGTCAACCTCTTGAACTATGACATCAGCTTTCGCCTTATTAAAAGCTCTGCTCTTTTGTACAACATGAGTTACATCTCTTCGGATGGATCGTTGGTGTGATATAACATCTGCTGGTACTCCGGTTACATCAATATTGCACCAAGCCAAAACATGATGATGGTCTGTTAAAAAAGATAGCATTTTACTCTTTAGGTGTGATATCATCTTAGATCCGATCTTGACGTTTCTTCCTTCAGCCTGAGAGTGAGTTTGAACCTCTTCAATTGGTATTAAAACACTAGGGGTCTCTATGGGGTCATCAATTTCACTCTCTCCCTAGAAGGCCCCTCCAAATGCTAATCTTTACTGATCCGAACTGCCCCCAAAGTTCGAGGGGCCATTGTTGTTGCATAACACTCCCTTGCTATCTTTTGACTACTTCGGACAACTCCCACTTGTCCTTGCACATCGTATTTTAAACATTGGTGGACTGTTGAAGCCACAGCATGCATGTGGGACAATCCACCACAATGAAAAGTACTCTGACCATCTTCTTAAAAGGGCCCTTGCCCAACAAAACCTCATCTTCAAACTCCCTGATTACGTCCGCTGAGCTTCCAGTGAAACCCATAATTGACCTGTTTGAACGCTGAATCCCTACTGGATTCTTCATTTGTTTATAGGAAGTTAAAAAGAGGATATTGGCTGAACTACTGATGTCCACCAAAATTCGTCTAATATCATTGCCCCCAATGGATGCTCCTATCACCACATCATCTTCATGGGGACCAGTTATGTCCCTCAAAACATCTTCATTAAAAACAATGAATGGAAAAGGAATTTACGATTGATAGGAAGTCATGCCTCCTTCTAGTTGAGTAGCCAGGGTATGAACATGCATCTTCCTCGAAGAAACAGTCGGTACAGTCATGGTGTCCCCCCCAAATATGATAATTGACTCAAAAAAGCTGATGAGCCCAGACACCGTCTTGCTATGTTCTGTGATAACGCCCACCTTATTCTGGGTTGGATTAGGATCCAAATACTCTGACTCTACATCGAATCTTTCAATTATCACCATAGCCCCATCCGGAGCCGATGTCCATGCGTTGTTTGTGGGGCCAGTCCGATGAGCATTATCAGGAATATTTCCACTTCTTCTTTTAACATAAGCACCCAGCTTTCCTCTTTCAATCAAGTTTTCCACCTCTTGCTTCAAAGCAATGCAATCTTCTGTATTATGACCAATATCATGATGATATTGGCAAAAACAATTATTTCGATTTTCCTTGGGAGATTGAAGCGCAGCTGGCTTCCTGAAATGTACTTCGTCTTTTTAATTGTCATAGATGGTTGCCATATTCTCTTTCAACTCGACAAACCACTTTGGTTGAACCCAAGGCCCTCGCTTATTTCTGGATTGTTGGCTCTGAGCTGGTGCTGGGTGGGATTGAGGCTTGGCCCTACTGGGACCCTGTCTGGCTTCCTTAGCCTTGTACCCTGACTGATTTTGGTTCAGGTTTGGTGCAGCTGGGGCCGATCTCACCTTCATATGCATCCTGGTCATCTTCATTTCATCTACATTGACTTGTTTCCCCACTTGATTCAGTAAACCGCCCCACGTCATACCCTTTTTTCTGGTTACTGAATCAGCCGAATTACCGAGGTTCAAACCCTGCCTTAGAGAAGCTATTACTACTTATTCAAAGCAATCAGCTAATCCATTCTTGGTGTTCACAAAGCGACTTATTTATTCTTTCAAGGATTCATTTGGTTTTTGAGCACAATGAATAATAGTATTTCCATTGCCCTTCACTTCCTTACTTCCGACGAACTGCCTCCAGAAGGCCACCCAAAAAGTATCAAAATTTATGATGCAACCTTGTGGCAGACTATTATACAACTACAAAGCACTCCCCGTAAAATACTGGGAGAACGCTCTAAAAAGAAACTTATCATCATCGTCAAAATTTATCATAAAGTTTTTTAATTGTTCCAGATGATTATCTAGATCTTTACTCCCATCGTAATTTTCCATTATTCTACTGTCAAACCTCTTTGGAAGGTTTGCGGACAATAACTTGGAAGACAATGGAGATTGTATCCAATTCCGGCCACGACTAAACACAGTATCTTCATTAGGAGTTGCAAAGATACATAGTTCATCAAGAAAGGCGAAATGATCCATCAACAGTTGGTTTACATGTTTCCGGCCATGGTTGTGACCATGAGATGACCCTTTTCCTAGATGTCTTTTCAACCTTCTACGTGTGTCCCTCTTTTTTGAATACTTGTTGACCAACTTCTGCTTCTTTTTAGAACGGCCCTCATCACTGCTGGATGACAGAGACTCCTCAACTCCATCTTCGTTCGAGGAGCTACTAGAAAATTCTGAATATGAATATGAGCTCTCCACCAGTATAGACCGGTGAGACTTCTTTGAGCTAGCATGATTCTTTTTAGTACTTACATGGGGTTTTGCTGATGGGTCATGCTCCCTTGGATTGTCAGTGTGGTGAACGGCTGAAAGTTTTGATTTTTCTTGTAAGCCCATCTCTACCCTTTTAGCAGCCCTCAAGGCTTCTATCTCAGCTTTCAATCTATCTCGCTCTTCAATCGTATATTCATCATTTTCTCCCACCACTTCTTCCAAAGTTGGTGGCACTGCATGCTCGTCTGGATTCATCCGAACTGGTTTTTCTTCATGGTTTCGAATGCTAAATTCAGGCACCTTCTCCTCCTACTGTGGTCGCCAATTTGGTGTGGATTATTTTTTACTGAGGGTAATTTGGTCAGGTGTTTTGTGGTGTTTCAAAGGTATTAAATGTTTGAGTGTTTTGTAGTGATAGCTTTAAGCTGCCTGATTGTATTAAAATGTTTATTACCTCATTAATGAAAGTGGTTGGGTATTTATACCCTTAATTATGCGCCACATGGGCTTTCGGGTTAAACTTATGAAACCAGGTCGAGTTCAAAAACCCATTAGTTTATTAAGCATATTAGCAATTAGCTTAGTCAAAAGGTGATTAGTTTTTAGTACTTTTGTCCAGTTCAAATGGTTCAGTGGGTGGCTTTTGTCCGAATTTCCCCTGTCTGGTTTCTATAGTTAGTGGTGAAAAGTTCCAGACTCATCAATAATTAAATTCACATGGATCTAAACGACCAATATTACACCACATTCTTCACGGATATGGGGCTTAATTGTTATCAGGTAATGCCTTTTGGGTTAAAAAATAGTAGGAAAACTAATCAACGATTGGTCAACAAAGCTTTTACCAGTCTGATCGAAAGAAATGTAGAAGTATATATTAATGAATTTATGGTGAAGAGTCCAAAGGAGGATGATCATATACTTGATCTACAATAAACATTTTCTGATTCGAAAGACATTAATTTGAAATTGAATCCTAAGAAATGTACATTTTTCGGTTCGATCAGTACGTTTTTGTGCTATATAATTAGTCAAATTCAATGTATTTTAGTTATGGATCCCCTCGGGCCACCAAGTAAGTTCAAATAGTTTATGGGAGGTTGGCAGCTTTAAATAAGTTTGTTTCAAGGTCATCGGATAAGTGTGCATAATTTTTATAAGTATTGAGGAATGCCAAAGTATTTAATTGGTCCCCAAATTGTGATAGAGCCTTGATTGAAATCAATCGGCATTTGTCATCACCTAAAACTTTGTTCAAATCCATTTTTGGGGAAATACTCTACATATATTTGACACTGTCGGATTATGCAAGGAGTGCATTATTGGTTCGAGAGGCAGATAATTATCCCCTCCATGTTTACTAGATTAGCAAGAGTTTATTGGATGAAGTAAAGATACCTCAAATTGGAAAAGCTAGATCTAGCCTTGATTATAGGAGTCCAAAAAATGAGGCATTATTTTTAAGCACATTTTATCACGGTTTGAACTTATTTCCTTCTAAATAATATGCTACAAAAATCAAACATGTCAAGTCGGACGACTAAGTGGTCTGTCTAACTAGAAGATTATTTTATTGATTTTGCTCATTTAACAACAATCAAATCTCAAGCTGGATTTGATGTCCTGGTTGAATTCCACTCATGAAGGCTTTGTGAGAAATCTCAAGATAGCAAGCCTATGAAAGAATGGGTAATTCAAACCTATGGTGGATCTTCTATGACATAATGTGGGGATATGATTTTTTTATTTTCTCCTCATGGATATTTAATGTACAAGCTATACGTTTTGGGTTTAAGGCATGTAACAATGAACCAGAATTCGAAGCAGTTACAACGGATCTAGGGTTAGCTCAAATATGTGGTGCTAAAAAAATCTGATTATTGAGTGACTAAGAATAAGTCATACATCAGGCACAAGGGCAGTCTGAACCACTTCGAATGGAAATTTAAGCTATGTACCACTAGTTGGAATGAAATTAGTTTTCGAAGCAGTTCTGATAGGTGGATTCTCGAGTTAGTCGAACCACTTCCAATGGCTTCAGAGGGTGTCGAACTATCATTTTTTCGATTTATTATTTCTTTGAGTGAATAGAAGTTGCAGCTCTTTCCTAGAACAACCTCCAAGGCAGTAATAAAATTCATTTTCTCCAATATATGTTGTATATTTGGAATTCCTAGACGTATAACCACATATAACTGTCCACAATTGGATAATGATTACATGGAGAAATTTTATACCTCAAGAGGGATTTATCATTGTTTCTCCTTACCTTTTCATCCTCAAGCTAATGGACAAGTAATGGTGGCAAATAGAACCATATTGATGGGGTTCAAAAAGAATTTAAAGGCAGCAGCTGGTAAATAGCCAAACTTCTTATAATAGGTATTATGGGCCTATTAAACTATTCACCATACTGTCACACAAGAATCTCCATTCAATCTAGTTTGTGGGATGGATGCAATTGAACTAGTAGAAGCTACTCTTCCTTCTTATAGCATCTAAAATTATTATGAAGGGGATAACGATGCTGCAATAAGATCTCAGTAGGATCTGATTAAAGAAAATAAAATTAAAGCCTACCTAAGAAATTTTCACTATCAGGGTTTAATGAGAAGTAGGTATGTGTCTAAAATAGAAAATATAAATTTCTAGGTAGGGGACAAGGTTTTGAGACAAATGTTTTCGCACACCAAAGATAGAAAGTTCGAAAAGTTAGCTCTGAATGGGGAAGTTACTTATACGGTGGCATAAAAAATCAAGAGTGAAACATATTGGCTAGTTGATAAAGAGGACATTTTATTAAGGCATCTGAGGTTATACCTTGAGTAAGGTTTTGTAAATATTTACTTTACCTTTGTTTAATGTAAATATTTAAGGGGAATATTATTTCCTATTCTAGTGGCTCGGGGAGGTTTTAATGAGGTGTTTGTTTCATTCATCTACCATTTTTTTCCTTTAAAGCTTTTTGTTTCTAAGTATATTCACTAATTATATATACCCTAGAATAGATTATCTTCATATAGTTTGTATTTTAAATTATAGATACCTTCGGAGGGAGTACCTTTGAATGGAATCTGTTTTAAATTATTTATACCTTCGAATGGTTTGTCTTTAAAATTATGCATACTTTCGAAGGGATTACCTTCAGATGATTTTTTTTAAATTATGTATACCTTCAAATAGATTACCTTCGAATGGTTGATTTAAAATTATCTATACCTTCGAATAATTTGTGTTTGAAATTATGTATGCATTCGAATGGTTGGCTTTCAAATGTTTTATGTATTGATTTTGATTGCTTCCGAACGAAGTAAACTATGAATGGAAATAAAAGTATATGAATGAGGAAATAAAGTAATATATGATAAAGGGAGAAAAATATAGATAACAACAAGGTTAATTCTATAAACTATAAGTTCTAAATTTGTATATTTAGTGATTAAGGACCAAAGTAAAGAAAACATAAGAAATAGAGGGGTTAGATGATATATCTAAAGAACTTCTTTGTAAATAGTAGAGGAGTGTGGTGAGAAATCCACTTCAACTCTGGTAATTATTTAATTTTACTATCCGCCTCATGTACTATATAAAAGACATTCCATTTTTGGGAAAAGGGTCAATGATTAGTCAATTATTGCTACATTTATTATTTTTATCTTTTTCTCTCTCTACAAAACATTAATCCTATAATAACAGTTACCTTATAAGAACATTTCTTAGACGGACGAACTACTACGAACATTTCTGCTTCCAAACTTACCTAAGAATATTCTGAGTTCATCACTGGCGGCGTCTGTGGGAACCTGAGTGGTACCCGGGATTAATGTTCCAAAACCTTAGAAATAATCTAAAAAATGGAAACAAAAGTTCGTGGTGAGGCTGAGATAAATCTGACGAAAGACCTGATTGGTGCTTATCTGGTGACCATTTGATGGAAGAACAAGTCACCAACGAAGAAAACGACCATAACTGATATGTAGAGGAGCTTCTAGAAGAATCTATCTTGGTTTCCAGGCGTAAAGATTTGTTGGAAGACATCGAAAGACTAAACCCACAGAAAAAAAACAATAATAAGCTCTAAAAGAGTCACATCTGAAGTCCGACAAGAGAGATTCGTGACTGATCAGACCCAATATTTCATTTAACCTCAAGAAAGGCGTGGGAGGAAAAGCCATCGATCTTCCAAAATACGAGCTAGATCTGAACAAAGATATGAATCATCAGAATCTAGTAAATATAATTCTCTTAGCTCAAATGAATTTTCATCCTCGAATACCGATGACATGTATAAAGCAGATCAGAAACAAAAATATTCAAAGATGTCTAAAAGCTCTCATCAGTCTAGTCGGAGAAGGAAGGATTCAAGGAAGAAACGTGATCATGGGAAAAGAAAGATGTATTCCGAAAAGCCCGAAAATGCAGGGAATATCCGACTCGAAAATATAACTCCACAGAGGCAGCTTGAATCTGAGAGCTATAATCAAGATTACCGAGTCAGTAATCAATTTACGTTTCTGACCGAGGAAAGGTTTTATATGATAACTAATGAAGGTCTGGGGGGAGTGCTTACAAAGTTGGACATAATTGGAGGTCATCTCCACTCTCTCCGAAGATCTTATCCAGATATCTACCCAAGTGGTTTGATATTTCTAAACTGGAGAAGTTCGAAGGGACCCAAGATCCAGATAATCACATTGAGCAGTTCAAGAACTTTATGATCAATTATGATGATGATGACAAGCTATTGTACAAGGCATTATCCCGAACCTTCAAGAACACAGCGTCTAAGTGGTATAACTGTTTACCTCAAGGGTGTATAAAGAATTTTGACATGTTTTGAAGTATGTTCCAACAGTATTTCGTTGGTAGCAAGAAATACCGTGCAAATGGGGATACCATCATTTACTGCCGACAAAAAATTGTGGAAAGCTTAAAAGAGTACACAAAATTTTTTATTCAGGTCAATACAGAAATAGAGTTCTGTGAGGACAAAGTGGCACTAGTTGCTTTCCAAATAGGTTTGAAACTAGGGGTAATGAAAGACAATACCGCAGAGACACAGGCCATGACATTCAGAGCGCTGCTAGATCAGATAGAGAAGCGGTTTCTAGTATAATAAACTAGAGCCTCAGATATAGAATTGATGTCTCAATTCTATCAGGATCGGACCTTGATAGCGGCTAGTATACCAACAGTGAATGTCCGACCACACGTGTCGCAGTCGACAACAACCTTCTGACGCCGAGCACCAGTTCAAGGAACAGGTCAGACTCCTCAACGCGCAGTGAACAATCAACGGTGTGCATCTGCAGGACAAGCGTCTCAACAATACCTTTGACCCATGTCGAACAAGTGGGTCCAACCCACTAATTATATCGATTTAAATTAGTGTGTATCAACCATATTTGAGAAAGCACGTGCACATTTAAATTTTCGTAAGCCTTTCCCGTTACAGACCCCAAGGGAACATAGGAAGAACAAATATTGTCAATTTCATGAAGATATCAGGCACAATACGAAAGATTGTGTGGCATTGAAAAAATAAGTCAAGTATTTGATAGTGAATGGAAAATTAATCAATTTCGTGAAAGAGAATGTTGTGGTTGCTCACAAGCAAGAAACTTCTCCTAAACAAGAAGACATCATGATGATATCTGAAATGGTCGATGAAGAATCTATTGATGCGTTTTATATCATTGCAGAGTATCTAGATCAAAAACCTGGTATAAACAGTATAAACATGGTTAGAGAACCAATTATTAGAGGAAACTTTAGTGAATTATGTGCATTTTTGAGTCACTAACCATTTTTAGTGGAAATATACTAGCATAAATATCAAACTACTCTCAGAGGAGGCACATTGTTAGTTTGACAACGAAGTTAGAAGCAGGTGCTTCATCACACCTGTACAGAAATCCATCCCCGATTATTTACTTCGAAGATGATGATATGAGATACGTAGGTGGTCAACATGAGGATGAAGCGGTAATAGGAGCAGCGATAGCGGGAAATGAGATAAAAAATATTTGATTAATACTGGGAGTTCAGCTAACATAATGTTTATGTCTACTTATAGTCAGATAAAAAACCCACCAACAATCTTACGATCTGATCGAAAGATAGTGGAATTTACTTGAGTTACTACTGAAGTAGTTGGAGAGTTTGAAGGGATGGTAGAGTTGGGATGAGGTCCATTTAAGAAGATATTTACAGTACTATTTGTAGTGGTGGATGCTCCCACATCATACCACAACATTTTTGCAAGGTCTTGGTTGTCTAAGATGCACGTTGTGTCGTCTATTTTTCGTCAATGTTTGAAGTACGTAGTAGGAAGTAACGTGGGAACGGTAAGAAGTAGCCAGAAGATTGCGAGAGAATACTACCAAGTTGCGTTGGCCGCCAAGCAGTTCAAGGGGGTTGAATCGAAAAAAGAATAACAATCAGTGGGGGGCCCCGCGGATTCTGATCCTATTGATGATCTGAGGGAGGCCCCCACGTTAATGGTCCATGATGTTTGTTTTGAGGATCAAGTCTTTTGTCCCGGTAAAAGTCTCAAGATTGGTACAATATTATCTTATGAGGTAAACAAATTTAGTCAAATTTCTCTCCACGAAATTACACTTGTTTGTTTGGTGTATAGAAGATGTTACAGGGGTTCCAACAGATGTCATATATCATAGGCTTGCAATACGGAACAACTTTTGACCGATCATACAGAAGAGGCGATCCTTTTCTCAAGAAAAATCTGAAGCGATAATGGCAGATGTGGATCGTTTGACAAATGTAGGCCACCTACACGAGTCACAGTATCCTTTGTGGACTCTAACCCAGTCCCAGTAAAGAATAAAAATGGCAAGTGGTAAATGTGTGTGGACTTTACAGATATAAACAAAGCATGTCATAAAGATCCTTTCCCTGTACCTAAAATAGATCAGTTGGTCGACTCTACGTCAAAAAATCGTTTGCTATTCTTTATGGATGCATATGCTGGGTACAATCAAATCCAGATGGAGCCAAGAGACCAGTACAACATAACTTCTATTACTAGAAGGGGTCCGCACTGTTACAAGGTTATGACATTCGGATTAAAAAACATTGGGGCAACGTACAAGCTCTTAGTAAACAAAGCTTTCGAGTGTCAGATTCGTAGAAATGTTGAGGTCTACATCGATGACATGCTATTCAAGAGTCTCAAACACGAGAATCATTTAGCTCACTTGAAAGAACATTTCGCCAATTTGACCAAGATAAATTTGAAATTGATTCTAGAGAAGTGCACGTTCGGGGTAAGATCCAGAATTGTTTTAGGTTACATAGTCAGTGAACAGGGTATTGAAGCCGATCAGATACTACTAAATTCTCTATCTATTTCCCCGCCAAGAACAATCAAAGAGGTACAAATCCTGACGGGAATATTGGAAACGTTGAATAGGTTCATATAACGATCGTCGGACAAATGCGCCCCTTTTTCCCAGGTATTGAGAAAAGAAAATTGCTTTGATTGGACTCAAAAATGTTCGGACGCTTTTAACCAGACTAAAGAATACCTTTTCACCCTGGAAATCCTAAACATGCCAAATTTAGGGGAGAAGTTATTTATATATTTGGCAGTGTCAGATTTTGCGGTGAGTGTGATCTTAGTTCGAAAGGACTCAAAGAGTCTTCTGGATGCAGAAAAACAGTAACTTAAGTTAGAAAAGTTACCGCTTGCGTTGATAAAATCTGCGCGAAAAATGAGGTCTTACTTTTAAGCTCATTCAATCTTGTTACGAACGTCTTTTCCGTTCAAGAACATGCTATAAAGGCCTGATATGTCGGGAATAATGACAAAATGGTCAGTGTAGATTGGAGATTTTGATATCGAATTTGAATCACAAACTGCTATCAAAGCACAAGCATTATCCAATTTCTTAGTCGAATTCCACTTCAATCAGAACGAAATGGATATTGTTAAAAATGAGTCTGGCTCAGAGTGGGTAGTCCGAACTGACGAGGGTTCAAGCTCCACTAGTTGTGGTACAGGAGTATAATTGACATCTCCAGAAGGAATTGTTATATATCAAACTATCTGATTTAGGTTTAAATATTCGAATAATGAAGCAGAATATGAAGTTTCTTTTGCTGGCTTAAGCCTTGCAAAAATTTGTGGAGCCAAAAGGATTAGGTTGATAAGTTATTCACAACTTCTAGTGAACCATGCTTCTGGATGGTCAGAGGCAATAAAATATCATTTAGTACACTATCTGGGGGTTTTGAACGTCTTAACCTTAAACTTCGAGGATGTCAGATACGAACATGTTCATAGGGATGAGAATTCAGTGGATGATTCTTTGGCTAGAACATCTTACTCAGAGGAGTACTCATGGACAGTCGTCTAAGAAAATTCATCGATTGTTAAGGGATCTGAATCGGTTGAAGGAAGTGTTGATGCCTTCCAAATTTCCACAGCTATAGTTAAAGACTGGAGAAGTATGATACAATAGTTCTTAGTCAACCAGATATTACCAGTTGATAAAGTAATGACTAAAAGAATACGATTCAAGGCATATGGGTATATGGTACTTGGAGATGTACTATATAAAACATATCTTAGCCGGCCTTTACTCCGTTGTTAGGGAAGGATGAATCACAGTGGATACTTTCAGAGTTGCATGATGGGGATGAGTCAGCACACTCTCGTTACAAAATATTGATTCGAAGAGTTCTCCTGGTTGGTTATTATTGGCCGACCATCTCCTCGGATACAAAGGAATTAGTGCAAAAGTGCGACACTTGCCAAATATTTCCTAATTCAATCCATACACACGACGTGCCCCTTGAATCAATATCAGAGTCTTTACCATTCTAGCGATGAGTTATAGATCCAGTCGGACCACTCCCGGTGACATCAGGAGATCGTCAAACAATCTTTGTTGCAGTAGATTATTTCTCCATGTGGGTGGAAGCTGAGCCGTTAGCAAGAACAAAAGCGAAGGATGTGATCAGGTTACAACAATTACAATGGATACGAACGATTTCTAACATCTATTATCGCTTTGTTGTACCATGAAACATTACAATGGACCACAATTCGATAACAATGAGATGAAAGATTTTTGTACACCTAAGGTTACAACAATGCTTCTCATCATCTTTCAACCCTCAAGCATATGACCAAGTCGAAGTAACTAATCGGAAAATCTTAGATGGGCCGAGGAAGAATCTGGAGGGTAAGGCTGGAAAATTGCCGCATTACCTGCAAGAAGTTCTATGGGCTTACTAGACAACTCCTCGGATTGCAACGCACAAGTTGTCATTTGCACTCGTTTATGGGATTGACGTAGTGGCACCATCAGAAACAATACTCCTATCGTACAGGTTAAGTGAATACTCCGAGGAAAAAAATGACAGAGGGAAGCGCACGGAGTTGGAACTTATATAAGAAAATAGAAGAAGGGTGTAATTAAACTCTTTACACTACCACACTTTTATGAGGAGTCGGTACGCATAAAAAGTCATAATAAGAGAGTTCAAAGTTGGGCATAAAGTTTTAAAGAAAGTATTCCTTCACACAAAAGAAAAGAGGTTGGGAAAGTTAGCTCACAATTGGGAAGGTCCGTATATGGTAACCAAGAAGATAAAGCCGAGGACGTATAGATTAAAAGATAAATAAAGAAGCGATTTTCCCCACCCTTAGAACATTGAGCACCTCAAAGTTTATTTAGAGTAAACGTGTAAATATGTAAATATTTTCTTTACCAATTTATGTAAGTATCGGTGGCATACTCTTTCCTACCCTAGTGGCGCAAGAAAGTTTTGATGAGTTTCCTAAATAGCCGACTTATATATAAAATCTCAATGTCGTCTTAAAATGATTCGCAACAAGTTCATCTTTTTTTAACTTAAAAGGCATTCAAAAAAGGTTTGTACTAGAATCTTCATCTTTTTCATTTCAAAAGCTACTCCAAAAAAAATCGGACTAGAATGTTCATCTTTTTGAATTCAAAAGGTATTCCAAAACAATTTGGACTAGAATGTTCATCTTTTTTAACTCAAAAGGCACTCCAAAGAAGTTTGGACTAGAAAGTCCATCTTTTTTAACTCAAAACACATTCCAAAGAAGTTTGGACAAAAATATACTTTTTGAATCATAAGACAATGAATATCACTTATTAACAGAAAATGTTTTCACATAAAGAATTTTTTAGGAAAGAATAAGATTTTTTAAAAAATTTCATGTTAAGAAACTGTTTTTCCGATATTTTTTTAGGTTAAACATTTTAACATAAGGCATTTTTCAATAAGGAATAAACTTGAAAAGCGCAACATAAAAAATCCTCACATTAGGAGGTTAATTTTACAAAACAAAGGTCCAACATGTTGCGGTTACAAATAATTTGTAATCAACAAAACAAGGGTAAAAGCATTCAAACTTTGCTAGCCAGATGTGAAGTTTTCCTTACTGCCTTCTGGGGAACCAGATTCCGAGGATGAGACTTCTTAGTCATTGTTGGTCTCTAAATCATTCATAGAAATTCCAGCAGGGCGATGCCTTTCAATAACGCACAACAAAAGACTGCCTAGCTTCAGGTCCAGAATCATCTCATGCGTCTCTAATACCATAGCGGACCTCGTTTTAGCATCTCTTTCATCGATGCAAACGACAATACTAGATGCGTATGCATCGAGACGTTTCTTCTGTTCATTTTCAAAGTCCATCTTCACAGATTCGTTCTCCTTCAAAAACTTCTCAATATCTACAACAATATTTTTAAAGTATGCCTTAGTCTTCGCACAAGGCCATCAACCAGAGTGTCTCGTTCGGTACCTCTGGTAATAAACCGTTCCCGTTCGTCGTCAAACGTTTTTCCTTCTTCAAAAAGTGCAGTCTTCAAGGAGGTAATATTTGTTAAACGATCAGCAGATGTCATCTTTTCCTTGGAAAGTTCGTCTTCAACATTTTTCAGTTGGGACGATACCTCTGCTTTATTGGAAATTTCATATGTCAAGTCTTTCACCTTTCGCTTCAACTCAGCCGCCTCGGAGGTCAGCTTCTTTTCTTCAACACTTCTTTAAAGCACTTCATTCTTCTAACGATCCTTGCGGTTGGTTTTCTGTTTGAGGAGAGCAGCAGCAACAGAGCAATCTGTTTAGCTCATTGGAAACAAAATCGTTTTCGTAGACATCAAAGTAAGCTGAGTTAATTGAGAGATATATACCTTCCTTAAAAGTTTTCTTCTTGACCCGCGTGCTGTTTTTTAAGGGCAAATTCCCCTCAGAGTCTAAGTCGACTATGACAACTTTCTTTACTAGGGGAAAGTCCGGACAAGTTGTATTGTCACTTTCTCATTCACTATCAACCAATTTCTTTTGTCAATTTCATAAATATTTCCTTGGCAGCTTTGGGGTAACGTTTAAAGGGATTGGCAATTCCCTTTCCCGGACCACTTTAAAGTTAAATGATCGAGAAGGTCGTCGGAGTTTTGAAAGCCAGTTTCTCATAGCCCAGAGATATAGAAGAATTGTTGCTTCTACTTTTTATCAACTTCTAAGAAATCTTTGATCACCTTGAACTTCCTTGCAAAACCAAGAGAGTAAAAATGGTAATGAGAGTTCTTAGCCACACCTGAAATAGAGATAAGCTGCTCCATGAAAAATACTGTCTCAGATTTTCTGGAGGCCATAATGCAGGCCATGAGTGTCTACCACATGTTAGCGCCAGCTTGAGAGGGACAAAGTCCGATGACGTTGAACTATTCTACTAGATCAGGATCAAGGGGTAGACGAAGGCCCCATTTCATGACCTCAATATAAAAGATCAGCTCATGATTGCGAACGGACACCGGAGTCTCTCCGACGCTAGGAAACCGAATGGTAATGTTCCCGGGTATCCCCCACCGGTCTCTCAACTTTACCTCCTCGGTCGGATGAAAATATTTTTACTTCACCTTATAAAGGGAAAGAAGATGATTGGACTCAATATCACGAAGGTTGTTACCTAAAATATCTTCTATGTTCGAGGGCATATATGTTGTGCGTTTCCTCTTCTTTTTGTCCTTATTTACCAAGGAAACATTTCCACTCTGAGGGGTTGGATCAATGATAATTTTTGGGGGAGGAGAAGAGACACCTTGGCTTGGCACAGATCGTCCGGAGGGAGGAATCACAGCGGGTACGGCCCGTAAGGTTGTGGCTCAACCACTACCACATGAGGTTATTCCTGATCACTGTATGGCTCATCAATTAGAGCTTTCTCTTGGATTTCATGGATGTAATTCAAAACTTGTTCTAAATGAACAGCCCTTGTCAAAGATTTCCTGGGACTCACTTATAGAGTTGTTTCTGGGGACCCCTGCGGCGTCACTTGATGGGTCGCAGCAGTAGATGAAATTTTTACCTGAATAGACTTTGCAAGTGGATCAGGGGACCTTTTTCTCTTAACCCGTTCCCCTGCATTTACTTTAGTTGGATTTCATTTTTCATCACCCATGATTAAGAAGGGGGGAATCTTGGAATCAGGTTCAGACGATGAAGGATCAACCTTGTTATCATTAAAAGAAGTTTGACCGGGGGTTGAGCAGCAGGGAAGGAACATTCTCGAATAGGGGACCAGTTGTCGCGAAAGGTTGATTCCCAGATGTCTGTAGGTGTGGGGTGCCCTCTTCCACCGGAAGTTCCCTGGCAACAGCTTGGTTTGAGATATAGAACCACCTCCAAAACTTATACTGTTCAGGATTGATAAAGTCTTCAAGCATGAAAGAGCAATGAGTGAATTTTGGATTGAAATTTTCTCTCTGTAGAACAGATGTTATTGGCTCA
The DNA here is from genome assembly GCA_036936605.1 of Limnanthes douglasii subsp. nivea. NCBI lineage: Eukaryota > Viridiplantae > Streptophyta > Magnoliopsida > Brassicales > Limnanthaceae > Limnanthes > Limnanthes douglasii. Next base: position 25,900,566 of record JAUPFV010000002.1, read on the forward strand.
AGGTTGAAAAAATATTAAAAAGTGTAAACTTATAACTAGAGGTGGGAGTGAGTATTTATAGTGAAATCTATGAGAACTAGGGGCAGGAGAAAGGATAAAGACGTTTTGACACGTTTCCCCTCTCACAACCCGCTTCAAACAACGTGTTGGCAGGCTATGGTAGGGACACGACACGTGCCCAGAAGTGACCTCGTCATCTAAAATATATCTGAGACTATAACGGCTAGGAAAAGCCACGCAAGCTCAAAACAAATGATGATTTAGGTGAGGTCATAAATTCGAACAAGTCTTATACCACATTATCTAAAGGGCAACCATCTAAGGGTGTTGTTTTCCTTTGAAACTTTAAAGGGTATACTATCTAATATCATGTTGAGAGCAGTACTACCTTGCTTGTTTATTTTTTTAGCTTTCTTTCTCTTACACTTAAGACTTTTTGTGGGCATATTACCTCCTTCTACAGTGGCAGCAAATTCATCAAATAATGATGCATCGATTTCAAGGGATTGTTCTTAGGTTACTTCTCAACGACGCATTGTGAAGTTCTTTATTTCTTCTTCTTCTTCTTCTTCCTTTTATCTTTCTTAGCCTAATTATTGGGAGCTCTGTTTCTGATCGAAAGATATAGCTTTCTATCGATATTTTTTATTCTCAACAAAAGAGTAGTAGAAAAAGAGAAGTGGCAAATTCCTCTCGCGATAGTTCTCTTTTGGGATTGGTTAGAGATGGCTACGAGTCAAGTTGGCGGGGGTCAAACATTCATGAAATCAATTATCATATTTTATATCTTCTTGGTTATGTAGATTCCCAAAAGTGACTTCATCATCCTTCAGATGGTGTACAAAACGGTTTGGAATAACTACAAGGAAAAGAAAGTTAACTCTTGTAATCAATTTTCCAAACAAATAAACAATATATATTTAAGGATAGTTACGTTTTATTTTCCAAAATCTACTGAGCATGCTTCGATTTCTTTTGGAGAAAGAAATCTTTTTTCCATTTTTCCATAGCCAGTAATAACAAAAAACTGGGTTTTCCATATCTTTTCCACTTCCAGAAAATCTTCTACTACTTTGTAATCATTTCCCACGTGGAAGTAGTAGAAAGGAATATTGGAATTGCGACACAGTATAGAATTACCCGCCATTTGTTCAATGGGAATTTGAGTTTTGGAGAGACGAGATGTCATGATACAAGAAATTAAAGTAAACCGGTTGTTCACATTGGCCTCGCTCGGACACAACCGAACTAAATAAAATTACCTAACAATTTCAAGATAAAGGAAAACTGAAGTCCTCTGTTTAGCACATCGGTGTAAACTATGAATTCATTGGGGCAAGAAGTCATATGTGTTTCCCCAGACTTAGGAAATCTAACTTTAATTGTGTTAAGGAATCAACATTTAGTACAAAAAACCCATTATTTATCGTGAAAATAAACGTAAGATATATGATTCCATGCTAAAATATATTTTACACTTACTTTCTTGACGTTAGGACCAACATGTCCAGCCAACGAGATCGTATCTCTTCGAATTCTTATTTTATGACTTCACCTTACCATGGATTTTTTTCCTGTCAGAACCTCGACAATAAAATGTTTTGAGGTTACCCATGTTTGACTAGATGTATTGAGGAGAGAATCTTTGCTATGGTCTTCCATGATTTCCTAGATTATATTTGTTTTAGATTTTGACGGTCCGATAGGTTGGGTGCTAGCGTCACCTATTGTAACAGATTGAGTTTTTATTAGGTTTAGCTCAAGAAAAAAATCAGTCATAACTAGTTGTATCATAACACTTCTGCCTAGTCATCCTGAGTGGGGTGATACTCTCTGAGTCCTACCCCATAACTTTAAATATTGAAAGAGCTCAATTGTGATGGTGATAACGAACGCTTGGGTGTAGTAAATGAATGAGCAGGTGTTGAAAATTCTGAGTGAATATTGCGATTATAAGGGTAAACGCCACCGTAATCGATGACTTGATTAGTGACGATTTGAGGTGAAGAAATCGGTAGTCCTGCAGCTTGTCTAAAATGTTTCTTTTCTTATTCTATCTAAAAAATGCTCAACCAACCGCCTTTCATTAGAGAAGTTCTAACAGTAAACATATAAACACAAAGATTTTTATTGTTTTTTTCATATGAAATAGTCTATTTCATTGTAAAGATGTGTTAGAAAATGAGGAATGTCTTTCTAGGGAAGTGGAAACTTCACTAAAGGACCACGTGTTAGAATATACGACTGATAAAAACGGTAACCTTTTCGATTTCGAAATAGATTAGAATTTATATGTTATTTAAGGGAAATGATAAGAATAACAATTCAGAAATTTAAGACTAACGTGATTCGAATGTATATTCATTAGTTCTCCATAGAAATATTTGAGTGGATTAAAGAGGTTGTATGATAGGGTCGAAATATATAGTTAAAGTGGATATCGCTCCCAAAATTCATGGAAGAGGAGTGGAAGTCATCGTGCGATCATCATTTGGGGAGGAAATTAGAGACTCAATCAAATTATGCTCCAAAGTCACCAATAACGTGGCCGAGTATAAAGCAGTCATAGGAAGTTTAAAATTGGCTAATTTTTGTGGAGCCAAAATCGTTCGTGTCCATTCAATTTGCAACTAGGCGTGAGTCAAATAATGGTGTATAAAAGGCGAAACACGACCATATGAAAGGATACTTAGAGGCCTTCCTCGTGAAAAATATGATACAAAAACCAACATGCATGGTAGATTGGGAGGTTTGAAAGCTTTGATCCAAAAGGACAATCCTAATACTTATTATGTGTATTTTTGGCTCACTAATGGTATTGGCATTTATTAGAGTTGAAAGTGCTCATGCTAACGTGAAATAATTTTTGGACTTATTACACGTGTTGGTAATATTATTAGGTCATCTAACAAATGATAATATTTTCTTTAAGAACATTAAGCAACTCATGTTAAAAATTGAATAGAATTAGGTTTTATGGAAGTTGGTCGCGGATTGATGCAAGAGATGCCTCTTGTAAGAGTTATTGACACATGGTGGGGTTCTCACTTTAGGATACTTATTAGTTTGATCATCTTTTTCTCCAATGATCGAAGTTCTTGAAGAACTGGAAGTTGATGGATTAAGTTATAAAAATGAAGAAGAAAAAACCTTGTTAACTATGATGCAAACATTTGATTTTATTTTCATGTTGCATTTGATGACTGATGTATTGGGGGTGCCACATGATTTTTCTTCGACGTTGCAAAAAGTTTATCAATATAGTTTGAATGCTTTTGAGCTTATTTCAATACGTAACAATCGATTACACGAGATGAGAAATGGTGGTTGGGAAGAATTTTTACAGAAAGTTGTATTATCTTGTTAGAACTTGAATGTTGACGGTATGAAATTTAAACATTTAGCTCACATTATGTCTAACTTGCATCTTGAAAAGTTTGATTTCTTCATAAATATTTTAGATATGCAATAAATAGAGTTGAATTAGAGGTTTAATATGAAAAATACTGAGTTCTTACAATACATTGCATGCTTGGGTCCTTGCTCTTCATTTGACGCTTTTGATACTAAATTATTATTAACAATGACTAGAATGTATCAAATTGATTTTTCTGATGCGGATGATGGAACTTTAATAAATCAATTTGAGTGTTATATCAAGAGTTCCAGAAAAAATGCTAGATTTTTAATTTGAAAAGACTTACAGAATTTTGTAGAACTATTGTTAATACAAAAAACATAAAATCTTCAATTGGGGTTATGGGTTACCGAAATTGGCTTTGCTTTTACCAGTAACAACGACAAGTGTTGCTCGAGTTTCTTAGGTTTAAATTGTGTGAATAATGAATTAAAAAATTGATTGGACGATCCATTACTTAAAAATTATCTCCCGACATTTATAAAAAAAGTAGATATCTTCTAATATAAAACAACTATCTTCCAATATTTTATAATTAGAAAAATACAAATAGAATTAACTTAAATTTATCTTTTTTTCTAAAATGTACACTATATTTGAGTTATTTATGTACAGTATATTATATCAATATTTAAAATTTTAATATTTAAAATTTTAATACTAATCATTATGATTTTTTTTATTATATATATTAATTTGATAATAATCAAGTGTTCTCAAAACACTATAATGTTTTAGTCCTCAAACCTTCTTTTGGCTTTCTAAATACGAGTAGTTAGAAAATTAAATTAGAATATAACTCATCTGCAAACTAATACGATATATATATATATATATAAATAAACAACTAAAAGTAATTTTATTTATAAAAAAATTAATAAACAACGTAAAAGAAATTGAGAACTAACCTTTTTACTATAATTCACTATTGCAATAATTTTCTTTTGTAAACTAAAAGGTTAATATACTATATTCGATATATATATATATTCTATTAAATATTCTATCTATTCAACACTGTAGCTTATATCCTACAATTTTTCTTTTTAATTCGAAAATAACTTTATTAATCAAATAACGTACCATGTCTGATTGGGCACAAAGAGATAGACCATAGTCTAAACTTGGGCAATAAAGCATTGGAACATTTCCTTGATTAGAGGTAACAAAAATTTCTCTTCTCACAAATCATTCTTTCGAAACCTCTCTCTTCAACACAGCGAGTCCATCTCTTCCCCACAGCAAACCACCATTTCACCTAGATAGAGCACCATGTATGGAGGATTAGAGCGATTTTCGACATCAATCGAGGTCAATTTCACCTTGATTTGGCTAATTGAAACAATCCGACGAGAATGCGATACATTTTAATCGAATCTAGGGCTTGTAGGTTTCAAGAAACTTACAAACCACAGATAGATTTCCAGAGCAATGAACTTCAAGAAGAAACCGAAATGGGACCAACAGCCATATCCACAGGTGAAGACACTACCAGCAGCCTTGCAAACATCGAGGACCTCCATACAGTTATAAAGGCTTCGATATCCCGAAAGTTGTGCACTAAGCAGAAATCAGCTTCTTCAAACTCTGATTTCTTTTCGAAGCTTCTTCAGGGCTTCACACCGGCAAAAAGACACTTCAGCAAATCCAAAAGCTTCAGTTTCAATTGTGCAGCAAGGTAAGAAAAATCAAGATATCGAAAAGAAGTTTAGATGCATTCAGATTGGAATTCATCCTATGGAAACTTCTCAGCTAACAAGAAGCTTCAAGTTTTAAGAATTCCATCAAGGATAAAGAGAGCAGAATACTAAAGAGGTTAGGGATTAGGAATTATCTCTTATGTAGCCCACACCTTCTCTTTCAAGAAGGGTAATGGCCTTAAAGTGCGCTGGGAGTTAGCTTCGACTAAGTTGATCCTCATCTTGTACTTTCTGGCCCATTTCCACAGCCAGTCACCAATAACGATTTGATGTCTATCCTCATCTTGTACTTTCTGGCCCATTTCCACAGCCACTCACCAATAACGATTTGATGTCTATTGATTAGCTTGACATTCATGGATACTTTAATAAGCTTTTTGTAATTCAATATCACATTACCCAGAGGACTATAGTGAAACCCATAAGCTAGCATGGAGACAAGAACAGTAGAATCAGACTCGAAGTCCACATTAAAAAGATTATTTAGATTACAAAGGATTAGGCCGTCGAGAAGAGCTAAATCCTCGACATGAAGAGGAAACATTCTGTTAAAAGGTAGTCATGAGCTGAAATCAGGACGTCATCACTATTTTGGAGGATCACGCTGCCAGTAGAGTGACCATTATTCAAAGAGGAAGCATTCTGTTATAAAGGACGTCATCACTATTTTGGAGGATCACGCTGCCAGTAGAGTGACCATTATTCAAAGTGGAACCATCAGTGTTCACTTTGATTCTACCGGGAGCAGGAGGAGACCAACAGTGATAAGTAGGAGGCTTAAGGTTAAAAGCGGTCCACCAGCAGCCAAGATCTTTAGCAGCCCGGTGAAAAGGGCTCCAAATGACACTCGACAGTAATCTAGCTCTGTTCATGCCTTGAAATATACAGTCAATATCAGAGATGGCTTTCAGCGAATTGGAGAAATAACCTTCAATTTTTTATTTGTTTCGAAGACGCCACAAGACCCACCAGACAATAGGCGAAATAATAGATCAGATGCTGACATCCTTGTTGACAAACCAAAGCCAAGTTCTAATCAAGTGAGAAAATTATGAAACGGCCAATTGGAATCTTGAAGATGGAAGCATATTGGCACCAGACCGACTAGGATAGGCTACAGCTGACGAAAGTATGATTTTTATTTTCCAACGAGCAGCAAAATTGGCATTTGGATGAAAGGATAATTTATCTTCTTTGCAAGATATCGTCAACTGGAATCCATTTGTGAAGAACACGCCAAGTTAAAAAAGGAGCACTTGCGAGGAGTGATGGAATTCGAGATTTTAAGCAAGAGCTTGGACTTGTTGTGCTTGACACTGAGGTAATCATACGTCTCTTTGGTTTTAAACTTCTCATTGTTAGCAAGAGACTAGAAGGGGAGTCTTTTTCATTATGATTGATAGGAATAGACTTGACTATATTGACGTTAATAGGAGGAATGGCACCATTAAGTTTGATGCTGTCCCAAGTACCCTGACTCCAATAGTTACAAATCTTTTCACTCATAGTTTCTTCAGGATTGAGAAGAGGCTTATAATTTAACTACGCATCGTGCCTGGTATGAAATAAAGTTGGATTAAGAGAATCAAGAACTAAAATCTTCACAGAGAGAGTTTTCAGTAGTGAAAATTATATTGCACTTCTAATTATTTCATAAGTGTAACTGTCCTCCTCAGCCTTTATAAATAGACCAGGTGAATCAGTTACAAAAACGGTTACATGAACAAATATTTACAACTTAGTCCCTATATTTCTCATATAGACTTAATCTTGCCTCATATTTGTAGAACTTATCAATCTAGTCCTTACTAATTACATTTAGGCCCTCGTAAAATATCTTTCCTTATCAGTAGCCCCCCCTAGTTCTTATACAAACAATTTATAAGAACTATTCGCTCCTCGAACTTTACCTCGAGTAAATACAGCTTTATTCACTTTATCTCTTCATTATGGTTGAACTCAATGATCTGTGACTTCTCTTCGGATTTATTAATAAGTGCAAACAGATTTCCCAATCGCTTCGAACTTATTAACTTGAAGTATAGCCTCGCCTTTACTTCGAATATTATTACTAAAAACATAGTTTTGCTGATACTTCGAAATCCCTGATCCCTACTTGATAGATTGATTAGACCTTTGATAGTAGACCTATGACACTACACGTTTTATTTTCGTTTCACATTCCACCCAATGAGAGCAACTCACTGGTTTTGCTTCACCATATTCTCAATGTTACTCCTTTAGCCTATAAATACCCAACTCTTCATTCACTAAAAACTTTTTAGAGAAATCTCTTCTTGAACCATCTTCAACCTGTTCTTCATCTTCATCCTATTCTTCAAGCCATCTTCAACCTGTTCTTCATAAACCTTTAAATCACTTCATCTTTTTCATCCACCAAAGCAACCTCTCAGATCAATTCCCATTGTATGAGAAGATATCCTAAATACAAAAGATCTAAACCCAGAAAACCAGTAAAATCAAAGAAACCTCTCTTTCCTGGTTCTAGTAACCAAGTATTCGGTGCCTACGATTATCTTTGTATTTCACAAAGAGCTAAAGAATACAAGGCTGCTGGGTTGATCTACAACGGTCCTCATTCTTCTTCTACCATTTTTAAATATGGTAACTTCGACCCCAACCTTGCCACTTCGTCTTCACCCTTAGCTTCAAAACCAGAAACTAATCAAGAAACTTTTCCTCCTCGAAATCAACCTACTTCTCCATTGCTAAGACCTCATCGAAAATCTAAAGTTGTTACTTTAGACAAACCACCAATTGATAAAAAACCACAACCCAAATCGCCTGTCCTTCAATTTGAAGCGACTAAAAATCTTCAACCCAATTCACTCCCTCCTCAATTCGAGGCTATCAAAGTTAAACGTGCCAAAAAATCACCCTTTCTAGCAATGGGTGAAGAAGCAGAAACCTCTTCTCCTCCCCCACAAGAAGTGGTTGAAACTACACCAGAAAGTAGTCAACCAATTCTTGTGACTCAAGCAGAAACTCAAATCCGAAGTCGCTCTAACGAAGTCACTGATGAAGATAACAACAAAGACGATTCTGAAGCTACTGAATCTGATGCCGAAGAGGATTCCGAGGCTGACGGTGTGGTTCCTCCAAAAAAGATTCGAGGGAAGAAACCTCTCATTACACTCCCCGAGGACGTTTCTGCCTTGGTTCAAGAAAATCTTAAATCACTTTCTCCTCGGTACATTCTTGCCTTAAAGAATGTATCCTACACTTACTACCTCGAGTCAGAGAAAGAGATGCTCAAAAAACTATGGGGATTAACCGATAATATGACTCTTCGACTACCAGTAGAAGGAGAGACACCTCTAAACTGTCAGAAAGATGAGTTGGTAGTCTACCCTGAGCTCTTCAACTGGGGACTTCGGTTTCCCCTTGATCCGATGATAGTGAGGTACTTCGAAATCCATAGATTGTGTCCAACACAAGTCACTCCCAACCATCTTTTCACTTTATTCTCAGCAATCATGGTATCTAGGCTTGGAGGCATTCCCCTCGAAATCGAGGACTTCATCTCAGTAACCAAAGTTTCGAATGGCCCAGTTTTTCCATTTTATTACCTAACTCTAGAGGATGATTTAAAAATTGTCGATGACCTCCTCGAAGCTGACAAGTTCTGGAAGCAAAAAATCGTTTTCTTATCAGGAGCTTGGGAAAACGGCAAAGAGATTTCCGATGCCAATCCCTCAAAACTCACCCTTACTTGGAGAGATAGCAGTAAGTAACACCTCCCCCTTTTTTTTTACTTAGCCAAATTAATCAAGTTTATTTATCTAACTGTTTATCTCCCTTTTTTCTTAGAAATTCCGAGGCGATTTAAGAGTCGTCGAAAAGAAGCCAATGTCATCTTCCAGCAAATGGCTGAGTGGGCAGAAAAATCCTGGGGCAATGGTTTTCACTCAGCCTTTGAGCCGATCAACTTCGTCAACAGCCATCTCTGGCGTATATCTTTAGGGGCTGACTTCCCTCAGGATCCGATGATCCCCCCGGATCCTATCCTAGAAGTTCAGAGGATACTCGCACCAGATGGGAAATGTTATCTTCCCACCCGGAATCGAAGTGAAAGCCACCTACCATTGAAAAAGAAGGGAAAACAAACCCACAAAAAACCCAAAACAATCAAGGCTAAGCCTTCCAACCCTTCGAAGACTGTAAGAAAGCGAAAAGCATCTGCATCTCAGCTTCCCCCCATATCCGAAGAAGACGAACCTGTTCTGAAAAAGAAAAAGGACAATTCTCCAAAGAAGAAAAAGAGCAAGTCTAGCACACCCAAGAAAAAGAACGAGGCTGATATACTAGAGGAAGTACTAGCTTCCGAGGTGCACGGGAAAACTTTTATTGAAGAAAATCCTGATGGAGGGCTGACACTAAGAGATAATCAAGTAGACGATTACCTCAACCTCGAAGACTTCAATTCAAGCGGGGATTTTGCATTTACTGGCAATGGCTCCCAACCCACCAATTTTATTTCATCAACTTCTACTGGGGCTGCTATGGCTTCGACATCTAACGCCATCGTTCCTGTTCATCACCAACCAATAATCTTTCCTAATTCAAACAAATCCAATGAGGTAGCTTCGATCCTTCGTCCTTTTGATAATTTAAGTGCTGCAGCCAATAAATTATGTGAAGAAGTAAAAAAATTCACACGCACAATTGGAGCTCCTTGCACAAAAATTGATCAAGAGCAAAAAAGAAACAGAGACTGAAAAGACTTTGAAAATTGAGGCACTTCAGAAATTCGAAGCTGAAAAAGAAAAACTTCTTAAAGAGCACAAAGAAAAAGTCGAAGCTCTGGAGACTTCTCATCGACAAGCTCTTGAAGACCTAAATTCTCAACATTCCACTGCTATCTCCGAGGCAAAGCAAAAATCTTCTGATGCTGAGAAACTTGTTAAAGAAACTCAGGAGAAGCTGGAGAATTGCCAAACTGAGTTGACTACGCTTCGAACAGGATTCGAAGAAGAAAAGAATGCTGCCGTCAAAAAGGCCGAAGCCGTCGTTGGTTCTTTAATGCTTGAAGGTATCAAGAAAGCTCAAATTGATACAGCTATTCAACTTCTTCGAGAAGTTCATGCTTCCTGTCCAAGGCTGGATTTATCGGATCTTTGGAAACAAGTTCTTGAAGAAAGTCGCCCAAGGGAAGCATTCAAGGTGCCACCAAGCTCCTCAGAAGAAGAAGATGCTTCAGAAGGGTCATCGGAAGAAGAAGAAGAAGAAGAAGACGCCTAATAGACTAGGCATGTTATGTTTGTTTTTGTGTATTTGGCTAAGTAGTTTTATCCCTTTTGTAAGCCTCATGTTTTATTCGACGAACAAGCAACTTTTAATATTTTTAAATTCTGGTGCACTTATTTAAACTTGTCGTTTCGAAAAATAGATGCACTTATAAGACGTGGCACCTCGAAAAATAGATGCACTCATAAGACGGGGCACCTCGAAAAATAGATGCACTCATAAGACGCGGCACCTCGAAAAATAGATGCACTCATAAGACGTGGTACCTCGAAAAATAGATGCACTCATAAGACGTGGCACCTCGAAAATTAGATGCACTCATAAGACGTGGCACCTCGAAAATTTGGTTGTTTCTTCAAAGCTATCGCTTCGGAAAATTATTCTTGGTCAACTTTCAAAGATGATCAGTCTTTGCCAAGTTACCAAAATAATAAATCACCCATCATAGTAAACAACCAATGGCCAAAAGAAATTTTATTAAAAAATTCAATATTAACCAGACACCTCGTTAAAACCTTTCTGGGCCAACAGATAAGGAAAGAGTATGTCTGTTTTACAAAGATTCGAAGTACAGTTTACTCACAGTACAATTTCAAGTGCTCTATATTCCAAGGATGTTTGAGCATCCTCCCCTCTCGATCAGACAACCTGTAGGAACCTGGCTTGACCTTCATTTTAACTTCGTAAGGACCTTCCCAATTCGGAGCCAATTTTCCGAGGTGCTTGTCCCTAGTATGAAGAAATACTTTTCGTAACACTCGATCGCCAATTTTGAATTCTCTCCTCTTAACTTTAGCATCGTACCTGCTTCTCATTAACGTTTGATAATGGACCACATTCAAATGCGCTTTGACCCTTTTTTCCTCTAACAAATCAAGCTCAACTCTTTTAGCTTCATCGTTATCCACATCGGAATATCGTAGCAGTCTGTAGGAAGGCAATGTAGATTCAGCAGGGCACACAGCGTCTATTCCATATACCAAAGAAAAGGGAGTCTCTTTTGTAGCCTCTCTAGGGGTTGTTCTATATGCCCACAACACTTCTTGAAGATAATTCGGCCATTTCCCTGCTGCTCCTGCCAAATTTTTCTTCAAGCCATCCAAAATAGATATATTCGTAACTTCCACCTGTCCATTTGCTTGGGGGTGGAAATGAGTAGAAAAACATTGCTGCATCCATTTCGAAGAGCAAAAAGAGTCCATTTCCTTGTTATTAAATTGAGGACCGTTGTCAGTCGTTATTTTTCGAGGAATCCCAAAACGGTAGCAGATGTTACTTTGAATAAACTTGATTACATCTTTAGCTTTTGTCCCAGCTAAAGGTTCTGCTTCTGCCCACTTCGAAAAATAATCAACCGCAACTATAATCATCTGTCTTCCACCAGAAGCCATAGGTAACGGTCCTACTAAATCAATCCCCCACCTATCGAAAGGAACCGCCTCTGAGATTGTCATTAGGGGTACTGCTGGTTTATGTATTAAATTTGCATACCTTTGGCAAGTATCACAACTTCGAACTAACAACTTGGCGTCCTGCAAAATGGTAGGCCAATAATACCCTGCCAACAATACCCTACGCGTTAAAGCTTTGAATCCATAATGAGCTGATCCATCCCCATCATGCAGCTCGGATAGAATGTTTTGAGACTCTTGTTTGCTTAAACATCGTAGCAAAGGTTTCGATGCAGACCTTTTGTACAATACCCCATCCAATACCACATAGCCAAGAGCTTTATACTTTATTTTCTTGAGCAAGTGTTTATCAGGGGGTAATATTCCCTTCGAAATAAAGTTTAACCAGTCAAACCTCCAATCTCCTCGAGTGCACATCGGATTATTTACTACCTCACTAACAACTTCACACTGCTCAGAATTTAATATAATCGAGGGCGATGGTTGTGTCATGATCCATGGATATTCTTCAGAGTAAGCCATTGTTGCCAAAGAATCAGCCATTGTGTTGCTACCTCTTCGAATATGCTCCACTTCGACATTTTCAAATTGTACCATCATTCCTCGTAGCTCTTGTAAATACAAAATCAAACGTTCCTTTTTGGCTTCTGATACTCCCTTAACATGGTTAACTACCAATTGCGAATCTGTTTCCAAGCGCACAAATATTGCTCCACAAATTTTTGCTAACCGTAATCCTGCTAGCACAGCTTCATATTCAGCTTCATTGTTCGAAGCATGAAATCCAAATTTTATAGCTTGAAACATAAACTCCCCTGTTGGTGCCACCAATTCAACTCCTGCACTCGACCCTTTATTACTGGATCCCCCATCAGTTCGTATCGTCCACGTCGGATTCTTGTTCACTTTTTCGCCATCTTCCTCTTCGGATCTACTCGAGTGGAACTCAACCAAAAAGTCTGCTAAGGCTTGAGCTTTGATAGCTGTTCGAGGAGAAAATAACACATCGAAATCTCCTAACTCTACAGACCACTTAGTCATCCTTCCTGAAATGTCTGGCTTCTGCAACACATTTTTTAATGGATATGAAGTTCGAACCACAATCGTATGTGCCTGGAAGTAAGGGCGCGTTTTTCTCGCTGCCACTACTATACACAGTGCCAATTTTTCGAGCTTCAAATAGCGTTTCTCAGCATCAACCAAACTTTTGCTGACATAGTAGACAGGCTTCGAAATTTTCGTATCTTCACTGACCAGAACTGCACTCACTGCATAATCCGATACCGCTATATACAAAAACAACTGTTCACCCTTTCGAGGCTTTGACAATATTTCAGGAGAGGACAAAAGATTTTTGATCTTCACAAAAGCTTCTTCACAATCCGAAATCCACTCAAAATTATTAGGTCTACGCAGCACCTGGAAAAAAGGCAAGCACTTATCTGAAAAACGAGAAATGAATCTGTTCAAAGCTGCTAACCTGCCCATTAACATTTGCACTTCTATGATATTCCGAGGTGAAGACATCGATATCAGAGCCCTCAATTATTCTGGATCCACTTCGATTCCTCTTTCACTAATCATGTACCCCAGAAACTTACCAGATCGGACTCCAAATGTACATTTTTTTGGGTTCAACTTCAATTGTATGGCTATGAGATTCAAAAACGTCTCTTCTAAATCATCAATGTGTTCATCATCACTTTTGCTTTTAACAAGCATATCATCGATGTATACTTCTATATTTCTGCCTATTTGTGAAGCAAACGCCTTATTCATTAGCCTCTGATATGTTGACCCAGCATTTTTTTATCCGAACGGCATCACTCTATAGCAGTGTAAACCTCTGTCAGTGATAAAAGTTGTGCTTTCTTCATCATCTGGATTCATTCGAATCTGATTATACCCTGAAAAAGCATCCATAAATGTTAAGATTTTATTCCCCGAAGTGGAATCCAATAACTGATCGATTCGAGGTACTGGAAAAGGATCTTTTGGACAAGCTCTATTCAGATCTGTGAAGTCCACGCACATTCGCCATTTTCCGTTCTTCTTTTTCACCACCACAGGATTAGCCGTCCACCTCGGATAATTGGCTTCCCTGATATGCCCCATCTTATATAGTCGATCCACCTCAGCAACTATGGCCTCGGACTTCTCCAACGAAAAAGCTCTTCTTTTTTGAATGATCGGTTTAATCTTCGGATCTACCGCCAAGCTATGACATATGATATCACTTGGGACCCCCACTACGTCTTCGGACCTCCAAGCAAATACATCCAAATTCTCAGACAAAAACTTCAACAATTTTTCTCGCATTGATAAAGATAACAGAGTCCCGATTCGAAGTACCCTGCCATTACTGAAAACATATTCTTCTATTTCCTCATTTACCACCACAGAACTCAGGGTTGACCTCGGATCATCAATTCCCTCATCTGTGCCATCAGAAGACAACCCCCCAAACTGCTAATTCTCCATCGGATCATCATTATTTTTGCCTCGTAATCTAAACGCAGCAGCGTAACACTCTCTTGCCACCTTTTGATCACTTCGAACTACACCGACCCGATCCTCGATCACATACTTCAAACATTGGTGGACCGTAGAGACTACAGCATACATTTTAGCCAACCACGACCTCCCAAAAATAGCGTTGTAGCTCGATGGGCAATCCACCACCACAAAAAGCACTTGTACTTTCTTTTTGAAAGGCCCCTTTCCCAAAGAAATCTGTCCCTCGAACTCCCCTATCACATTTGCTGTTGCGCCAGTAAACCCAATGATAGTTCTCTCTGAGCTTTCTATTCGAGGTGGAGCGGTTAATCTATCATAAGTTGACTTGAAAAGTACATTGGCAGAGCTCCCGGTATCAATCAATACTCGTCGAATCTCCACCCCGCACACCTCTGCTCCTATGACCACTGCATCTTCATGTGGCCCAGTAATCCCTCTCAAATCATCCCCATCAAAAATTATAAAGGGCACATCCTTCTTGTTGCCTAGGTGTGCCGATGCTCCTCCTTCAATTTGGCGCGTTAAATTCACTATGTGCCTCTTCCTCGAATTATTAGTGTTGTTAGTCATTGAATCTCCCCCAAATATTGTCAGTGACTCAAAAAAGGCACACAAATCTCGAACACGTCCCTGACGCATCAGCTCATCTATTGACATTAACAATAGTCGACTAGGGTCTGGGTCGACATATTCCGAGGCCACATCAAACTCGTCACCTGCAGCATCTAAAATCATCAGTGCAGTTTCCTGCTTAGAATTAGGATTACCAATTTTCGGAGCTGCAGCTTTAGCATTCTTCCTGACATATTCCAACAACTTCCCATTTTCTATCAAAATCTGCATCTCCTTCTTTAGAGCAATGCAATCATTTTTATCGTGGCCAACATCATCATGATACCTGCAGAACTTATTATTGCGCTCCTCTCTTGGCCTGTTAATTGCTGGTGGCTTCCTAAAATTTATTGTTCCCCTTGTTTTTTCATATATCGAAGCCACACTTTCAGTCAGATCCGCATAGTAATCTGGCCTTACCCATACATTCGATCTGGATCTGAACTGTTGCTAATTATTATTAGAATTGTGTTGATTATATCCCCCTTGATACAAACTCGAAGCTCCTCTGTTAGAAACATTTTGATTATTCCTCGAGCGCGATGAGTTGTTATTCGAAGTGTTCGTTTGACCATTCCCTTTCTGAATAGTACTGCCTCCTCCTCGAACCCGCGTCGATTCTTCGACCTTAATCTGATCCTCAACCTGAGCCATAAGAGCTCCAAATGTTAACGCCCTGCGCCTCGTAGTCTCATCGGCTAAATCCCCAGGCAACAGTCCTTGTCTAAACGCCGCCATAGCCACACTTTCTTCACAATCATCCAATTCAGCCTTTGTTGACACAAACCTCTTAGTGTAATCCTTTAACTTCTGTCCCACAGCCTGCTTGCATTGTATTATTGTGTCTCCATTAGCTCTCATTTCCTTGCTTCCCACAAACTGTCTTCGGAAAGCGGTATAGAAGCCTCTAAAATTTGCAATTGACTCCTTAGGAATCTTGTTGAACCATTTCAGCGCAGTTCCCTTAAACTTCTGAGAGAATGCTCTACACACCAATTTATCGTCGTCTTCGAAATTAGTCATGTAGTTTTTAAATTGTTCTATATGGTCATCGGGATCTTGAGTCCCATCAAACTTATCAACTTTGGAAATATCAAACCGTCTCGGAAGCGGCACAGATCTAATCTCCCTGATCAATGGTGAGTCCCTCCAGTCGACTCCTTGAACATACTGGTCTTCGTTTCTCATCCCCACAGTAGCATATAAACTTGACTCACCTTCATACTTTCGAGGCGAATATTTCCGAGGCAAATATTTCCGAGGTGAATATACTCGCCTATCTTTCTTTTTCCTCCCTTCCTTATACACCTTAGCTGCCCAGAATTCACGTTCTGCTCCTCTTGAATGGCCTCGAGAATATTTATACCTCGGTGTTTCATCTGACTCCGAATTTTCGGAATCCTCTTCATCACTAGAATTCAAATACTGTCGCTTCTGCAGTTTTCCTTTCCTTTTTATCCCACTATACTCTTTTTTTTGCTCAAAACGTGCTTTACGCTGTTCATACTGAACGTCGCCATCGTCCATCGACTGATCCGACTGATTATCTTGATCGCCTCTTGCTATTTTAGACCTAAGTCTAGTGCTATCATTACTTTCCTTCATTTTCACCAATTCATCAAGCTCTGCCACCTTCCTAATCATCTCATTCATTTTTCCTTCGAAATCAAATTGGTTTGCTTGAGTTGGAATCGATTTACCTGCTTCTTGCAGATCAGATTTCAGTGTTTCCATGGCCTTTCGAACGGATGGATTGTCACCTTCTGCTGGATCCATCTTCAATCAGCGAAGAACTAAACAAGAATACTTCAGAAAAACTCGAACGCAAAACTTTAGAAAACGAAAACTTGAGACTTCGATTTTTTATCTGTTGATCAAGGTATCTTCGCCCCCTCTTTCTAGCGCCAATTTGGTATGAAATAAAGTTGGATTAAGAGAATCAAGAACTAAAATCTTCACAGAGAGAGTTTTCAGTAGTGAAAATTATATTGCACTTCTAATTATTTCATAAGTGTAATTGTCCTCCTCAGCCTCTATAAATAGGCCAGGTGAATCAGTTACAAAAACGGTTACATGAACAAATATTTACAACTTAGTCCCTATATTTCTCATATAGACTTAATCTTGCCTCATATTTGTAGAACTTATCAGTGCCAAAAGTCAATGTCACCACACCCAATAAGCTATCTAATAAGCGGCTCATCTTTATCTCTTATGTATATTAACCTTCTCCAAACTTTAGAGCACTTTTAGGGATTAGATTAACCAGCATAGGATGAGTATATTTATTGTAGATGTTGTGAGTGTCATGGGCCTATAGGGAAGAGTTTCGCCTATATTTAAGCAAAAGGTTACAGGAAATTGTATCTTGGATATCAAATAAATTCCTAATATTAAGACCAGTTATAATACGGCTTGCAAACCTTACTCCAAGAACACCAATGAATACAAGAATTATCAAGATTAGAACCCCAAATGTAGGAGTTAAATATCTTCTCAATTCTGTCAATAATAGAATTAGGAAGATTGTTACTAAACATCCAATAGCTAGGAATAGGAATTAGGACAGTAGAAATGAGATTAAGCCTGCCAGCAAAGGATAACCTTTTGTCCTGCCACTTAGTGATCTTGGCCCTGATCCTACTTATCAACACCTCATAGTTTAAACTACAATTGTTCTTGTTTAGATTGACACCCAAATAATTCACAAGAAGCTTCTCCTATTTAAATCCAGTAGTGTTTAATAGAGAGGCCATCTTGTTAATAGGAAAGTTGGAAACAATGATGTTAGATGATTTATCTTTATTTATCATCTGACCAGAGACCCTTTGATATTCCTGAAGCAAATTACTAATAGTAGATATAACATAGTTAGATGAGTTAGTGAATATTAATATATCGTCAGCAAATGCTAACGATGATATACAAATACTACTTCTAGACTTATATTGAATAAGATTATTATTATAGAAAAGCATGTTTAAACCCCTTAACATAGTTTCCTCAGCTATGATGAAAAGATAGGGAGACAAAGGGTCTCCTTGTCTAAGGCCTTTATTGATTTTAAAGTAACCAACAACACTACCATTAACTAGGACAGAAGCCTTGGCATTGTTAACAATAGAATCAGTAAGATTAATAAAACTATTACTAAAGCCAAAAACAGCCATAACCTTCATAAGATAGTTGTGGGATAAACGACCAAAAGCCTTAGCCATATCTAGCTTAATCATGATATTTCCCTCTTTACGCTTTTTATTTAAGTAAAACACCATTTCATTAGCAATTAAAATATTGTCTTGAATCAGCCTATTAGAGACAAAAGCCCCTTGATTATAACAGATGATTTTAGGCATAAGATTAGACATACGCTTGGCAATAAGTTTGGAAATAATTATGTTGAACATTGAGCATATACTTATAGGTCTATACTCTAACCAAGTAGAAGGGTTATTAGTTTTGGGTATGAGACATAGACCTGTGGAAAGAATCCCCTTAGGAAGAGACTTATAGGTCTATACTATATCCAAGTAGAAGGGTCATTCTTGATGATGTTCCAACAACTAGTGTAGAATGTAAGGTTAAACCCATCCATGCCAGCTGCACTAGCAGAGTTTAGACCCTTAATAGCAGCTATGTCTAACTCCACCATAGCGTAGTACGCATTGTACAAAACCCGATTCTTTGGAGGAATCCAGCTTTTAAGTGGCTGACCGATTGTAGAAGCAATAGTATTAACTATCTGAGAGTTGTACATGTATTGTGGAACTCTCTCAATCCTAATCCAGATAGGAACCACAAGATTTTCAATCTTAGGATTGAAATTCTGATACCATTTCAAGAGACGCATGGTTTTGTCTCTTATAGTCCAAACTTTCCTTATCCAGAGCGAACACATATCCTCTTTCATAGAAAATTCAAGAAGAAGATGCCACGAATCCCAACTACTAATACTGACTTCTCCTTTAAATTTTCTTCCCTGCATAAATGAATTCATTTTCTGCCTTTTGGGTATTTCTTGGAAGAACTTGACTATAAGAGTGCGGGTTCTGTTTTTATCAAGAAATTCCTTAGTTTTTTTACTAAATTGTATAGAAACATGTGATTAATGGTAGTATACATCAGTCGGGTCAAGAGATTTTTTTTTTTTGCAGGCAACTCCTTCAACACATTAGCAAATATTCAGCATCTTCGATCACCATTGAGGGTTGGAAAATCTTCTTAAAAAAGATATGTCATAACGCAGAAGAGAAAACAAAAAAAAAAAACAATCGAAATCAACAGAAAAAGCTCAAAATAAAATAGAATTATTTCTTCTTAAAAAAAGAGGATTCGTGGACGAATCCTCATCCTATTAAATAAATTATTTTTCAAATTTATGTTTTTTCAATCCAATACCATCATTGTGTTTTCAATCACCCCATCATCATGACCGAGGGGCGAAGATGCTTAAATCCCGTACTCACGAACACCTTTTAGAGGTTCTGTTGCAAAAAGGGTTTTGCGATGGTTGCCAAACTAATCTACAAACCAAAATTCAGTCTCTATTCAATCTTAAGACTTTCTTATCTTTCAATACTTTCTTCTGTTTTCCGCCTATATCCTACACTTAATATATAATAACTATATTTATTTTATATTAAACGAAAATATATTCAAAATTATATTTAATTAATTTTATATTCCACATTTTTCGTTGAACCATCTGAAATATTATCAATGTCAGAGTTCAAACAAAAACGAAACTTTTTTTGGCTTATCCTACCGCTTCTTTTCGGTATTAGTACTTTTTTATTGCCATCTTTTTTTTTTATGTTGATCCTTTCCTTTATCCTTTTGGTCTTGCGTTCTAAATATTAAATTTTAATATATATCCTATACTAAATATATAGAAAAGTACCAATACACGCTCAGGTATCTAATTACTCAGTAGTATCTAAAGGATAGTGTTATCTCGAGTTAAAAATTGGACAAAATTACTCCGACTATATATACCCAATTTTTACTTCAAATCCACTTTTTTCACCTTTTCCATCACCATAAATCAACCCAAACACGTCTAATTTTAGAAACCACCGGAAACCGTTCGACTTCGTGATACTTTCTCTCTCCAACCGAAACACTTCCAGCTTCGCTCTGAAATCAGTTGTCCTTCGCACCTTCAACAGAATTGGATCATTCACCGTCTTTTACTCCGTCCAACGACTACCGACCTTCTGTTCGACAAATTGCCGTAAAGACGTCTCCGGCCGGTGAAACAACAGTGTTTAGCAGTAATCAGGTAAGAATTCTCGTGGAAAATGTAATTTTTTTGCGTTTTTTGATGACTTCAAACCACTTGTTTATGTTATTTCACGATCGACGTTGCTTTTTATACCGGAATGAAGTATTTAGTGACGATAGCCGGTCAGTTAGTTTATGGGTTTATCGTCGAACCCAGGATAGAAGTTAGGTTGCACGTAATCTTAATACTTTCCTGAGAATTGTGATGTATGTTACATTTGCATTAGGTAGCTGGTTGTTGATGTTGGTGTTGTTTCCATATTTCCCAGATTCTGCAACATGCATGTAAAAAATATAACAGTTTGCAGCCTGTACGTATGCGCTGTAGTACAATTCGCAGCTTTGTATCTGTTTATATTTCATAGTAATTCGCAGTTTGATTGAATGTGTATGCCTTACATTTCGCAGCTTATATTTACAAATAATTCGTAGGTTAGCCTGCGAATTGTTTGTAAATATTCTATTGATATGTAGTCAGTTCGTAGCTTGTCATGTGAGTCATGTGACACTTCAACTGATAGATAAGAGTTTGTAGCTTGTCATCCGAGGTGTGTGACACTCGAACTGATTTGTGTTTGTGCAGGAAGTATGTTAGTCATTATCTCACGTAAGTATACGCGGTCAAATAGTAGCAAGTAATAAGTAAGTAAGATTGCGCCCACGAAGACCAGGTGTATATGACAAGAATTCACTTATGCAACAACGTATGATTATTAGACTAATGCTTGAACGAGTAATAAAGTATGGGTGAATGAATATAACTAACCAAATTAACTAACGAGATTAACTAACGAGTTTACTTATGCGAGAGAAAACATGGAAACCTAACTTCATTGTTTATTTAATCAGAGTATTAATATACTTAATCAGTATGTATGATAACAACGATTACTAATCAGATAACACGAAATCAGTATACGCTACCTTTCAGTACACGTAAACCAAACCACTTAAACAACTACAAAAGAGATAGTAGTTAAGCAGACACCGCTTGCATGACAATCCTATATGTCTATACGAATTGAGGTACAATTGGTTTTAAGCACAAGTTATCTATTTTGAGTACATAGGGTAATATGATATGGTTAGTGACATATTACGAATCATGAACAATCACAATACGAATCATTCAAGAACCTATGCTAGCATGGCAAGTTCTAAACCCTTAAATCCACTTTCACATTCATTAAAGATTAACAAACTAGATGTTCGCGGCGCATCCAACGATGAGCACAACCATACTAGGTAACCGATAAACGTATCTCACAAATCAATTAAACAATCAAACCCTGAGTATTAATCAAACAAATCCTCTAGAGTTCTATGACAACGATTAGTTCATAATTGAACGAATCATCATCATGGGCTCAAAAGTTAACATAGCTATAAGACGAATGGAAAAACACGTTAAAACACAACAAAGTATGACAACAAAACAAAGTTATTACCCGTGCCCATATTGAAGCTACAAGAAACACACTCTTCTACATGCTTTTGAAAATGGCTTTCGATATCCGTAATGAGGCAGGGCTGCCGAGGAAGAAATTCTACTCGCTCATTCAGTATGTTGTCGAGAGGTTCTCCGTCGGTGAAGATGTCTTTCATATTGGCTCGAAGTTAGTAAAGCTAACTGCAGGCGATGTGAAGGTCATATTCGGGATGAAGCATGACACCGAAGAAATGTCGTTAACGAAAACTGAATCATTTCACAACAAATACGCGCCCGGCAAGGAGGACGAATCAAGGATGATGAAGAAATACTTCATGGGTAAAACGTCCATGAAGATAGGACCGACAAATACTAAATCAATAACGAACGTCATTTTAAAGGTACTTGTAAAATAGACATCGTCTTATAAAGCGGGATGTTATACTTTACTAAGATAGCATGTTGTCGTGGGTTTTACAGGCAGTTATAGAAACAACCATAAGCGAAGGCGGGGAGCATGAGTTGGAAGACGTTGCAAGGCTGTTGATACTATTTTTGTGCTCAACTCTATTCTACTCCGTATCTGGAGATATCCTAGGTTGGAGTATGCTTTATTTTGCTGAAAACCTCAGCAAAATAAACAATTATGACTGGTCCAGATCAATATTGTTCAAGCTTCGACAGTCTATCAGGAGTTTCTTAGCTATCGAAAAACCCGATAGAGTCGTCGACTGCGTCGCCCTTCTAATTGTAAGATTGATTTATTCGGTATAAAAATTAGTTATGTACAGAGCATATTGATGATAATACTTGTCCCCATGCAGCCCTTCATCATGGAGCACTCAAAAATCGGGCTAGAGGTAGCGAAGCCGACCTCGATCCCAAGGTTTTTCAAATGGGTGGGATTAGAGTCTCAAACATCCACCGTGTCGCTGCTTGTTAGAATATCCAACATGAAAGATGATCAGGTATGAGCTTTATATAGTTATTGAATTGGGGTTGCAAACAGTTTGCAGCATATCCTACGTTTTGTTAGGTATTATATTAGAACAATCTATCAAACAATTCGCAGCCTACACTGTGTTCTATTTGGTACTCTGTATAATGAAGGTACCGTACAGTTCACAACTTATTGTTTGCAAACAATTCGCATGCTAAGATGCGAGTTGTTTGCAACTCTAAACTAATAGAGTTCCACACAATTCGCAGCATATAATGCGAACTGTTTGTAAAACATAATCTCTCTGTCTACACCCTGATACTTTCCAAACAAACCACTTGCAGCTATTTACTTTCATGTTCCTCTGTTGGTAGGTTTTCGAAGGTCCACTATGTCTTACTGAGGCTGAAACGAAGCTTTCGAAGAGCAGTAGATAGTGGAGATGCAGATGCTGAATCTATTTCACCGGAAGAAAGACCAAAGAAAAAGAAGAAAAGCACAGCCCCAAAACCAAGGAGACGACCAAGACCCCAACAACAAAGACTCCCCCAACCAAAGATTCCACCACCAAGACTCTCCCAGCCAACAAATCCACCACCACCGATCCACACATCCCGGCAGGAGCCCGACGACGAGGGCACAACTAGTATGAGTGAAACAATTGGTAATTTTGTCCTCAAACGCACAGTGTCTACTCCAAAGAAGTCTGCAACTGTAGGGGAATCAAAACGTTTGAATACATACACTACGAGAGAAAGATAGAAAAACATGCCAAAGAAGTAAGTATGAAATTGAGCCTTACATAATCACTATAATTAGCACTTAATATGTTATAAAATGTCTACTATTAATTTTTCAGCTGGAAGAATTGAAACTGAAGATAGCGGCGCTTGAAGCACAATAACTCCACAATGATATCTCTCAGCCAATTTCCCAGATTGGAAGCCCAAAAGTTGAGAAGGTACCAGCATTTCCATCTAGAGCGGCGTCCATTGAATTGCAGACATCTGTGCCTGCTGAAAATCAGGATAAGGATACGAACGAGGACAGGGAAATGCAGAATGCTGATCAGCATGATGCTGATGGAGTACTACTAGAAAAGAGGGATGATTATGGGAACCATTCACCCATACCGGTACCATCTGGTAGGATACAAGAAGAGTTGTTGGTGTCCATAGAGACGGACACCACGGAGAGACAGACAGACAAGTCTCCTCCTACACAAGAGGCAGCCACAGTTCTGAGTCCTCCAAAGGAGAAAGAAAGACACGAGTCTCTTCTGAATGACCAACAGCTCGTACTTCACGTAGTAGAGGACATAGAAGATCGTGAGAAATATGTTGCAGACACAGACATCCTTGAAGATGTAAGTGGATCAAAAGTACACTAAGATTCAAATATCTTATTTATTGTTGTGATGAAATTGTTTCTATAATAATATTTACTGTTGTATACATATTCAAACAAAGTCAGTGTATGATGCTATCAAACAAATAGTTGGACTTTTGTGTAGTCTTGTCCAAACAATTCCCATCGTATATTGCGAATTGTGTTATGCTCTATTGGTTTCGTTATTTTACATATCGCAGCTTACCATGCGAATTGTTTGAGATGGATCAAACAAATCTCAGGTTAGCATGCGATTTGTACCCAACTATTATTATAGTATGCTTAACCCCTCCACCTTCTTATTTTATAATTTGTATGGAACAGGAGGCCGACACACAACAACATCAACAGCAACAACAACAACAAAAGCAACAACAACAACACCTGATGAGTCCGGATTCTATCACCATGTTTTATGAGAACCGGACAGGGTCATTTCGGACAATGTCCACCTTACCGGAAAGGGGCAGTTCAGATACCATCATCCATTGAACTATTCAAACAGAACTAAAGTACTTAAAACCTAATCACTTTTTGACTAAGCTGCTTGTTCACTTACTTAGAACTAATGGGTCCTTAAACTTGACCCGAGTCCATTAAACACGACCCGAAAGCCCATGTGGCCCAAATATAAGTATATAAATACCCAACAACCAACATTAAATGGGGGTAATGAGAATTAAATACAACCAAGCACTTCAATTCTCCCTCTACATTCTACCCAAACATTAAATACTCTCAAAACTCCACAAAACTCTAAACAAAAATTACAAACTTACCCTCAGACGAAAATAAACCACACCAAATTGGCGACCACAGTGGGAGGACGACGGTACCTGAATCTAGCATTCGAAACCATCAGCAAAATCAGTCCGAATGAATCCGGACGCACCGGAAGTACCACCAGCTTTGCTTGAAGTGGTATGTGAAAATGATGAATATACCATCGAGCATCGTGATAGATTAAATGGCGAGATAGAAGCTCTGAGGGCAGAGCAGGAAAAGATGGGCATGAAAGAAAAGTCAAAGGCATCAGTTGCTCATCATACTGACAACCCTAGAGAGCATGAGCCTTCGAAGACCCATGTGAGTACGAAGAAGACTCATGCTAGCTCCAAAAAGTCTCACCGGTCCAAACCAGCGGAGAGCTCTGATTCAGACTCAGAATATTCTAGTAGCTCCTCGGGCGAGGATAGAGTTGAAGAGTCTTTGTCCTCCAGCAGTGATGAGGGCCGATCTAAAAAGAAACAAAAGTTGGTTAAGAAGTATTCAAGAAAAAGGGATAGGCATGGAAAGTTAAAGGAATATAAGCAAAGGGTCATCTCATAGCCGGAGACATGTGGACCAGATGTTGATGGATCCTTTTGCCTTCCATGATGAACCAGGTATCTTTGCAACTCCCAATGATGATACCGTTTTCAGCCGTGGCCGAAATTGGAGACAATCTCCATTGTCATCCAAGATTCTGTCCGGAAACCTCCCTAAGTGGTTCGATAGTACAAAAATGGAGAAATACGATAGCAGTAAAGATCCGGACAACCACTTTGAACAATTCAAAAATTTCATGATAAATTTCGATGATGACGACAAGTTGCTTTGTAGAGCATTCTCCCAGTATTTTACGGGGAGTGCTCTGAAATGGTATAACAGCCTACCATAGGGGTGCATCAGAAATTTCGATACCTTTTGGGTGGCCTTCTAGAGGCAGTTTGTTGGAAGTCAGGAGTTAAAGTGCAATGGGGACACGATTATCAATTGTGCCCAAGAACCGAACGAATCACTGAAAGAATACATAAGTCGTTTTGTAAACACCAAAAATGGGTTGGCTGATTGCTTTGAGCAAGTAGCAATAGCATCTTTGAGGTAGGGCTTAAACCCTGAAAATTTGGCTGATTCAATGACCAGGAAAAAAGCTATGACTTGGGGAGGTCTACTGAATCAGGCTGGAAAGCAGATTAACGTTGATAAAACAAAGAAAACTAGGGTGCACAGACAGGTGAGGTCTGCCCCAACTGCACCAAACCCCAATCAAAATCAGTCCGGGAACAAGGCAAGGGAGACCGGGCAGGGTCATAACAGAGCTAAAGTTCAGTCTCAGCCAGTTGTGCCTGCCCAGAGTCAGCAATCTAGAAATAAGAGAGGGCCTTGGGTTCAACCAGAGTGGTTTGCTGAGTTAAAAGAAAGTGTAGCCGCCATTTATGACAAAACCAAGGAAGAAGTACACTATAGAAGGCCGGATACACTGCAATCTCCTAGGGAGCATCGTAACAATTCCTTTTGTCAGTACCATAATGATACTGACCATACTACTGACGATTGTATTGCTTTAAAGAAAGAATTCTAGAATTTGATTGAAAGAGGAAAGTTGGGAGCATATGTTAAAAGAAGAGGAGGAAATAGGCCCGATAATGCTCATCAGCCTGGTCCAAACAATGCAGGCACATCCGCTCCGGAGGGAGCTATGGTGATAGTCGAGAGGTTCGATGTAGAGTCAGAGTACTTAGACCCTGATCCAACTCGAAACAAAGTGGGTGCTATTGAGGAACATTGTAAAACAATGTCTGGGCTTATTAACGTTTTTGAGTCACTCACAATTTTCGGAGGGGATACTATGACAGCACCCACTGCTTCTTCAAGGAAAAGGCATGTTCATACCTTAGCTACCCAGCTGGAGGGAGGCATGACTTCTTATCAATCGCAGATTTTATTCCCCTTCATTGTGTTCGATGAGGATGGCTTGAGGGATATATCAGGTCGTCATGAAGATGTTGTTGTCATAGGAGCATCCATTGGGGCCAATGACATAAGACGAATTTTGGTGGATACTGGGAGTTCAGCCAATATCCTCTTTTTAACTTCTTACAAAAAGATGAAAAATCATGCAATAATTCAGCGTTCGAACATGTCAATTGTAGATTTCACTGGAAGCTCAGCAGATGTGATCGGGGAGTTCGAAGAGGAAGTTTTGTTGGACAAGGGCCCTTTTAAGAAGATGGTTAAAATACTGTTTGTCGTAGTGGATTGTCCCAGTTGTTATAATGCTATTCTAGGGAGGTCTTGGCTCTCTAGGATGCATGCAGTGGCCTCAACAGTCCACCAATGTTTGAAATATGCTGTTCAATGGCAAGTGGGAGTTGTTCGGAGCAGCCAAAAGATTGCAAGAGAGTGTTATGCAACAGCACTAGCTCCTAGGGCATTGGGAGTAGTTCGTATCGATGAAGAATAACAGTTTGAGGGGCTTTCTGGGGGTGAGGGTGTAATTGATGACCCTAGAGAGACCCCTGGAGTTTTAATACCAGTTGAGGAAGTTGAAACACATTCTTTGGTAGAGGGGAAAATGTCAAGATAGGGTCTAAGATAACATCCGAACTAAAGGGTAAGATGTTGAAGTTTTTAAAAGACCATCAGCATGTTTTTGCTTGGTGCAATGCTGATGTTACCGGGGTACCAACAGATATTATATCACACCACTTATCCATCCGGAGAGACATAGCACCTGTGGTACAAAAGAGAAGGGCTTTTTCCAAAGAAAAAGCTGATGTTATTGTTCAAGAAGTTGACAGGCTTACTAAAATGGGGCACATAAAAGAGTCTCAATATCCTTTATGGACAGCCAATCCGGTCTTAGTGAAAAACAAAAATGGCAAGTGGCGTATGTCCATTGACTTTACAGATCTCAACAGGGCATGCCCAAAGGATTTATACCCTGTTCCCCGGATTGATCAGCTGGTGGATTCTACATCTGGCAATAAGCTACTATCTTTTATGGATGCCTTCTCCGGGTATAACCAGATTCAAGTATATCCAGAGGATCAGGAGCATACTACGTTTGCCAGTGATAGGGGGCCTTCATTGTTACAAGGTAATGCCATTTGGGTTAAAAAATGTTGGGGCTACCTATCAGAGGTTGGTAAACAAAGCCTTTGCTGATCAAATTGGAAGAAATATGGAAGTGTACATTGATGACATGATGGTTAAAAGTGTGGACGAAGAGCTACACTTGGGAGATCTCCAAGAAACTTTTACCAACTTACTAAAAGTAAATTTGAAACTAAATCCAGAAAAGTGTGTGTTTTGGAGTATAGTCCGGAAAATTCCTAGGGTACATAATAAGTGAGCAAGGGATACAGCCTGATCCGGACCAGCTTAATGCTTTATTTCAAATGGAGCCTCCTCGGAATATTAAAGAAGTACAATGGTTAACTGGGAGGTTGGCTGCGTTAAATCAATTCATCTCGAGGTGTTCGGACAAATGTGCCAAGTTTTTTCAAACTTTAAAAGGTGCAAAGGGATTTGACTGGACTTCACAATGTGATGAGGCCTTCAATGAGATTAAAAAACATCTGTCCTCCCCCAAGACTCTATTTAAACCTGTTGATGGAGAGGCACTTTTCGTATATTTGGCAGTTTCCAGTTGTGCCATCAGTGCTGTATTGGTAAGGGAGGTGGATAATTATCCCCGTCCGGTGTATTACATCAGCAAGAGCTTGATAGATGCAGAAGAACGTTATCTAAAGCTTGAAAAGTTAGCACTAGCCCTGGTAATTGCTGCTAGGAAGATGAGGCCTTATTTTCAGGCTCATCGTATTATTTTTCGGACGTCCTATCCCCTGAAAAACGTTTTACAAAAGACGGATATTTCGAGTAGAATGACTAAGTGGTCAGTGGAACTGGGTACTTTGATATTGATTTTTCTCCTCGAACAGAAATCAAAGCCCAGGCCGTGGCTGATTTCTTAGTTGAATTCCACTCAGATAGGGATACAGAGCAAACGACTGAGGTAAAAGATAAAAAGGTCTGGGTCGTCCGGACGAATGGTGGATCAAGTACTATGGGATGTGGTGCAGAGGTATGCTTGACCTCTCCGTATGGTGACAAAATGTACCAAGCTATATGCTTTGATTTTAGGGCTTCTAACAATGAGTACGAATATGAAGCTGCTATAGCTGGTTTGAAGTTGGCTTTTATTTGCGGAGCCAAAAGGGTCAAGTTGATGAGCGATTCCCAGCTACTTATCCATCATGCACAAGGTCAATCTAAAGCTTAAAAGGAGCAACTGGTAAAATACTTACTTCTTCTTAAAAATGAGGCACTTAAGTTCAAGAGTATTGTTTATGAGCACATACCCCGAACAGGAAAATGAACTAACAGACTCCTTGGCAACTATACCCTATACTGAATCCTATCATTGGATCCATGTGTTGGAGTGCCCTTCCATTCAACTCAATATGGGTAAGGAAGAAGAAAGCTTCGATATACAAATGGGACAACCCCAAGATTGGAGGTTTCCTCTCCTTCAATATCTCTCCGGTGGCATCTTGCCTCCGGATAAGTCAATAGCAAGAAAAGTAAAGTACAAGGCTCGTGGTTTTATCATATTAAGAGATGTTCTTTATAAGAAATCTTACAGTAAACCCCTCTTACGATGTTTGGGGGTTGATGAATCTCAAATAGTCCTCTCCGAGTTACATGATGGTGAGGGATCAGCTCACTGTGGATTCAGGGCTCTAACACAGAGAGTTTTATTGGCTGGTTATTATTGGCCCTCTATAATTCAAGATGCTAAGGAGCTAGTGAGGAGGTGTGACCTATGTCAGAGATATAGCAATGAAATACATATCCCAGCCATCCCTTTAGAGTCAATTTCGGAGCCTATACATTTTGCTCGATGGGGGTAGGATTTGGTGGGACCTCTACCTATGGCATCCGGAGGACGCAGGACAATATTTGTTGCTATTGATTCTTTTTCGAAGTGGATCAAAGCAGCCCCACTGGTAGGTACAACATCAAAAGCTGTCATAAAATTCATTTTATCCAATATTTGTTGCAGATTTGGAATTGCACAGAAGATAACAACAGATAATGGGCCACAGTTCGACAACAAGGAAATGGAGAGTTTCTGTGCCTCTAGAGGTATACAACATTGTTTCTCTTCACCTTTCCACCCACAAGCGAATGGTCAGGTTGAAGTGGCTAACAGAACTATATTGTCCGGTTTGAAGAAAAATTTAAAAGGGACTGCTGGAAAATGGCATAGTTAATTGCAAGAGGTTTTGTGGGCTTACCGGACTACACCTGGGGCAGCAACACAAAAGTTACATTTTGCCTTAGTCTATGAGATGGATGCCATAGCTCCTATAGAAGCAACTCTCCCTTCTTTTCGAGTTCATAATTTCTCCGAACACGCTAACGAAGTGGCAATTAGAGGTCAACTTGATTTAATTGAAGAAAGAAGAGTTAAGGCTCACCTGAGAGCTGTACACTATCAGGGTCTGATGAGAAGTAGGTTTGCTTCCAGAGTTAAAAGAAGAGATTTTCAGTCGGGGGACAAGGTGTTAAGGAAAGTCTCCTTACACACTAAAGAGAAGCTGCTCGGCAAGCTAGCCCCAACTTGGGAAAGACCTTATACGGTCATTGAAAGGCTTAAACCTGGGACATACTGGCTAGAAGATAAAGATGGAAGGGTTTTGAATCACCCTTGGAATATTGAGCACCTCCGGATGTACTTGGAGTAAAAACTATGTAAATATTTACTTGTTTAAAAATCAATATAAATATTTGGGGGCATACTCTTTCCTACCCTGGTGGCGCGGGGAGGTTTTAATGAGGTGTCCGGGCTCTTTTATAAAATTTGAGGCCTTCTTAAAAATTCAGAGTGTTCTTATTTTATTTATTGTCAAATTTTTGTTTAAACACCGGCTAGATTGAATTAAAGGTGTGATGACTACTTAAACATTTGTCATCGGAGAATTTAAATACTCTCACCTTAAGATGTTTATGAAATAACTAAGGGCTGTTAAAACATTAGCCACCAAGATTGAAAAACTATGAAAGAATGCAAGAATTGTGCAAAGTAAACATACTCATTAAAACGACCGAAGTGCCTTGGCCATCCAAGGACTTTAGATTGTTAATCAAAGTAAAAAAGATCTGTCCGATCAAACACCGGACATGGTTAAAAAAATGCCTTGGCCTTCCAAGGACTTTAGTTCAAACAAAACAAAAGATACACTGGAGAAGTGTACTGGAGAAAACGTCTCAGCCTTTGAAGACGGCTCAACCTCACTTGTTTTCTTCTTTTTGGGGTCATCATTCTCCTCACCTAGACTCTCTCCGGTGTTCTCTTATTCATCGGATGAGGATGCACTGGAGAAGTCAAACCTGTCACCCTCCGCCATTGTATGGATACTCTACAAAATTCCATAAGTCTCCCAGATTCCTCCTCGGAAACTTCTTGTGAAAAAGAAAGACCATGTCCGACTTCACCTTGGCATACATCTCTTCCTAACTGTATCTCACGTTGTTGGCATAAGCATCAATCTTGGCCTGAATTTTGGCCTCTTGCTCCCTTAGCATATCAGCTTTCTCCTCTGCAGCCTTGTACACCGAGTCCTCGAGTGCAATCTTGTCGTTAGTCAAAGTAAGAATGACTTGATCCTTGGTCTTTATCTCCTCTTTTGAAGAGGAGAGATCTTTCTCTAGCCCGGACAGCTTTTCCCGGAGGTCTTTGATAGTGTCTTCTAAAGTGGCAACCTTTGTGGTCCAACCCTCCTGGCTCTTCTTTAACTCCTCGTTTTCTCTCTTCAAAACATCAGCATTTTGGGTGGCTATGAGGAGGTCATTGGATAGCTTCTCCTTGTCAGAATTAAGGGAAGTAATGATAGCTACTGACCTCGCACTTGCTTCTCCAGGACCAACATTGGCGGAACACTATTCAGTATAGAGTGAGTTATAAAATCTCTTTCACTTGAAACGGTGAAAGATTTACCATTGAAGGTGATAGTGTTCGAAGTGCTTGGAGGGAGGTAGGGCCCAACAAAGTCATCTCTGGGGAGGTTTTCAAAGTACTCACCAAGCCCCTCAAGCCCTGTAAGGTCGACACCATCAATACTAAGGTCTCCTCCTCCAACCTCATCACTTCGAAAGTTGCTAGGGATCTCTTCTGCTCTTGTTGGATCAATAGGGTCAACAGAAGGGAGAGGCTCCAGAGGCCGGAGAGAAATTTCATCACCCCTGGAGGTCTTTTTCTTCTTGACCTCCCTGTCCTTGCGTTCTGCTCCGCATTTCAGCAGGGTTAGCCTCAATCGCACTCTTCTTGCCCTTTCCTTTTTTGCCTTTCATTTTACTTGGGGCCTTGGCTCGACCAGGCAAGTACAGTGACCGGTCCGGTGCGTGTGTTCTTTTAGGGACTACATCCGGAGGGGGTGGAGTGGTAAGTTTTTCCCAGGACAAGTCCCTCCGGCCAGTAGTGTTCCAGAGGTGAGACCTTGCGAGATTCCCTCCGGTAAAGGTATTGTGATAACGATTTCCTCACTTTTCAGCAGCCCAAGTGTTAATCTTGGTACAAGTGATCTGCCCGGCCTTTAGGTGATCATTAAAGTCTTTGGGAAGCACTGTTAAAAAAAAGATGGAAACGAGACAAGACAAGTCTGTTAAACAAATTCACTAAAAATGTGAATGAGAATGTAAGTTGGGATTCTTACTATCACTTCGCCATCTGCTGGTGAGGAGACTTGGGTTGGTATCAGCTTTGATCTTCCTCTCATTCTCCCACGCACCACTCACAAACAAAAAGTGAGTCCTCCAATTTCTCTCCGACTCAAGCAGGTCATCCACTGCTTTATAGTTATCACCCATATTGAAGTGATAAAAGGGGATATGGTGGTTTCTGCAGAGGCTTGCCACAGCTGCAAATTTCTCTATTGGTAGAGGAATTTCGGAGAGCCTGGAAGCCATGATGCAGGCCATAAGAGTGTACCAGGCGTTGGGGCTTAGTTGACTTGGACATAGCTTGATGAGGTGGAAGTACCTGACTATCTCCGGATCTAAGGGAGACCTTAGCCCCCAGTTAAAGAGCTCAGTTAAGATAACTATTTCACTACGCTTGCAGTCCATTGGGGTTTCAGGGTCTATTGGGATTCTTATTTTTACGTTCTCCAGAATCCCCCACTTTGTACGCATCCGACCCAATTCGGCTGTGTGGATGTAAGCATAAGTAATTTTTTGTAAAGCGAGAAGATACTTAACATTAACCTTGTGGAAACAAGGTCCCACTTTTCCCTCTAGGATCTGTGGCAAATTTGGGTGCCTAAGGCATAGTTTTTCTTTGCCTTTATCCTTCTTGGCAGCACCAACATCAGTAATTTTCCCAGAGACTTCTGACTCGAACGGAGCCTCTTCGATAGAATCCTCCACCACTTCCTCCATTACCGAGGAGGGGTTTTCAGTTGTTTTTGGGTGAGGGAAGTTAGGAGTTGGTTCAGCCTGACATCCGGACTGTTGGGCTTCAATGCTATCTTGAACTCTGGCCTCCGGCTGGGGCTCAGATTTGGTGGTTTCTCTTCGGAGGCTTGAGCTAGAAGCCTCCGGTCCGGACAGATTGTCCTTAGGAGCTTTTATGGGTGCCTCTGGCCCCGTGTTGCTGTCTTTGGCCCCTGATTTTGAGGGTGTGCCTTTTAAAGCCTGCGCCTTTTACCAGGCGACCTCTTCTCCGATCAACCAGTTTATTGGGAGAGACATCTGCATCCGATCCCATCGCGATAAATGGGGAAGGCTTCTTGAAACTGGTAACTTCCTGTCCTGGTTCAACAGTTAGCTCCGATTCCTGAACCGACGAGCCTGAGATGGTAGGAGAAAGGTTGGATTGAAACAATCTCCTCGGTTTAACACTTTTGGTTGAAGAAGCGCCCTGGTCAGGCTCTGTGTTTGGGACTTTTGGTTTATCGATAGGGGAAGCAAGTAGGCCTGCAGCAATGCGCCTTTCCCATTCAACTTTTTGTGTGTTTTCTAGCTCCGATAGATTAAGCCACCCGCCTTTGATTAAAACGTTCCTAGCTGTGAACATAAACTCACAACCAAAAAAGAAGAACTTGTGTTTGAGAGAGAAAGCTCTGAAATTTAGCAAAGTAAATGTGAAGATGATAGTAAAACAGTGAATAAGTGATTAATTTATAGTAAACAAACAAAAAGGTGTTTTGATACCTAGGAGAATTCGAAAGGATTGCAATGATTAGGGGACGGCGCTGATTTCATCTTCGTTTAATGAAGAGGTTACTTTTTGGAGAAGGTGGGAGCGAAATTCTAGGTGAAAAAACGGCTGAAGTAACGAATCAGAGAGAGACACATGTCCCATGAACTATGGCAAGAAACCGTTTAGTTCTCAAAAACTTTTTTCAGTCCGGATAAAGCTATAACATTATTCGAAGGACCTGTCCGGATGTAACTGTCACCAGCAACAGACTATTTTCTAGGTCTTGTCCAAGGTTTTTGAACACCACCTAAAAAAGGGGCTACTGATGAGTCCGAATTCTGTCACCATGTTTTATGAGAACCGGACAGGGTCATTTCGGACGATGTCCACCTTACCGGACAGGGGCAGTTCGGACACCATCATCCATTGAACTATCCGAACAGAACTAAAGTACTTAAAACCTAATCACTTTTTGACTAAGCTGCCTGTTCACTTACTTAGAACTAATGGGTCCTTCAACTCGACCCGAGTCCATTAAACACGACCCGAAAGCCCATGTGGCCCAAATATAAGTGTATAAATACCCAACCACCAACATTAAATCGGGGTAATGAAAATTAAATACAACCAGGCAGCTCAATTCTCCTTCTACATTCTACCCAAACATTAAATACTCTCAAAACTCCACAAAACTCTAAACAAAAATTACAAACTTACCATCAGACGAAAACAAACCACACCAACACCAACAACAACAATAGCAACACCAACAAGTTCAACAACTACAGGAACAAGAACAACCAGAACAACAACAACACCAACAAATAGCCTTGGCAAAGAGAGAAAGGCTAACACAAGACATAACTCCGGAAGAGTTAGAACGTGTCAATCCATGTGGGAAGCTGGAACTACTCAGCCAGAGAGGACCATCGTTCGAAGACCAAAACAAATATTGGGATGTACCTCAAAGACCAACGGTGGTGTGCGCAAAATCAGAATTGCTAAGCCAACGCGAAATTATACTACCAGTACCAAATCAAATGCAAGCTCCAGAGTCAAACGATAACACAGTAGGTTTACCCGATGCTTCTGTTGATGGTATTTACACTCAAATTTCACAGACACTTTTAAATGAAATTGATAATGTATATTACGATTGTGTAATACAACGGTCTCTGGAGAACATGTCGGAGGATGACTTTAATGATTTATGCCGACACGATCCAGATCCTATGCCGAACCAGTCAACGGCATTGGTTGTCGCTGACCGTGTGGTAAGGGAAATTTATAATGATTTCGCATCCTATCATAAGAATAGTGTGGATATATTTTAAGTTTTACAAAAGAATACCAGGATATCATGTAAACTATTCAGTGGAACCTCGATCACTTCGCATGCTATCCTAATAGTTACCTTGTAATGTATTCTGCTACAACCAAACAATCTGCATGTTAGCATGCAAATTGTTTGGGGTCGTTAGCATTATAATGATTGACACCCTCTTTTTATTTTTGTTATTTAATAAGCTCGAGTCAAGTAAAGAGACAGAGGAGTCTAATTTTAATCTACTGACACCAACACAGCATCCAGTGGAAGAGGAAGATGAACAAATAATTGTAACAGAACGTCAACCACCAAAAGTAAAATACATCGACTGGCCAAAGAAAATAAGAGTAATTGACCGTATCGATGTCACAAAATACCAAAAAATACATTTAATTAAAGCCTACGAGCATGAAACCACTGATCCATTAGTATGGAATTTACCATCGTCCAAATTTTCCTACGGAATCAGAGTGCAAGCGAGTGATGCGCTGGCGCTACCTTTACAAATGAAGCTGGACATAAAGGTATCCAATTGTCAACCAATTCTCTTTTTAATGTTTCAAACAAGTCTCTTATATTTAACATAAAAAAAAAATCCATTCATAGGTTGTGGACACTTGGATTCAAAATATGGTTATAGAAGTAAACTTCAAAGTTCCATGCAAAAACGTTCGAGGAGTGTATCATGACTGCGTTATGATTTCGGGCATGACTACGGTAAGTTTAGCTACGTTAAATTTCAAAGTTCCTCGCATGTTCTCGTTGTAATGTACTCGCTTGAATGCACCATAACATAGAATCAGGGTGGGATATATCAAATCTAGTCGACGCAGCTTTTAGCAAAGCGCCTAAAGACCCCAACATCATCATCATTCCATTATGTACCGAGACGAAGGACCAGATAAACCATTTGACGTTGCTCGTCATTGATGTCGACGGAAGGTCGGTAATAAACTGCAACCCAGTGCTGCCTAAACTCAAAGCGATAGACAACACCACATGAACACCTATCAAGCTGGTAATATTCCTAACTATTCAATTACTTTTAAACACATTTTAAAAATGCATGATCAAGATATGCTGCGAATTGTGACCAATTCAGTTGTATTGAAATGCAAACAATTCCCACGTTGTCCTAATATCTGTTTTAAAATGCAATCCGTTTTAGTTTCATTCAGTTTGCAGCGTATCCATAATAGAATTCGCAACCTAGGTTTCGAATTGCCTGACATTCACGAAATGCTTGGATGATGAACACTACGCAATATAGGCCGCGAAATGTTCGCAAAAAAAAATAGATTGGATGCTGAACAATTCACAACATAGGGTGCGAATTGTTTGACATCCACATGTTGGATTAATTGTCAAACAATTCGCAATGTATGATGCGAATTGTTTGACGACCACAATTTTAAGTATTTGTGCTGATTCCTAACACTAATTATTATAACCAGATCAACTATTTACTGGATAAAGGTTACCCACCTGCTTCAAAGAAAGGGTGAAAGCCAAAAAATGAAAGAAAAAATCCACAACAAAAGCTTGGCACCATTGACTTTGGTATTTTTGTCTGCAAATACGCTAGAGATATGATCCAGCACAGATATGTGCAACCAAAATATGATGAAGACATGGTTACTAGCTTTGGAGCAGAAATGTTTGATTTTTTCTTAAACGACAGAGACACCTGCAAGTACTGGTGATTTTCTTTAAGACATTATAAATATTTTTTGGTGTACATACATTCGTTGTAATTTTTTGGTGTATATAGAGTTTTTTTAATTTAAAAAATGTGATATTCCCAGATATATATAGGACAGATTTCTTATCAAACAACTCGCATGCTGACTTGATAAATAATTCCACCATTCCCTGATATATATTAAAAAGAGGATCCTCAAGAAACAATCCGCATCATAACCTGATACATGCTTATAAAAATACCACATTAACAAACTACATGCTGCAATATTATCACTAAGCAGTTCGAATCAACTCGTGATATAAAATAAATAATTCATAATCTATCTTTGAAGAATACAAACAAGCTATGACGTCTGCCTTGGTAAACGTTAACTGCATTGAGCACGCAAAAAAAAATATAATCATCAGAGCCCATTAATTGCTGATTAGACATGGAGGCTATGTAATGATTAATATAGCCACACCACCTCATAAGCTCAGACTCCCTCCATGCCTATAAATAAACACTAGTAACTAGAGGCTAATTTACTAACAAACTCTATATTTTTAAAAAGCACCTCTTGTTCTCTTCGAATTCTATAAGTCATGTCATTCTCCACCACAACAACCACCACCACATACTCCGGTTCACTAGGTTATCTGGGTGACTCTTGGTCATCCTTAACCACCAACTGGAGCGATGACTTAATCATGCCGGCAACACCACCAAACAGCCCGATCTCTGTCCTTGATTTAGACATCGAGGACTACTTTTCAGCTGACTCACAATGAGTTGAAGTGTTTCCAATGGTTGCAGCTGAACCTCAGCCAGCAGAGGTTCCAAACAACAAAATAATAAGGGACGAAGATGCCGGTCCATCAAGTACCAAATTTGTATGCATGATGGACGTAGATAACAAAGAGGAAGAGGAAAATGAAAAGGCTGATGATCAGCACGAAGAGGACAAAGATGGTGAATAATCCTCTAGTGATGACTGATAGAGTTTGTTTTTTTTTTTTTTTTTTGGAATGCAACTAACAAACACTAATAGGTTGTAGTGATTTATTTGAAAATTTGTTAGTGCATAAAGACTGTAATCCTGTTTTTGGAATCCATTTTTTGTATAAACTTTGAATCATATATACAATTCGCATACTATGACCACTTGCAAACAAATCCCATCTTAACCTGAGATGTTGTTTATCAATATTATTGATTTACACATAATTCGCATGTGGACCTGAGTATTGTAATGCTTTTTAGTTCTATTCAATTCATAGCATATCATGCGCTTTGCAACCAACTGAAAGTCCTGCTATTTGTATGAAACCACGATTCGCAGCATATCATGCGATGTGTAAGAAAATATCAGGACTTTTAGTTGTTTAAAATTCGCATCTTAGCATGCGATATACAAGCAACCAGAAGTCCTGATATTTGTTTGAGATATAATTCACAGCATAGCATGCAATTCGTAGTTATTTAAAAAATCATGATATTTGTTTGAAAACATAACTCGCAGCATATCATGCGCTTTGTGATATTTTGTTTGAAAATGAAATATTTTAGAGTTGAAGGCAATTCGCATCATATCATGCGAATCATAAGCAACTAAGAGTCCTGATATTTTTTTGAAAAATCATTACGTTTGAGCTCAATACAATTTGCCGCATATACTGATAGTTGTTTGATATGATTTAACAAACAATCCACATCCTGGTGAAATTTCACACAACTCGCATGGAAACCTGATAGATGTTTGCAACATGTTACAAGATATTGTACACAATTCGCAATAGTGGATGCGAATTGCATGCAACTATAAACATTCGCAATAGTGGATGCGAATTGCATGAACAAACAACTATAAAAATGTTTAGTTTGTTGTCCAAAACAATAACAGTATTACTAATAAATGTGGCCAACGAGAATTGTCCACAACACGGATTGTGGTTAAACTGGAACATCACAAGTCCTCCTGTTATGGCATGATTTCGAACAACGGCCACACCTCAACTTCTTGGTTGAGATTTCTCCTCTAGATGGGATTCACGTTTTCTTAGGCCTTCCGGAGCGTCTCTTAACGTTTGGAGGAAAAATTTCAACAAACGAAGCATCGTTAGCATTGGACCCTTCCCCGAAATCCGTTATAGCTGGTATGCTGAAAGAGTAACTTTCCCTGTAATTTTTAACCGTAAAGAAAGGCTCTATTACAGTAAAGGGATATTAGTCAATATACTGTATTGCCGCTAAAGCGTGAGGACATGGAAAACAATCTTGTTGCCATGATCCGTAAGAACATTTGAAATCTAACAGATTAACAACAGCCACAAGATTTGAAAAGACTTCGCACATGGCGGAAGACGACTTACTTACTACCCAAGTTCGGCACATGTCAACATTCTGCTTTAGCTTCTTCTCATACTCGGGGACCAAATTAGTACTCCAGCTTAGCCCCTCTTCGTATCTTCGTGAAACTTGAGTCATAAGAAAGACTCTAATCCATCAATAAACTCAACAATCGGTAGACCGCAATATTTTTTGATTTGATTGTTAAACGATTCTGCTGCAGTAGAAGCCATATAGCCGGATCCTTTCCCATTTACGTAAGCCTGCGTATACTTTTCCGGGGGTAAATTAGCAAGAAAATCACTCATTCTGTCACCACCTTCACATAGAAAAACTGTTAGTATATCTTTAAAAAGCTCTTGACTAGGAGCATAACCAAGACGATGGAAGAAACTCAACATCGTTGTTTTATAGTCTCTGTTAGTATGTTCCAGTTTTGCTTTCAAATTCTGCATGAGATGGAAATAACAGTACGTATGATAGCAGTTTGGATACAAGACAGAAACAACATTAACGATACCAGAATGACGGTCTGAAATAAATGTGATTTGGCGCTTCAACACATGTGGTTTCAAACACCCCAAAAACCACATCCAATTGTCCCAATCTTCAATGCTAATTATACCAAGAGCAACAGGGAATAGTCCTGGAAAAAGGCAGCTCAAATGAACAATACAACATCACTCAAGCTTTCAAAAATGTAAACAACTCGCATGTTGTCCTAATAGTTGTTCTCAAATATACGCTGTGAATTGTGTACAATCATAGGCTGCGAATTTCTCACAGTTTTATAGTTACATCGACTAATTCTCATCCTCTCTTGCAAAATGTCATCAAATAAAAAACACTACTAATTCGCAGCCTCTCATGCGATTCGTGCTCATCGACTAATTCGACTAATTTACATCCTCTCTTGCGATAATTCGCAGCCTCTCATGCAATTCGTTCTCAAATATCAGTATTTAATGACAATGGTATGCAACTATAGGATGCGAAATGTTGCACAAAATTTAAATAAAAACATCCTAAACATTTAGATTAAATAGTTAAATGAAACTAACCGTTGTTGCCTTCTTTTGCTACGACAGTAAGAAACGTACCCTTATACTTGCCATATAAGTGGGTTCCATCGACAAACAACATTGGACGACATGAATGAAAAACCTGAAGGGACAAACCGAATGCTACAAAACAACGTTTGAAGCGGTTTCCATCTAAGAACTCCAACTGGGAGTCTGAAGTAATATCGCGGCTCTACAATCGCTTGAAGTACCCGCTTAGTAAACTAAAAGAACTTGAACTATCTCCGAAAAATCCCCTCCTTGCCTTCTCTAAAGCATTCCATGACAAACGGTAAGAGATGTCAAGACCGTAATTTTGTTTGACAGTCGATTGTATGGTTTTGGCTATCAATGAATGGCAGGTCCGGAGGGAATCCTGAATTTCCTCCGCAATTAAATCTGATGTCAAATTCCTGTGCCGCTTATGCTTCTCGGAGAAAACGGGACTGCAAGTATGGTGCAGAACATACTTCTTGATCATCATCAAGCCGGTGATGGAATCAATAGATGCATAAAGCCTCCATTTGCATCCGCTTGTGAACTTATTTTCACAATAAGCAGTGATCTTGGTTGTTGTGTTGTTCAGGTATTTGAAAGAAAAACCATGCTCTAACGCAAACTTGCACAAAGATAACCTGAGACTTGCAACACCTTCTTCAAAATCTTGACTCACTCTTGTAATAGCATCAGCCCAACCAGCAGTAGCAAGTTCTTTTTTTTCTGATCAGAATTAATTTAATCGTTACTACTCCCAGCTAACTAGTTGAGTAAGAGATGGTTCTCCCAAACTCAAGTTACGCTCTTTACGCTTTGCACCACATTTAAACGCACCAAATCAAGATATAACACCAACCCAACAAAATCCTTGTGGTTGTTGAAGAAACAATTATTGTGCTCCCCGCAAGAGTAGGTAATTAGGTAGTCACCTATTACAAGCTCCTCCCATGTGTTCTCCACATAAGCTTGGATACTTTGAAAGCTTTCAAACTCCGTGAAAGGCACAATTGCAGTTTGGTGACCATGTTTAAAAATACAAACTTGTGATTTAGACATACCTTACCCTGCACCGAACAAGCTATTAGTTATTAATCCCAAAAATAAAGTGCAAGTTATTTATTACTGCATCAAGCAACTCGCATCCTATCTTGTGATTTGTGTATATCTATAAGATGCGAACTGTGTATAATTTTAGTATATAATTGACCAATTCGCATCATGTCCTGAGAGTTGTTTGTAAATCAACTGCTACACTCACACTAACCAAAAATGTAAACAGTTCGCAGTTGTACCTGAGATTTGCTCTCAACTATTACGTTGAAGTTCCATACAATTCGCAGCATATAGTGATAGTTATTTGAAAAACTTTTGAAATTGTTTCATGCAATTCGCATGAAGCCATGCGAATTAGTAACACAATTAGCATCTTCCTCATTGAATACATCACACAATTAGTATCTTCCTCATTGAATACATCACACAATTCGCATCTTGTGTCAAACACTTGGACAACTAAAACTCATAGTCTACACATGTTTCACGTCCGAAATAAAAATCTAATACACTACAAAATTAGTATATAACATCATAAACAAAAACATGAGTATACAACGATAAATATTAACAAAATAAGCACATATCATTGGAACAAAAACAAAAAAAATATAGAGAAAAGCCCGAAATCAGGTTATGGCGTCTAAAAACGGTAGAATAAAACCTATTCTAACTCAGCAAACCAAAAAATAATTTTGAAATTGGTAGGTAATTAGGATTACCTGAAAGCATCAACACGATTACTTGTAAAACAACAGATTCCAACAAGCACGATCAATTCATGTACGTAGAAAATAGTTGTTAGATAGGTTTTACACCATAACCTACAGAAATAAACAAAACTTTGAACGCTCTGATCACCGGAATTGTGCTTTCAGTCGTGCTTCGTGGTGGTTCGTAGGGTTAGGTGGTTAGAGCGGCTAACAAATTCAAATCTTCAAAAGCTAGAAAAATAGAAAGAAAACAGAAAATTCTGCTTACATAGTGGGT
The DNA here is from genome assembly GCA_036936605.1 of Limnanthes douglasii subsp. nivea. Taxonomy (NCBI): domain Eukaryota; kingdom Viridiplantae; phylum Streptophyta; class Magnoliopsida; order Brassicales; family Limnanthaceae; genus Limnanthes; species Limnanthes douglasii. Next base: position 25,942,965 of record JAUPFV010000002.1, read on the forward strand.
TAAGGGTAGTTAGGGTATTAAAATAATATTAGGTATTGAGTGACAATTAGGTAGTTGACTTGGGTAACCATTGATCAAACCTTGGATACTAGATGACAATTGAAGAGTTGAGTGGGTATTATATGTGCAATTACGCTTAAATATATCCAAAATATATTATATATTCTATATATTCAAGGCTATATCCTACACTTAAAATACACCGACTGGCCAAAGAAAATAAGAGTAACTGACCGTATCGATGTCGCAGAATATCACAAAATACATTTAATTAAAGCCCACGAGCATGAAACCACTGATCCATTAGTATGGAATTTACCATCGTCCAAATTTTCCTACGATATCAGAGTGCAAGCGAGTGATGCGCTGGCGCTACCTTTGGAAATGAAGCTGGACGTAAAGGTATCCAATTGTCAACCAATTCTCTTTTTAATGTTTCAAACAAGTCTCTTATATTTAACATAAATAAAAAAAATCCTTTCATAGGTTGTGGACACTTGGATTCAAAAGATGGTTATAGAAGTAAACTTCAAAGTTCCATGCAAAAAAGTTCGAGGAGTGTATCATAACTGCGTTATGATTTCGGGCATGACTATGGTAAGTTTAGCTACGTTAAATTTCAAAGTTCCTCGCATGTTCTCGTTGTAATGTACTCGCTTGAATGCACCATAACATGGAATCAGGGATGGGATGTATCAAATCTAGTCGACGCAGTTTTTAGCAAAGCGCCTAAAGACCCCAACATCATCATCATTCCATTATGCACCGAGACGAAGGACCAGATAAACCATTTGACGTTGCTCGTCATTGATGTCGACGGAAGGTCGGTAATAAACTGCAACCCAGTGCTGCCTAAACTCAAAGCGATAGACAACACCACAAGAACACCTATCAAGCTGGTAATATTCCTAACTATTCAATTACTTTTAAACACATTTTAAAAATGCATGATCAGGATATGCTGCGAACTGTGACCAATTCAGTTGTATTGAAATGCAAACAATTCCCATGTTGTCCTGATATCTGTTTTAAAATGCAATCCGTTTTAGTTTCATTCAGTTTGCAGCGTATCCATGATAGAATTCGCAACCTAGGTTGCGAATTTCCTAACATTCACGAAATGCTTGGATGATGAACACTACGCAATATAGGCCGCGAAATGTTCGCAAAAAAATAGATTGGATGCTGAACAATTCACAACATAGGGTGCGAATTGTTTGACATCCACATGTTGGATTAATTGTCAAACAATTCGCAATGTATGATGCGAATTGTTTGACGACCACAATTTTAAGTATTTGTGTTGATTCCTAACACTAATTATTATAACCAGATCAACTATTTACTGGATAAAGGATACCTACCTGCTTCAAAGAAAGGGTGAAAGCCAAAAAATGAAAGAAAAAATCCACAACAAAAACGTGGCACCCTTGACTTTGGTATTTTCGTCTGCAAATACGCTAGAGATATTATCCAGCACGGATATGTGCAACCAAAATATGATGAAGACATGGTTACTAGCTTTGGAGCAGAAATGTTTGATTTTTTCTTAAACGACGGAGACACCTGCAAGTACTGGTGATTTTCTTTAAGACATTATAAATATTTTTCGGTGTACATACATTCATTGTAATTTTTTGGTGTATATAGAGTTTTTTTAATTTAAAAAATGTGAAATTCCCAGATATATATAGGACAGATTTCTTATCAAACAACTCGCATGCTAACTTGATATATAAAGGTTAGTTAGTATTCAAACAATTCCACCATTCCCTGATATATATTAAAACGAGGATCGTCAAGAAACAATCCGCATCATAACCTGATACATGCTTATAAAAATACCACATTAACAAACTACATGCTGCAATATTATCACTAAGCAGTTCGAATCAACTCGTGATATAAAATAAATAATTCATAATCTATCTTTGAAGAATACAAACAGGCTATGACGTCTGCCTTGGTAAACGTTAACTGCATTGAGCACGCAAAAAGAAATATAATCATCAGAGCCCATTAATTGCTGATTGGACATGGAGGCTATGTAATGATTAATATAGCCACACCACCTCATAAGCTCAGAATCCCTCCATGCCTATAAATAAACACTAGTAACCAGAGGCTAATTTACTAACAAACTCTATATTTTTAAAAAAGCACCTCTTGTTCTCTTCGAAGTCATGTCATTCTCCACCACCACAACCACCACCACATACTCCGGTTCACTAGGTTATCTGGGTGACTCTTGGTCATCCTCAACCACCAACTGGAGCGATGACTTAATCATGCCGGCAGCACCACCAAACAGCCCGATCTCTGTCCTTGATTTAGACATCGAGGACTACTTTTCAGCTGACTCACAATGAGTTGAAGTGTTTCCAATGGTTGCTGCTGAACCTCAGCCATCAGAGGTTCCACCTCAGATGACAGAGGTTCTAAACAACAAAATGAAGAGGGACGACGACGCCGGTCCATCAAGTACCAAATTTGTATGCATGATGGACGTAGATAACGAAGAGGAAGAGGAAAATGAAAAGGTTGATGATCAGCACGAAGAGGACAAAGATGGTGAAGAATCCTCTAGTGATGACTGATAGAGTCTGTTTTTTTTTTTTTTGGAATGCAACTAACAAACACTAATAGGTTGTAGTGATTTATTTGAAAATTTGTTAGTGCATGAAGACTGTAATCCTGTTTTTGGAATCCATTTTTTGTATAAACTTTGAATCATATATACAATTCGCATACTATGACCACTTGCAAACAAATCCCATCTTAACCTGAGATGTTGTTTATCAATATTATTGATTTACACACAATTCGCATGTGGACCTGAGTATTGTAATGTTTTCTAGTTCTATTCAATTCACAGCATATCATGCGCTTTGCAACCAACTGAAAGTCCTGCTATTTGTATGAAACCACGATTCGCAGCATAGCATGCGATGTGTAAGAAAATATCAGGACTTTTGGTTGTTTACAATTAGCATCTTAGCATGCGATATACAAGCAACCAGAAGTCCTGATATTTGTTTGAGATATAATTCGCAGTATGGCATGCAATTCGTAGTTATTTAAAAAATCATGATATTTGTTTGAAAACATAACTCGCAGCATATCATGCGCTTTGTGATATTTTGTTTGAAAATGAAATATTTTAGAGTTGAAGGCAATTCGCATCATATCATGCAAATCGTAAGCAACTAAGAGTCCTGATATTTTTTTGGAAAATCATTACGTTTGAGCTCAATACAATTTGCCTCATAGACCGATAGTTGTTTGATATGATTTAACAAACAATCCACATCCTAGTGAAATTTCACACAACTCGCATGGAAACCTGATAGATGTTTGCAACTTGTTACAAGATATTGTACACAATTCACAATAGTGGATGCGAATTGCATGCAACTCAAAATATTTGGCATTTCTTTACTGTAATAAAAATAAAACAAAAAAAATGTAGAGATGAACAAACAACTGTAAAAATGTTTAGTTTGTTGTCCAAAACAATAACAATATTACTAATAAATGTGGCCAACGAGAATTGTCCACAACACGGATTGTGGTTAAACTGGAACATCACAAGTCCTCTTGTTATGGCATGATTTCGAACAACGGCCACACCTCAACTTCTTGGTTGAGATTTCTCCTCTAGATGGGATTCACGTTTTCTTAGGCCTTCCGGAGCGTCTCTTAACGTTTGGAGGAAAAATTTCAACAAACGAAGGATCGTTAGCATTGGACCCTTCCCCGAAATCCGTTATAGCTGGTATGCTGAAAGAGTAACTTTCCCTGTAATTTTTAACCGTGAAGAAAGGATCTATTACAGTAAAGGGATCTTAGTCAATATACTGTATTGCCACTAAAGCGTGAGGACATGGAAAACAATCTTGTTGCCATGATCTGTAAGAACATTTGAAATCTAACAGATTAACAACAGCCACAAGATTTGAAAAGACTTCGCACATGGCGGAAGACGACTTACTTACTACCCAAGTTCGGCACATGTCAACATTCTGCTTTAGCTTCTTCTCATACTCGGGGACCAAATTAGTACTCCAGCTTAGCCCCTCTTCGTATCTTCGTGAAACTCGAGTCATAAGCAAGACTCTAATCCATTCAATAAACTCAACAATCGGTAGACCACAATATTTTTTAATCTGATTGTTAAACGATTCTGCTGCAGTAGAAGCCATATTGCCGTATCCTTTCCCATTTACGTAAGCCTGCGTATACTTTTCCGGGGGTAAATTAGCAAGAAAATCACTCATTCTGTCACCACCTTCACATAGAAAAACTGTTAGTATATCTTTAAAAATCTCTTGACTAGGAGCATAAGCAAGACGATGGAAGAAACTCAACATCGTTGTTTTATAGTCTCTGTTGGTATGTTCCAGTTTTGCTTTCAAATTCTGCATGAGATGGAAATAACAGTACGCATGATAGCAGTTTGGATACAAGACAGAAACAACATTAACGATACAAGAATGACGGTCTGAAATAAATGTGATTTGGCGCTTCAACAAATGTGGTTTCAAACACCCCCAAAACCACATCCAATTGTCCCAATCTTCAATGTTAATTATACCAAGAGCAACACGGAATAATCCTGGAAAAAGGCAGCTCAAATGAACAATACAACATCACTCAAGCTTTCAAAAATGTAAACAACTCGCATGTTGTCCTAATAGTTGTTCTCAAATATACGCTGCGAATTGTGTACAATCATAGGCTGCGAATTACTCACAGTTTTATAGTTACATCGACTAATTCTCATCCTCTGTTGCGAAATGTCATCAAATAAAAAACACTGCTAATTCGCAGCCTCTCATGCGATTCGTGCTCATCGACTAATTCGACTAATTTACATCCTCTCTTGCGATAATTCGAAGCCTCTCATGCAATTCGTTCTCAAATATCAGTATTTAATGACAATGGTATGCAACTATAGGATGCGAAATGTTGCACAAAATTTTAAAAAAACATCCTAAACAATCAGATTAAATAGTTAAATGAAACTAACCGTTGTTGCCTTCTTTTCCTACGACAGTAAGAAACGTACCCTTATACTTGTCATATAAGTGGGTTCCATCGACAAACAACATTGGACGACATGAATGAAAAACCTGAAGGGACAAACCGAATGCTACAAAACAATGTTTGAAGCGGTTTCCATCTAAGAACTCCAACTGGCAGTCTGAAGTAATATCGCGGCTCTACAATCGCTTGAAGTACCCGCTTAGTAAACTAAAAGAACTTGAACTATCTCCGAAAACTCCCCTCCTTGCCTTCTCTAAAACATTCCATGACAAACGGTAAGAGATGTCAAGACCGTAATTTTGTTTAACAGTCGATTGTATGGTTTTGGCTATCAATGAATGGCAGGTCCGGAGGGAATCCTGAATTTCCTCTGCAATCAAATCTGATGTCAAATTCCTGTGCCGCTTATGCTTCTCGGAGAAAACGGGACTGCAAGTATGGTGCAGAACATACTTCTTGATCGTCATCAAGCCGGTGATGGAATCAATAGATGCATAAAGCCTCCATTTGCATCCGCTTGTGAAGTTATTTTCACAATAAGCAGTGATCTTGGTTGTTGTGTTGTTCAGGTATTTGAAAGAAAAACCATGCTCTAAAGCAAACTTGCACAAAGATAACCTGAGACTTGCAACACCTTCTTCAAAATCTTGACTCACTCTTGTAATAACATCAGCCCAACCAGCAGTAGCAAGTTCTTTTTTTTTCTGATCAGAATTAATTAAATCGTTACTACTCCCAGCTAACTAGTTGAGTAAGAGATGGTTCTCCCAAACTCAAGCTACGCTCTTTACGCTTTGCACCACAATCCTTACCACCATAGCTCTTATCACCAGAACGTTTTTCACCAGAACACTTATCACCATAACACTTATCGAACACGTGTTGTTCTATGAGAAAACTAACCCGTTTTAAACGCAGCAAATCAAGATATAACACCAACCCAACAAAATCCTTGCGGTTGTTGAAGAAACAATTATTGTGCTCCCCGCAAGAGTAGGTAATTAGGTAGTCACCTATTAGAAGCTCCTCCTATGTGTTCTCCACATAAGCTTGGATACTTTGAAAGCTTTCAAACTCCGTGAAAGGCACAATTGCAGTTTGGTGACCATGTTTAAAAATACAAACTTGTGATTTAGACATACCTTACCCTGCACCGAACAAGCTATTAGTTATTAATCCCAAAAATAAAGTGCAAGTTATTTATTACTGCATCAAGCAACTCGCATCCTATCTTGTGATTTGTGTATATCTATAAGATGCGAACTGTGTATAATTTTAGTATATAATTGACCAATTCGCATCCTGTCCTGAGAGTTGTTTGTAAATCAACTGCTACACTCACACTAACCAAAAATGTAAATAGTTCGCAGTTGTACCTGAGATTTGCTCTCAACTATTACGTTGAAGTTCCATACAATTCGCAGCATATACGGATGGTTATTTGAAAAACTTTGAAATTCGAAAATGAAAAGGTTTGAACATATCATTCCGCCTTTAGAAGAACTAGCATTTTTCTTGTTATCCTTTCGTTTTCTGCTTTTGGTCTTGCATTTACGATTAGAAGAAGTAGCATTTTTCTTCTGATTCTTTCCTTTATTTTCTTTTGTCTTGGGTTCAATCAAATACTCAAACTCGTCCGGAATCAAGTGATCTCTGAAATATAAGGAACTATGTCAAATAAAGAGCATAGTCATAATTACAATAACAATCATCGGTTCATTATCGGACCTTCTTGTTCTTTTGACGAAGTGTATGTTTCTACGTTCAGATCTAGAACTTGGTTCGAATTCAGTTCGTTTTTCACCGAACCATCTAAAAACATTATCAATTTTAGAAGACATTTTAGCAACCCATAAAAGTTTCAAACTAACATGAAAACGTTTGAGCTTATCGTACCACCTTCATAAGAAGTACCATTTTCCTTGTGATCCTTTCCTATACTGCTATTAGTCTGGTATTCGCGATTACAGGAAGTAGCATTTTCCTTGTCGTCCTTTATAGTGCTTTTAGTCTGGCATTCGAGATTAGAAGAAGTAGCATTTCCCTTGTCATCCTTTCTTATAGTGCTTTTAGTCTGGCATTAACGATTAGAAGAAGGAGCATTTTTCTTCGTATTCTTTCGTTTGTTTCTTTTATTCTTGTGATCCTTCCGTATAGTGCTTTTGACCAAGTGAGAGGCTTCGTCTTTGGACAAAGTGTCTGTTTCTCGATTAAGCTCGGTGTCATGGTTAAGCTTCACTTTGTCGTTTTGCTCTTGTTCTGATAATGCCTCCCCCTTCTTCCAATTTTGGTGGGATACCTCCAACAGAAAAATATAATTTAGTGCCCGGGGCACTATCGTCTCATTCAGCCCCCTGTCCTCTAAAATGTTAGAAGACATTTTTATGACCCACAAAAGATTCAAATAAAATTAAAAAAGTTTGAAGAGTTCTCTGGAATATAATAACTAACTACGTCAAAATAAGATCATAATTCGTAACTACAATAAAGATTATCATCAAAATCATAAACCATGGTAATTTATATACTATTAAATAAAAGAAATCATGCATGAAAATTGTAGCATAGCATAGAACTCACATAATGTCGTCACTCTTCTGGTTAGCCATAGGGCTCTTTATCCTGCCGCCACCGGGACAAGTGGCATGGTCGATCTCTTTGTCAGCCTGATAACTTTGCTTGATCTATATTAATAGTTTTTACCACTAAAAATATATGGATGCAAAACCATAATCAAAAACTAAAATGGCAGCAGAAATGAAACATTATACTTGAAAACCATAATCGAAAACAAAAATTGCACTAGAAACAAAACACAAATCTTCAAAACCAAAATAAAAACAAAATACCAAAATCAAAACGTAAATACCCAAAATTAAATCTTTAATCTCCAAAATCTAATCTTTAATGTCCAATATTCAAACTCTAATCTCCAAACTCTAATCTCTAATCTGCAGTCTCCAAACTCTAATATCGAGACTTTAAACTCTTATCTCCATTCTCCACTGTTCAAATTATAAACTCGCGTCTCCATTCTCTATTTTTAAAAACACTAATCCAAACTTCAAACTCCATACTAAACACTAATCCAAACTCCAAACTAAAAACCAATCCTAATCGAAACGAAATCTAAACACCAAACGAAAAATCAAAATAAATCCAAACGAATCAAAACGTTTGTATCTAGCACAACAAAGAAGGTTTCGGATCTATCAGAACAAAAAAGGTCTTGCATCTTCTTTGTTAAACCCCTTAAATTTTAAAATTTTACAACTTTGTATTTTTTAAACCGTAACTCGAAAAAAAAATCTAAAAATACCGTTCGTTTTGTTTTTTAACACGAACTAAACTAGTATCACTCATGATATGTTTTGGGTTTTTTAAATTTTTTGTTAAGAACAATTTTTTTTTGCATCTTCACAAACAAAAAAAACCATTAACTTTTCGCATATATCAAAAGGATATTTTCATCGACCATTCCAGAAAAACTTACACGTTTCGCAACTATCACTACATACATAATAAAGCATTTCGCATCCCCTTCGTAGAAAACCAGAATAGTTTTACGCGTAAAGAAAATTCACGAAAACTATAACAGGGACTAAAAATCGACGAAAAACTAACAATGATGCGACAAATATACTATATTATCAAGGTAAATAACATATGCATACCTAAAACCAGAAAAAAAAACATATATCGAGTAAACTGATACTTCGAATTCAGAATTCGAGTAAATCAATATACTAAACATCGATTTTCTAAATATATATTCAAGAAAAAATCTAACTTCGGAATCAAATAAACCACAATCAAAGTAAACCAAAAAAAAAAATACAAGATATCGAGTAAATGACCTATAGTGAAAAAATTGTGGAAAAAAGACTCGTGTTAAAAAGCTTTTATATAAGGGAATGAGATATAATAGGTATTAGTAGGTCTTAAATATAAATATTTGACTAAAACTGGTATTTCTAAAAAAAAACATGAAAATATGAGTCTTAAATAGATAATAATAGTTAAGATTTTGGATTTTAAATAGTACTTTACCCAAATAATAATTTATTATATAAAATCTAAAGTATTATACAAAAGCAAAAATTATTGTCTACTAATTTATTGTCTACTAATTTATATTTTCATGTACTTTTAAAAAGGATTTATTTACCACTTCTATTCATCATATAAGAGCAATTATTTTCTATAACAATCTAAATATCAGTAATTAATTATATAATTTCTCTTTTATAATCTTTGCTTAGGTATTTTTTTTTCACGAGCTATAGTAGTCTAACCGCTATAAAATCTTGCGATTTTTAGTTTTGTTGTTTTTTTTTGTTTTATATTTTTTTTTGTTTTATAGTTTTTAATTTTTTTATATGATTTAGATGGTTGATTGTTTATTTTTATTTTATGTAATTCGATTTTTCTACAGATTTGTTTATGAGTTTACGTGTCTGTTATTTGTGATTTTTGGTATTTGATCCGTGTTTACTTTGATTTTGTAGTTGAAATGTTGTATTGGTTTATATTTTAGCCGTTTTAAGTGTCTTTTTAGTGTTTCTGGAAAATGTTATTATAGTGCAAACAAAGAAGACGATTGTTACGAAGAAGATGCGAATTTTTTTTGTTACATGCGAACCTTTTTTAATTTACGTACTACTAGATGCCAAACCATGCCAACTATGATTGATGCTAAACCATGTCAACTATGATAGAGGCTAGATGTGAGATCATACCAATTATTATAGATGCTAGATTTGAATCTATACCAACTATAGATGCTAAACTAGCTCAACTATGATAGATGCTAAATCGTAGACCAAGCCAATTATGATAGATACTAGATGTGAATCCAAACCAACTATGATAGATGCTAAACCACGACAACTATGATAAATGCTAAACTAGACCAACAATGATAGATGCTAGATGGGAAATCATGTCAACTATCATTGATGCTAGATGCTAGATGCGAAATTAGGTGAATAATAAATATAAAATCATATAACGAGAAACCAATGTAAAATATTATTTGTATACATGCGAAACCATATAACAAAAAACGAATCTAAAATATAATTTTTAGACTAATTTGATGAGTTTATATCGAATGGTGTTCTCAATATGAAATTTATTAAGGGAAATGACACACTAAGTACCCTTTTGCCAAACCTATTACAACCTAGTGCCCTTTAATGGATTAATGCTTACTAAATACCCATCTCATTAAACATATCCACTTCTAATACCTTTTCTTTTTTTAATACCAAGATTACCCTCAACCTAGTATATAAGGTTGATTTGTGAAAAAAGGACCCCTTTTAGCTCCAGCATCTTCTTAATCACTTTTGAATTTTGAATTTTGAATTTATTAGCCTCCTTTCTCTCTCCTCTCTCCTAACCTTTCAAACAACCCATTTTTCAAGAACGTTTCTTCATATTCTAAAAACTACGGCTGATCACACCACCTCCGGCGACACACTAGAACCACCATTTACCTTACGTTACCACCGGCGACCCATCTAGGAGCCTTATCGGAGTGTTCCGATCACCGGCGACTTTCAGAAAACAAGTTTAACGTCGTCAGCCTCCTGAGTACTGTTTTGCACCGTTATATCCTCCTAGCTCCGATCTTGCACCGTGTCTCAGCCTCCTAGACCACCGTACACAGCCTCCTAGCTCCGGTTGATAGTTTCGAACTCGTAGCCTGTCGTTACATTTTACAGGTGAGTAACAGAGTCGAGTTTTCAGTTTCGAAGTAGTTTTCCCTTTTCAAAATCGATTATAACCTCTAATATAACGTGCGTTAATGCTAGGAAACTTATTTCCATCTGCTTCTGCTCAATCCAAAGTATCCAAACCGGCTCCGATCACATTCCGGTGAGAATTTTCATTCCCACACCTCTGTTTGAACCCTGATATTTATATGGTTGCTCATTGCGATTTTACGCCTGAAATTCTATGCTACAGGTTGCTAGATTACTACATACACCCTGATATGTTAGATTTGTTTGTACATTAAACCTGACTGCATACACCATGCTATCTTAGTTTTGTCAGGTTGCTATATGTGTTGATAAATAAACCATGGCTCCACATACCCTTATAGTTTAGGTACTTGATATTGCTATATGTTTCCAACCATTTCCTCTTGCTGCTATGTTATATATAACATGTTCATATATGTGTTTGAAAACAGATTATTAGTCCATATACCCTGATAGTTTATATATGCCAGTATGCTATTTGTACTGAAAAGTGACCACGACCGACATACCCTGATAGTTTAGGTATGCCAGTTTGCTATTTGTCCTTAAAATTGACCACCACCGATATTCCGTGATATGTTAGACATAGGATATTGCTATATCTGTTATACTATCAGTAACAGATTCAGTAGTTCTACACCAACATTAAACAAACTAACGAAAAGTCCTATAATTCAGGGTACACAATGTCTAAACCAAAAGTTTGCATTTTCAAACTTGGTACGGAGACAAGTATTGTTCCGCTGTCCGAATTCGTAGACTTCGAGTCATTTCAACAGTACGTTGAGCAAACATGGCAAGGGCTTGTTAGAGGCAACTACAGCATAACGTACTCTTGCGGTGCTCAGAGTAATTGTATTTTTAATAAGGAGACCGATTTCATCGGGTTGGAATGTTACCTCGATGTTGAGCGTTTGAAGAGTGTGTCATTTCTTATCCAAGAACATGTTGCTGATAAAGGCTCCGCCGTTAAACGTAAACAACCCCTTCAACTGTTCGAAGAATCCTCTCACATACAACGAACCAGCGGTGAAAGCAGTACCTGTTTGGCCATTACAACCCCGAAAAAAAGACATCTAGCTACAGCGGGATGGACTGAAGCTATCATCGGTGTTGGACAGTCATTTCCAGACGGTGCTCAAGGTCTGAGGTTATCCTTATCCCGTTATGCATTAGAGAACGGTTTTGCGTTTAGGTACATGCACAATACCTTTAACAAGATCACCGTTTATTGTGTAAACAAAGATTCGGATGGCTGCAAATGGAGGCTTTACGCTTCTGTCGATTGTAAGACCGGTTTGATGACAATTAAAAGATTTTTCAGTACCCACACGTGCAGTCCCGTATTCACTAAGAAGAAAAGCCGGCATCTGTCCTCCGATTTGATTGCTGATGAAATTCACGATTCTCTACGAAACAGCCATTCTTTAACAGCTAAGACTATACAGTCCACCATCAAGCAAGACTACGGTTTAGACGTTTCATATCGTCTATCTTGGAATGCGTTGGAGAAGGCCCGTCGCGCTGTATTTGGAGATAGCAATACCTCTTTCGGATTGCTAAAACCATACTTCAAGAGGCTACAGAGTCGTGACATCACTACGGACTGTCGTCTGGATTTGGCTCCCGGCAATGTTTTCCGTCGCTGTTTTATAGCATTTGGGGCGTGTCTTCAGGGTTTCCATTCGTGCCGTCCTCTGCTGTATGTTGACGGAACCCACCTGACAGGGAAGCACGGGGGCGTGTTGCTTTCAGCAGTGGCAAAAGATGGAAACAAGGGTCAGTAAAAATACGTCTCAATATACATTTGATCTGATAAATAAGCATACATAGTTTGCGATTTAATAACACTGTCTGACAGTTTGTATTACATGCTCTGATATTTTAGTTATTACTGATTGCTATCTTGGTAGGCTTTGTTTGCTAGATTTGGTTACACAGACTGCGATTTGTTAACTATTACACAATCGAACAAAACATCGTTCTGTTAATGTAGTTCTGTTTTTAAACTTCTTTTCCATCCCAGGTCTTTTCCCCGTTGCTTTTGGTATATGTGGTAGTGAAGACTCGGACAACTGGTTCTGGTTTCTGGAAACTTTAAAACCTCATCTGCTAGGGCGCCAGATAACTTTCATTTCAGACCGCCATGCTGGTATTATTAGCGCTGTCGCAATTCTTTATCCTACTGACTACCACGCTTATTGCATCTTCCATCTTGTTCAGAACTTGAATAAAGCTCTTGAACACACTAACAGAGTCTACAAACAAGACATGCTAGCGATGTTTAAGAGCTGTGCTTATGCCCCTACGGTCGATCTTTTTAATGAACTTTATGGTCAGTGGTTGCGCCAAGGCGGTAATCGTATTGAAAACTTCGTCAGGAATCTTGCCCCAGAAAAATGGGCTCAGGCATATGTGAAAGGCAAACGGTATGGGGCGATGGCATCAACAGCTGTTGAATCGTTCAATGGCCAGATTAAGAAGTTGTGCCATCTGCCTATAGTCGAATTAATCGACCGGATTAGAGCTCTTCTGATGACTCAAATGTCTCGACGTTTAGGAGAAGGCCAAAGTTGGAACACCCATTTGTGCCCCGAGTTTGACAAGATGTTCAAAGATAATGTACAATCCGGTCGGACATGGTTAGTTCGCAAGTCTTCTGCGGCTTATTTTGAGGTTTTATCGGACCCAGTCATGGTTGTCAACATACTGGATTTCAAATGCACATGCGGCTCTTGGCAGCAAGAATGTTTCCCTTGCGCTCATGCGTTGGCTGTAATTGCATCTATAAACGAGGATCCTATGACGTTGGTCGAGCCGTTTTTCACTACACAAAATTTCCTGTCCAGCTATTCATTTAACATACCCGCTATAACAGAGTTTGGTGAATCCAGTAGCGCAGATTGTGATGGAGAGCCCTTGGTGCTGCCCCCTAACGTTAAAAGACGACCCGGTCGTCCGAGGAAGAAGCGTATTCCATCAAGAGGCAAAATTTCCAGCAGCCAGTCCCGTTGTGGTCGATGTTTCAAATCTGGCCATAATAGGAGGTCATGTGATGCTCCGTTCTAAACATTATTAACCTACTTTTTCGTAACATTTTACATATCAAAGATAAGCACTCCTTATCTTTTGACGTCTGTTTTTGTACAATTTTAACATTTACATGTTCCATTTCTGTTTCTTATCCCCTATGATATCTATTCACATATACATTGCTATCTTTGGTGATATACTACGATAGCGACTCTTATAACCATTGATAGATTCTAGATATTGCATCTGACAGATACATCAAACCTATGTTTTTTGTTTCGGTTTACATCCATCTGATGCTTTGCTCACATTAGTTATACTTGTACTTCAAATTATTCATGCCATGTTCATCTCAAATATAAGCACTTCTTCTATTTCCACTTTTGTTTAGTCCCCTAAAAGAATTGCCATGTTCATCTCAAAGATAAATCCATCTAACATGCCTTTACATCTAACAGATACATCAAAGTATGTTACTTACATTTATTTCGATGTACATCCATCTAACGGTACCTTTCGACTTATGTTTTTTTACACTTTTAATATTGCCATGTAACCTGTCTGTTTGGTTCAGACTGTGATATCTATTAACGGCTACATTGCTATACACGCTGTTGTACTATGATAGACAAAATATAAAGCATTGATAGATCGTCGATTCTACATCTGACAGATACATAATTTTATGTTTTCATACCTCCGATATGTTACTAGTCATACATTGCGATTTTGTTATATAACTGCACTTAAAACTGCTTTCCTCAACTGCAACATATCTTATTATATCATACTGAGAAAAGCCATAGAACTGAAAATTCATTCAAACGCTAACATTAAAAACAGTGACTGGCTACATATAGTCCAAATACACCAGCCCCCCCAAAAAATAACACTTCTGCACAGGGTTGGTGCAAGTTACAGTCAACAAAAAAAGATAAACATACGTTAAAAACACCAAAATAGAAACAAACAGGGCCATGAAACTACATCTAGAAACCTTATAACCTAATCGGAGTCGTCTCCATTAGAGCCCTCGTCCTCTTCTTCTTCTTCGTCTTCTCCTTCTTCTTCTTCATCTTCAACTTCATCATCATCGTCAGAGGCCTCATCGTCTGCCTCTTCATCTTCATCATCGTCTTCCTCATCCCAAAATGGGTTAATGCTCTTACACCTCTTCCTTTTCGGCACCTTCTCATCGTCAGAAAGATACCAGTCGTCCATGGACCAAGAATCCCATGAACCATAAGGGTCTTCTTGTTCCTCAGACCAGACCGACCATGCATCTTCTTCGTCAGAGGAGTACTCCGACGTCGTCGTGTGCTTGTAGGCCTTCTCGCATGAGTAGTAGTCAGAGGACCAGGCGTCGTCGCTGCTGTGGTGTGGGGAGAAGGGTGATGAAGGAGCCATGGTTGGAGGAGCAGGCGTTTCAACTTATGGTATACTTTCTGGGTTTTTTTTTTTCCTTTGCTTGTGAGTTTGTGAGTAATAGGTTGTCATATGCCCCTCTATTTATAGCAAAACCCAGCTTCCAATGCTGAGTCCCTTTAAGCAACCATATTTTCTTTCACAACTTTAATGGCACACGTTCATTAAATGAATATAATCATTCTACTTCATCTACCCAATGTCTTTTCAATTTCAAACTAACCAATGGTTTGAACACATTAATGTAGTACTGAGTAATGTGTGTGGTTAACAGTCCTTTCAACAAATTAATTGCATTTATCTACCAATAACCATGTTGTGCATTCCATATATTTTAACTTTGTGCATCACCAACCTGTTATGTGATATTTGCGAGTAATTCTGAATGGTAGATAAATGATATTAAAAATTTAAAACCTTAATGGTCTATCTATTTTTTCTGAACGATATCTAAAACTATACTTTATGGTTCGTAACAAAAAATTTCATAAATTATGATATGTTTCGCACTGCGATATTTTATTGTTTAACCCCAGATAGATCTTTCCTTAACCACAGATAGACATTTTGGTGAACATTGATAGTTTATCTTATATTTGCAATATTGATATTTTCGAACAGTGGATCATTATTAATGTTGATTTTGTGTACAGATGCTGGCGTGGTGCTTTCTGGAGTGGCTATAGATTCAAGCAACTGTCATTGCTAATACGTTTCAATATACATATTGGCCTGACTAATATGTATACATATTTTGCGATCAAATCAGACTGTCTGATATTTTGTATTATATACTATGGTATTTCAGGTATTCCTGATTGCTAGCTTTGGAGGCTATTTCAGATAGCTAAATTTAAACAGACTTTTCTTTGATAACTTTTTCACAGCCTACTTCATCAAGTAAAAAGTGCTTTTACATGTAAATTTCAGTCTACAAACATAAATCATAGATGCTAATTTATGCGAAATATACAAATTGGTACCAAAATGCCAGTTACATACTACCAACGTCTGTTTGTGTTACAATCATTCAAAAAATGTTTGAATATTTTAGCTCTTGTTACTGCCGGCATTTCATCACCATATTGCCGTCCAACCAACCCGTTTGTAATTATATCTTCTACGTATTTGCAAACGAAAACACCGCAGTCGTAGCTGCCCCTCTTTTGCTGTGGGATGTTTAACATGGTCTTAATTTTGTACCCACCTTTAACATGCGGTATATATTTCTTCTTCATGCAATAGGCCAGCTGCATTGATAGATACAGTAGCAGTCATTGATATGCATTACTATACTGTTTGCTAGATATAATGTTCGAAATAGCTAGATCTGCAATCAACATAGTTTACTTGGAATTTAGATTCCTTACCAGACCATCGGCTGTGTTTCTTGTCTTATCGGGAATGAATTTGCTCCACGGCAGCATTGGGTTGTAGCTTCTTGCAGCCCCATTCTCCATGTCTATGACCAGGAGCGTCCAGTGGTTCACGCCATCCGTGTTTACAGTACAGAGGGGGACGAATGCAACATATGTGTCGCTGGGCATTGTCTCAAAAACATTGTCCACAATGGCAGACATATCTCCCTTGTTAGCCAGTGTCCCCTGTAAATTTGAGACATTAATACAGGAAGTAGATGTACCTAATATAAAACCAATAATCCCATTGGAACTTACAGTTGCAATCCCAGATATTTGAATGGCGTTGGCAGGAAATGAATACTTATTATCAAACCCTTTCACAGGGACTTTGAAATCTGAATCCTTTAACAGCTTATATATCCAAGCGTCTATTACCTATCAGAACACAATTACAATCCCAAGTCAGTTGAGCAACCAACAGCTTATTGGTTGACACAATGATAGTTTCTTCAATTACTAATGATAGACGTATACAGACACGTTGGTAGACGTACAAGTACACTACGATAGATAGATCCTAATATATTTTTACCTTGAAGTCCAGTTGAGTTTCGTTAGGAAGTTCCATTAACTCTGTCACACTTACGGAAAACCTGTAAGAGAACTCTGATGTTGGCAAGTACCACACTTCTGGATCTTCCTGGGTCTCTACCTGTTTCAGTTTCAGCACTTTCTCGTACTCACTTAGATCGATAAGTTCTGTTGTCTGTGTCTGGAACGGCCAAGCTACAACTTCAGTTTGCTGTTGTTGAACCTGCGTCGGAGTAAGTAAGTTGAACCCAGGCATGTCATCAACGGGTACCTAAAAAAAAGCAGCATGGTGGTAAACTGTTAACAATACAGTTTAAAAGTTTATGGAGAATACCAAATATCTAGTTACCTCAACGTCCATTTGTTCTTCCTCGATGGATTCGAGTGTACGTCTCTTCTCGTTTGAAGTTTCAACAGCCTTGTCAACTTCAGCGTAAAATGATTGGGTGCAGTCTATGAAGCTATCGTCAACCAACGGTGTAACCGACTTGACAATAAGACCCTTCGATGCTGCTTTCTGTTTTTCTGGTGTTGCGTACGAAGATGGCTCAACCTGTGACATTTTCTCGATCTTCTCTGCGGAATGATCTACTCTGTTGGAAATTTCTATCACCTTTAATGGAGACAGAGCTTGCGATAGCTGTTCGCACTTTGCAGCTGTTCCGGTGCCAGTGAATAGAACTAAGCTAGAGTTTCGTGTGTCTTCAGGCTCCGCTGTTTCGACTTCCTAAAAACATACGATTGAAAACCATTCATTGCGAGATTAACTATCAATCATGTATGATATTCAAATACATAATTTAACATCCACTTACATTGTGAGAGACATGTTCCGAAACCACTGGTTCGGTTGCTGCTATCTCCAACAATGTAGTTGCTACTACTATGTCATCTTCTCCTTTGTCCTCACCGATGATCGCTGCCTTCTTTCCTTCATCGACGGCTTTTTGCGACTCCTTCAACTGTCGTTCCATTGTTTTCGTTATATCGTTGGATTCTTCGTCCAACAAATCATTTCTATCCACCACCAGCTGCTGTTGTTCAACCTCGTCGTTTACGACTACAGGTCCCTGTGCAGGTACCAAAACTATATTCTGCGCACCGGCAACATGAGTTAGGGGTGGTATTCCTTCTGCCACATCCCCTTCCCCATTACCAGCGTCACAAACACTTGTGGTAGTCCCTTTTGGCTTCCTAAACACATCTACAGCAACAGCATCATGTGTAGTACTCTCTTCCATTGGTTCAACACGGTTTTCGGATTGAACACCCCCTCCATCAACTTCTTCTTTGTCCTCCTCCGACCAATGTTTTTCTTTTTGCTTTGCTTTGTCAATCTCCTCTTGTTCTTCTGTTTTATCCTCCCCATCAACGCCGTCTTCTTCCGTTGCTTTGTCCGACTCAGTTACTACATGCCTCCGAGTTCTTTTGTAAACCAGTGTTTCCTTAACCACCTTCTCAGCAGCCCGTGCATCTAAGGTTTTAGTAGCATCCTCATCATAGCGGCAAAATGGCGATGATAAGGTCAACAGCAGTTGTTGATCCTCGCCATCCTCTCTTGAGTCGACCATCTCCAGCTTTTCTTTAAGGTGCTCCAAATCTTTCTTCAATCTTTCAACCTGATTCAAACGACCATACGAAATTGTTACATTATTTACAGCACTGATAGTTACAGAATACTTTATTGATAGACAAGTTCATTTCAACAACCATACAGATCTTAGTGGTACTTAGAAGGCATGCTAGCACTAACCTCTTCGTTTCTTTCATCAAGGCATGTTTTAAGCCTCTTGTTCTCAACTTTCAACCGCCGCAACCGGCTCCTTTTTTTTAGTTTTTTGCTGTCGCGCAGTACCGACTGCGACAGCACTCCAAAACTAGGAATCATACTAGACCTACGTTTTTTCCGGTTCCTCAACCTCTCCCCTTTGTTTTTACCAACTCTTGCCTTCCTCTCCACAATGAACTCCCCCAACGTAACATCATCTTCAACCTCAATCATTGAATGTCTTGTCTTCTTACTACCAGCTCCGTCATCTTCCTTGCTTATCAAACTTCTGTTCGCAACAGATTTCTTTCTTTTCCTACTCCTCTCTTCGCTTGGTTCCCCAGCCCCTTCCCACCTTAACCGCGAATCATTTACTCCATAAACAAAACATTCTGATGCTGTAAACACCAACTCCCCGCCGACAACCTATGAGATACATTATAATGTTCATTTAGCAGCAAAATATTATAATCATCACTGATATATGTATCATACTACTACGATATATCTACTATACCACAACATACCTCGTCGTCCCTGAGCTCACCGACCATCTGGATCATTTCGAATGTGGACTCCTTGCCCTCTAGCCCCCACCACTTGTAACATCTAGGTATTATGGAAGGCCTTGGTATGTCGACATTTATAGAAATATGCTCCATAAGAAACGGCTGCACAGAACATAACTAACTATTAAAAAAAACATTTTCCTAACAGACAGGCTGATCATAACTAGCTATACTTACAAAAAGCAAAGCAACGCATCCGATAACTCTTGAAGGATGCCCGGCCTTAATACATTTGTCCAGCGATTTGTGAAGCTTATCCAAGATTGCTCCAGACCAGTCATAGTCGTTTATCTTGTCAAGATTCTCCACGTAGAAGATTGCTGTCCAACCGATTACATCGCCCGACACTGAAAAGAAAAGTGTCGAGCATATGAAAAGTATCAGTAGCCTAGCCACATCGCTCGCTTCATCCTCCCCTCCTTCTCTAACTGCTTTCTCGATTGCTTCCTACAAAAACATCCAAAATCATAACAACAATACAGACAGAACAATTAAAGGCATCCACAACTAATAAGACATTAGATATATGATTGCATACATACCATAGTTGTTTGTAAACATACTCTGATATCTATACACGTTTACATTGCTACCTATACTGCTACCCTCTGATATTTATTACAATCCAAATTGCTATGTATATTAACATCATATAAATTAGGTCTAACTGGACAGTTCCTTTAAATGTTACACTATCTGTGATATGTTAGTGTTCATACTTTGCTATTAACAGCAATCTATTTATAGTTATGTGAAAATGTCCCTGGATTTCATGAACCAGAACACCCTGCAGTACGAACTACAAAACAACTACATTCAAACATACTGTATTTACCTTTATCAACGCGTTTGACACTGATTTGTCGTTCGTTGGCCCGCTTCTCCTCGTCCTTGGACTCAAGAAATATTTCTTCATCAAAGTCGAATCTAATTCTGCTCCCTCGGCGTAACGAGCGATAAATCCACCTAATTTGCTCATCGGTATCTCTTCGTTACCGTGTCTCAGGCCAAAGATTGCCTGAACGTCTTTCTTCGTCAGCCTTACACGCTTTTGTCCAATCTTGAAAGCCTTCCATCTGACGTCGTATAAACCACAGATCGCCTCTATAAGGTGGTGGAACTTTTTAAGCTTCAGAGTTTCGTTCCTCAAGTCGTACGAGGTTTTGAGGAATGTGTAAAAAGGTGTTCCGCGAGCAGCCTCGATGTGTTCGGCTTTGATGATATCTCGTCTGAGGACGTTGATTATGCCAACCAATCCAGAGCGGTAGAATACTCCTGTCATTTTAACCTGTCAACGTTCACATAATAAGGTAGTTAGTAATCAACATGGTAACTAAAACAATAATACTAAGCAGCCACTACATTATGAAGATTCGTATAAGTGACCTGAAACTTATACTTATCCCCTAGACCTGCTGTCTTACATGTAAACTACTACCACACCCTGATATATAATACATTATACATTGCTACCTGTATGACGATACCTGCATACACTAACAACATTTGGAACAGCATCCCTATAGCTGTTACACAAGATCTATAACGTTAACGATCAGCCTCATAAACCTGATAGTTGTACTGATAGATAATAGAGCCCATATTGCTAGACATGGACCAACACTTCCCAAACTCACAGTGCTTAAAACATCAGCCTCACAATGCTAAAAACATCAGCATGACAATGCTTAAAACCCCAGACTCACAATGATTACAACAAACCATCCTCACTACCAATACAACTATCACGTAACGTTGTCCAGTCCAGCAACAGCAACAAATGACCTTACGATTCTACCGGAGTGTTACACATAATACAGCATGGACTATCCTTGTGTTCGAAAACCTCAACAGAAACGCATAAGAATCGAACACATACCTGATTTCGTTTGAAGGCGACTGTTCCGTTCGACGGACACTTCGTCGCAGTTGGATTCTCGCCGGTTGTGTTTCCAAATATCGAACCAGAGACAGTGACAGTTGTGGTGCGCCTGTAGGTGCCTGATACAAGGAACAGAGACAAAAAAACTGGTTATTTGTCGCCGGTTTTTTGCCGGCCGATGTCAGAATCATCGGAGGAGGCATACCTAGATGCTGCTTACTAGTCGCCGGTGGTTCTCCGGTAGGGGGCAACAAAATCGGAAGAGAAACAGGTTCAGTCGTGGTTCGCCGGTACGTAACCTTCTAAAAATGGCTTTTGGTTTCGCTCTCGTAAAACGTGTTTCTCTCTCCTAAAATTTGGAAATGTGAAAGTGGGGGGAAATTGGAACCTAAAAGTCAGATTAGAAGGTGAAAATAAGTGGGTTTCGAGGAAAAAACCCCTTTTATACCCTAGAGGGTATAATTGTCCAAAATGTGGCTTTAGGTAGTTTATGAAACTAGTCCAAAAACGGGTACCATCTTGGTATTTGATACTTGAGAAGGTATTTAGGGGTACTTTTCTCATTTATTAATTGTATTTGGTCTTTAATAATAACTCTCATATATTCTATTATTAAATGTGCCAAAAGAAATGCGATTCTAGTAAATGTATTTATATAAAGAAATAAAAGTATCCTTAATAGGTTTCTTTAATATTATTTTATAAAACTAAAATAAAAGCTTAGATTTAAATTTGAAAATCAAGAAATCATGTAAAAAATGTGCCTATAATTTTACTTTAATGCTATTTACTAACAATAAGTAAAGATAGGTCCAATGGGATATGGTAGAGTATGTTATAAAACATACAAGAAAAGCCAGAGTAAGAAAAAAACAGTTAGAATTACAACAGTAATAACGACTCTTTCCCACTCTCTTGATCTTTATTTTTACTTCCTTACATTAATTTCCATTCTCCCTTTCTAATGAAATTTTTCTTTTAAAGAATCGCTCTCTCTTTGCCATGAACGTTCTCTAGTTGGGGAAACGTATCTCAGTCTCGATGGTACTCTCTTTTTCTTGATACTATATTTTTATTGACTATATTCACGTTGATATATGTTCTTCACATTTCTTTGATGAACAACTTTTTAATCTGTTCAAGAAAATTCCTGGTTGTGATCCTCCTCCTAATGACACTTCAAACATGTATATGGAATTGTAATGAATGTATTAATCAGGATTTTGGAATTCAACGTGTTTACAAAAAAGGTTAACCAATGAAGTTCATTTTGTTTTGGTTTCAGGGTGGCGGTAAAATTGACGATGTTTATATGACTTCTGGCCAGAGCAGTAATGACGTGTGAGTTCGAATACTTAGATTTCAATAAATCATATTCTATAATATGCTACAATATTCTTCAACGTGTTATGGTATATAGATCAAGGCTTGTTAGTTTGATGTAAAAAAATTGAGCTTATTTTTAAGGTTGTTTTCGTGACGTTCATAATGTGAAATAGATCCTTGTTTTCTAATGATGTAACAAGCCTAACATTGAAACTCTTCTTTCCTAGTGATCCCAGGGAAAGTGGTGGCTCATGCAAAAGTAAGAAAAGCTTTTCCCTTTTGACATTGAAATTCTTATTCGTTAGAAATAAAAATGTCTTCTAACGTTAATTACATTGTTAGAACCGATAAAGCTTGAAAATAATGTGACGGAGGTGAAGGAAGTTTCAGAAAAATTTATTGAGATGCAGAGATTATGTGATAATATGGTGGATTTATCGCTACCCTTGCTGTCAGAAAATGGTTCTAAAATGATGGACCTGAAGGATGTACAAGAGAAATTGATGGACATGAAGAAATTATGTCAAAATATCATGAATCTACCATCCAATTACTTTAATCTGTGGGAGCCGAAAGAAGTTGGAGATAAAATGATGGAGATGAAGAAATTATGCGAAAATATGGTGAATTTATCCTAACATATGTTGGCAAAATGTACTTCCCTACTTCCGCAGAAGATGAAAATAATGTCTGAAACTACCAAACACTTGACAATCCATGCACGTAGAGGTCCGAAGGAGTGGAGAAAAGCATGTAAGGATATATTGCAGCAATCATATTTGTTGACACTCTATGCCTCTGAAATGATGGAGGTGCTTAGTCTTGGAGACAAATTGGCGATGATAAAAAGAATATGTGAATATATTGTGGAGGTATCATCAGCTTTGTTGACAGAAAATGCCTCTAAGGAGTCGGCTGAGTCAACGCTGTCACTAACACTAACACTGTAATATTCCTGATGGATAAGCTTGTGGCATGCATGGACATGGGTTACCAAGGTCACTACAGCTTTGATATTCCTTTTAAATCTCATAGTCATTATTGTAATTTTTTTCACAACAGAAGGACGTTAGCCTTCAATGCTTGCTTGTTTTACTATATCAACCATTGCTTTTGAACAAAAAATCATGTACTGCCTTGGTTTTAACTTTTAATACACTTCTAATATTGTTTCTTATCATTTTGGATGTGGAGACTGTCTAAACAAGATTGAATCCATAGATCCGTTGTGAAGGGCTTGTTGCGAATCCATAGATTCGTTCTTCTCAAGGCATTGTAGTTTACCAAGTAGTGTAGTTTAGGAAACAATTCTTAGCACGTATCTATGAATTCAGATCTAGAAATCGCTCCATTGGACTAGTTTACTAATTTTGATAAATGATAAAATTAATGACAATATATCAATTGACTGTGTCATGTTCACGATTAACTATTCCAAACATTAGTTTTTTTTTTGGATTTGTAATACATGTTTAGTATTAATCATGAACGTATAAAAATACTAACTAAACCCAATCACTAACAAAGATCACTTGACAATATATTCGTTTCATGACCAACTTACTAAAATTAATACGTCGTTAACCATACAATCAACATAAAGTACTAAAATTCCAATCCAAGTATATGATCCACGTAAGAATGACTGACACTTATAATTTCACGTATATATGTGAGAGTGATAAAGGGTGCCAGGATACAACAAGTTTTACAACAAGTTTTCACCGCATAATTTATTTGAGGTGCAGCAAAAATTATGTAAATATTGGTAATGCAACAATGACAATAGAGGACGTCGTGGCAAAAAAATTATTTCTTTGGGTATGGGTATATATATCCAATTCAGGTTTAATTATACCCAAAATCAATTTTTGACTTTTGTTTTACTTTTTTACCCTCGACAAAAAAATTAATATCCAAACTGCCATTAAATAAAAAAACTACTAAGTGTATCCTGAGTATAACCAATTCACCAAATAACCTATTTCGCTATCTATACCCAAACAAACATTCTTCTTTACTAAGTTTAGTATCCAAATAGTATAGTTTTCTTAAAAAGTTTGAAACCAAATTCAAACTTCATAACAAAATCAAGAACATTCAACCTAAAACACAAAATCGATCATGACTGAAGCAGAACTAGGGATCAGTGTGAAGGAGTTGATGTCGCCGGAAAAAAGGGATGATAAAATTTTACCGGAAAAAGAGTTGGAGTCGCCGGAGAAGCAGCCACCGTCGTCGGAGAAGCACCCGTCGCCGGAGGAGAAGGTAAAAAAATCGCCGGTGGCCGTTGCACCATCGGTTCCAGGCCATGGAACCGATGGTGCAAGGGCCACCTGTCGGTCGGTACCGAAGCCTTAGCACCACCGGTGCTGAGGCCATGAACCGGTGGTGCAGGGGCCTCAGTCCGCTCGGTTCTGAGGCCCTAGCACCACCGGTTCATGGCCTCAGCACCGGTGGTACACATGGTCGTGTCCGGCCGGTTCTGAGGCCTAGAACCACCGGTTTTAGGCCTCTTAACCTTGGGTTTGCACTGTTTTTTCCCGTTTTTTAACTATACATGAATGCGTATTGTGGTTTGTCATTGTGTAACAGGGGACAGATGTCGCCATTGGGACTGAGGCACATTCCGCTACTGACTACAGTAATTTGTTCTTCACTACCGAGTTATACACTGGCGACGCGTTGGTGAAATGGGTTACGAAGACAGCAAAACTCTATGGTATGGTTATCAACATAAGTCGGCGCGACAAAGTAAACAGTAGAAAAAGTCCGATGATGTATTTCCAGTGTGAGAGGGGGGGGGGGAATATACTCCAAGAGTTGCAGAAAAAGACCGCAACGGAAGTCTACAGGAACAAAAAAGATTGACTGCCCATTTCAGCTTCTCGGGTTAATGGTTGAACCAGATCAATAGAAGTTAGAAGTGAAATGTGGTATTCATAACCATGAAACTTCATTGCATCTAGATGGTCATCTTTTGCTGGCCGTTTGAATGATGAAGAGATGGATTATGTTGAACGAGGGACCTACATTGGTACTACTCCCAGAGATATACTGAATGGTGTTAAGAAGTTGAACGAAGATAATGTTTCCACCATGCGGACGATCTACAATGCACGACAGAAAAGTAGGGTTTTAAAAAAAGCGGGTAGGTCACAAATCCAGTTCTTGTTGGGGGAGCTTAAGTCACATAATTATTATGAATGGCATAAATCTGGTGAAGACGATGGACAAATCATTACAGATTTTTTTTTGCCCATCCAGTCAGTGTTGACCTTTTGCGGACATGTCCTGCAGTTTTGATTATGGATAGTACATATAAAGTCATACGATATGGTATGCCATTGTTCGAGATAGTGGGTGTGACGTGTACCAGATTGACTTTCTGTGCGACATTTTCCCTCATGTCCGGTGAGAAGTTAAACAACTTTAAATGGGTGTTAGAGTGTTTGAAGTCGTTGATTTCCGTTCACGGAATTAAAGAACCTCAAGTCATCCTAACCGATAGAGATTTAGCGTTGATGAACGCAATAGAAGTTGTATTCCCAAAGACAACGCATATGTTATGTCGATGGCACATAGCACATACTGTTCAGGGGCAAACAAGAAAATACTTCCTCGAGAAAAGTGATCATGCGAAATTTGTTTCTGCTTGGAAGAAGATTGCGTATGCAGCATCAGAGATTGAATTCGATCACGTCCGGTGGGACATACTATTGGAGTACAAAGATTACCCTCTTGCAATTGAATATACTGAAAAATCGTGGCTTGATAAATACATGGACAAATTCGTTTTTTGGAAGACGAACAATAACTTGCATTTGAGACATTGCACGACTAACCGCGTCGAGAGTGCTCATTCTAACCTAAAGCGTTACATACGTACAAGCAAATTAAACTTCGAGTTATTTTAGGAGAGGGTTCATTCGCTTGTTGAAATCCAACATGCTGCCATTAGGTCGTCATTCGAAAAGAGTCGTTATATAGCATTGCATAAGTTCGTGGACAAACGTTTTAATGAAATTCGAGGCAAGGTTTCTGATGCAGGAGACGGTTACAATACCTAATCTATTCTAGCTTGCAAGT
Organism: Limnanthes douglasii subsp. nivea; assembly: GCA_036936605.1. Lineage (NCBI taxonomy): Eukaryota > Viridiplantae > Streptophyta > Magnoliopsida > Brassicales > Limnanthaceae > Limnanthes > Limnanthes douglasii. Next base: position 25,969,826 of record JAUPFV010000002.1, read on the forward strand.
TATTTTTAGATATTTCTTTTTCTTAGTATTTTCCTTTTCTAGTTAAGATTCTAGTAATTTTCCTTATTTCTAGGAACTTCCTATTTTATGCTTTAGGGTTTCTCTATATGCTTTAGGGTTTCTCTATATAAAGAACCTTAGGTGCTATGTTTTAAAGAACTCTTCATCATCATTATTAATCAAAGTCTTCGAGTTTTTGAGATTTATTTTCTGGTGGATTCCAGAGTTTTTTTCTTCAAGTTTGACACCCGCGAACTTGAACCTTCAATTCTAAGACCAACGTTTGTTGTCTTAGTACATCTGACTGAGTCAAGTGGTATCAGAGCAGGCAATCTCCTACTCTTTTCAAAGCTTGAACAACTATGGGTGATCAACCAGTAACCAGGGCCGACATGGAGGGTTTCACGACGAGTTTGAACGAATCAACCACGAACCTGGAAAATCTTGTGGCAGCGTTAACTAATCAGATTGTATCATTAACCAATCAGATTGCTAACGCAGGACAAGTAGAAGGAGAAGGAATGGGACGAAATCAGAATCGACAAGGCAGACACATACCAGTTGTTGAGGAGCCACCCCGAGTCCGACATGGTGGAAACAACCGATTGCCTGTTAGAAACAATCAACAACAAGGCAGGCATAACCGTGTCGCTGTTGATGATTCTAGCTCGGAGGAGGAATCAGAAGAGGAAGAGGCAGAACAAGGGAATCAAAATAATCAGGATTATAGAGTGAAAGCTGATATTCCATTGTCTTATGGTACCATGAGTGTCGAGGAGTTTCTCGATTGGCAAGTTGATGTTGATCGGTTCTTTATCCGGTTAAAGAAGACTGCAGCTGTTTGGTGGGACAAACTGGCTATTCAAAGGCAAAGACAGAGGAAGGGTCCAGTTAGAACATGGCGCCGGATGAAGCAGCTAATGACTGAGCGGTTCTTACTGGAGGACTATGAGCAGATTATTTACAAGATGTACATTGATTGTGTACAAGGAAGCATGACCGTGACTGATTATAAAACAGAGTTCTTTCATTTCTCGGAACGTAGTGACTTAAACGAAACACAGAATCAGAAGGTGGCTAGATACATCAGTGGTTTAAAGGGCTCTCTTCAAGGGAAAATAGGGTTACAGACTGTGTGGACAGTTCAAGAAGTATCCAGTCTAGCCTTGAAAGCGGAATTGATGGAGAAATCATCTCGGGGTTTCACAAATTTTAGGAGACCCTCGATCAAGAACAACGTCGAACCAGCCGGAGAAACGGACAAAGGCGTGGTTAACAGAGATTCCAAATCTAACAACAAAGGAGCAAGTAGCTCCATTAGTGGCATTCAGAAGTACAAAGCACCCATTCCGAAATAGAACAATCCTTGTGCTAGACCAACCACCGACAAGTGTTTCCGTTGTCAAGGAACAAGTCACAGGTCGCATGTTTGTCCCAATAGGAAGACGGTTGCAATTCTAGAAGAAGAGGAAGACGACTTTATGGAGTATGAGGAGTATGAGGGAGTTGAATTTTCAGAAGAAGAATCTGAGGACAGAATCAGCATTGTTTTACAAATACTGTTGCTATCATCCAAATAAGAGGGAAAACGCAAGAATCTGTTTAGAACGCATTGTTCTATTCAGAACAAGGTGTGAAATGTGATTGTTGAGAATGGGAGCTCTGAGAATTTAGTTTCTCAAAAGTTGGTGGCATATTTGAAACTACCCACGACTCGTCATGAGAAACCGTATGGACTCGGATGGGTGAAGAAAGGATCTACAGTAGGGGTTAGTGAAACTTGCAAAATTCCTCTATCAATTGGTAAGCATTACAAAGATGAGATAATTTGTGATGTTTTGGATATGGATGTTTGCCATATTCTCCTTGGGCGACCATGGCAGTACGATAACGACATTACGTACCGAGGACGAGAAAATGTGGTCATGTTTACATGGGGGAATCATAAGATTGCAATGGCTCCTGTCAAGGATTTTGGTAGCATTGCAACAGAGAAGAAGTCAAGCTTCCTCGTCATGTCGCATGATGATAAAGAACTTGACAAGGCTGTTAAGGAATCACAGTGTTTTTATCCGATTGTGGTCAAGGGGTTGATAAGTGCCGTGAAGGAGGAGACAACAACTCCACGTGAGATGTTAGAAATTTTGGAAGATTACAAGGAGTTAGTTGCTGAGGAACTACTTGAGAACCTGCCTCATATACGTGATATACGACATCACATTGACTTGATCCCGGGTTCTAGTCTACCTAATCTTCCCCACTATCGAATGAGCCCTAAAGAGAATGAAATTGTACGAGAACATATTGAAGATTTGCTGAAGAAAGGGTTAATCCGCGAGAGCATGAGCCCTTGTGCTGTACCAGTTCTTCTCGTTCCAAAGAAAGGTAATCAGTGGCGAATATTTGTTGATTCTAGAGCCATCAACAGAACAATTGCTATGCTAGACCAACCACCGACAAGTGTTTCCGTTGTCAAGGAACAGGTCACAGGTCGCATGTTTCTCCCAGTATGAAGACGGTTGCATTGCTAGAAGAAGAGGAAGACGACTTTATGGAGAATGAGGAGTATGAGGGAGTTGAATTTGCGGAAGAGGAATATGAGGACAGAATCAGCATTGTTTTACAGCGACTGTTGCTATCATCCAAAGAAGAGGGACAACGCAAGAATCTGTTTAGAACGCATTGTTCTATGAAGAACAAGGTGTGCAATGTGATTGTTGACAATGGGAGCTCCGAGAATTTAGTTTCTCAAAATTTGGTGGCATATTTGAAACTACCCACGACTCGTCATGAGAAATCGTATGGTCTCGGATGGGTGAAGAAAGGATTTACAGTAGGGGTTAGTGAAACTTGTAAAATTCCTCTATCAATATGTAAGCATTACAAAGAGGAGATAATTTGTGACGTTTTGGATATGGATATTTGCCATATTCTCCTTGGGCGACCATGGAAGTACGATAACGACATTACGTACCGAGGATGAGACAATGTGGTCATGTTTACATGGGGGAATCATAAGATTGCAATGGCTCCTGTCAATGATTTTGGTAGCATTGCAACAGAGAAGAAGTCAAGATTCTTCGTCATGGCGCATGATGATAAAGAACTTGACAAGGCTGTTAAGGAATCACAGTGTTTTTATCCGGTTGTGGTCAAGGGGTTGATGAGTGCCGTGACGGAGGAGACAACAACTCCACGTGAGGTGTTAGAAATTTTGGAAGATTACAAGGAGTTAGTTGCTGAGGAACTACCTGACAACCTGCCTCCTATGCGTGCTATACATCATCACATTGACTTGATCCCGGGTTCTAGTCTACCTAATCTTCCCCACTATCGAATGATCCTTAAAGAGAATGAAATTGTACGGGAACAAATTGAAGATTTGCTGAAGAAAGGGTTAATCCGCGAGAGCATGAGCCTATGTGCTGTACCAGTTCTTCTCGTTCTAAAGAAAGGTAATCAGTGGCGAATGTGTGTTGATTCTAGAGCCATCAACAAGATCACAATCAAATACCGGTTTCCTATCCCTCGGTTGGAAGACATTCTTGATGAGTTGAATGGATCAAAGATGTTTTCCAAAATAGATCTTCGAAGTGGGTACCATCAGATTCGAATCAGGCCTGGAGATGAATGAAAAACTGCTTTTAAGAGTAAAGACGGATTGTATGAGTGGTTAGTGATGCCTTTCGGCTTGTCAAACGCACCTAGTACATTCATGATATTGATGAATCAGGTTCATTGTCCTTTCATTGGGTCCTTTGTAGTAGTTTACTTCGATTATATTTTGATCTATAGCAAAGCCAAGGACGACCATTTAGAGCATGTACGGCAGGTGTTACAAGTCCTCCAAGAAAATCAGTTGTACGTGAATTTAAAGAAATGCACATTCTGCACAAGCCAGCTGCTGTTTTTTGGGTTTTTCGTTGGTGAAGATGGGATTCAAGTAGACGAAGCCAAAGTGCATGCAATAAAAGACTGGCCCGTTCCCAAAACCGTAACTGAGGTACGCAGTTTTCATGGTTTGGCTACTTTCTACCGGAGATTTGTAAGAGATTTCAGTACTCTTACTGCACCTATTACTGAATGCTTGAAGAAAGGGAAGTTTCATTGGGGACCAAAACCAGATGAGAGTTTTTCATTGATTAAGGAGAAGCTTTGTACTGCTCTTGTGTTAGCATTGCCGAATTTTGATAAGATATTTCAAGTGGAATGCGATGCTAATGGTGTAGGAATTGGTGCTGTGTTATCTCAGGAGAAAAGACCAATAGCTTTCTTTAGTGAAAAGCTAAGAGAAGGACGACAGAAATGGAGTACTTATGATCAAAAGTTCTATGTGGTATTTCGAGCTCTTCGATAATGGGAGCATTATCTGATTCAGCGAGAGTTTATTCTATTCACTGACCACCAAGCTCTGAAGTTTCTTCATAGCCAGAAAGTGATAAATAAGATGCATGCTCGTTGGGTAAGTTTTCTGCAAAAATTTCCTTTCATTATTCAGTATAAGTCCGGAGCTCTTAACAAGGTAGCTGATGCTTTGAGTAGAAGGGCTTCCTTGCTATCTACCTTAGCACATGAGATTGTGGGTTTCGAATTTTTGAAAGAGTTATATGAAAGTGATGCTGAATTCAAGGAATTATGGGACAAGTGCAACGGTAAGCATCCTTCTGCTGACTTCCATATTCGCGATGACTATCTTTTTAAATGAGATAGACTGTGCATTCCTTGCTCGTCGTTACGACAGAAGCTGATCCGAGAATTGCCCAGTGGTGGTCTTAGTGGTCATTTGGGACGGGATAAGACAATTGCAAGCTTGGAGGAAAGGTACTATTGGTCGCACCTTAGGAAAGACGCTGGAGCTATTGTTCGGAGGTGTTTTGTTTGTCAGGTTTCTAAAGGACAATCTCAGAACACAGGTCTTTACATGCCGTTATCTGTTCCTGAAGATATCTGGCAGGACCTATCTATGGATTTTGTGTTGGGGTTGCCGAGGACGAAACGAGGTGTGGATTCTGTATTTGTTGTTGTCGACAGGTTTTCCAAAATGACACACTTCATTGCTTGCTGAAAGACCGCAAATGCAACCAACATAGCCAAATTGTTTTTTCGGGAAGTTGTGCGTCTCCATGGGGTTCCGAAGTTAATAGTTTCCGACAGGGATACTAAGTTTCTCAGTCACTTCTAGATTACATTATGGAGAATGTTTGGAACAAGTTTAAAACGAAGCTCTACAGCTCATCCCCAGAGTGATGGGCAAACCGAAGTCACAAACAGGACGTTGGGTAACATGATTAGAAGTATTTGTGGTGATAAACTTAAACAGTGGGATTTAGTTCTACCGCAAGTCGAGTTCGCTTACAATAGTGTCGTACATTCCGCAACAGGGAAATCACCATTTACGTTGGTATATACCTCTGTCCCGAAGCATGTGGTTGATTTAGTTCCACTACCGAAAGCTCCTAGAGTTAGTGCATCAGCTGAAGCTATGGCTAAAGACATTTTGGACACTAAAGAAGCAGTCTGAGCTAGATTGGAAGCAACTGGGCAAAAAAACAAAAGGGCAGCAGATAAAAAGCGGAGGCTCAAGGTTTTCAACGAAGGTGATGAAGTAATGGTGTTTCTCAAGAAAGAAAGGTTTCCAGTCGGTACTTATTGTAAGCTTCAGCCTCGCAAGTATGGTCCATTCAATATTTTACGAAAGCTTAATGACAATGCTTATGTGGTGGATCTACCAGACGACATGAGTATCTCTCATACGTTCAATGTAGCGGACATCTATGAGTATCATGCCGATGGTGTTCTTTATCCAGATAAGAACTCGGGGACGAGTTTTTTGGAGATGGAGGAGACTGATGCAGGAGACGGTTACAATACCTAATCTATTCTAGCTTGCAAGTTATTTTTAGATATCTCTTTTTTTTAGTGTTTTCCTTTTCTACTTAAGATTCTAGTAATTTTCCTTATTTCGATTCTAGTAATTTTCCTTATTTCTAGGAACTTCCTATTTTATGCTTTAGGGTTTCTCTATATAAATAACCTTAGGTGCTATGTTTTAAATAACTTTTCATCATCATTATTAATCAAAGTCTTCGAGTTTTCGAGATTTGTTTTCTGGTGGATTCCAGAGTTTGTTTCTTCAATTTTGACACCCGTGAACTTGAACCTTCAATTCTAAGACCAACGTTTGTTGTCTTAGTGCATCCGACTGCGTCAGTTTCCCACATGGCGTTAGAACTATTTTTCGACGAAGTAGAGAAGGCCAAAGATAAAAATATGGTCTCTATTGAAGATGGGTCGGATGTTAAAGATAATGGCGTCTGTATATGCGCTATAAAATCTACCCATGGTATACCTTGCTATCACCAGGTCCGCAAGTGGCGTAAAGACGGAATTTCTGCCTTGTTAGATGCTTTTCAGATCCACTAGACAAGGTTAGAAATAATGCCTCGTTCATTCCGTACGACCATGGAGATTCTCAAAGATGATCTGCTAAAGCTAGTAACCGATGTTGTGGAGACAAAAGATGTAAGCCGTATAAAACACATTTACAAGAAATGGTTTGAAATTGTTTATCCTGAAATATCCTCATTGCTAGATCCATTGGAGAAGCAGAAGCACCGAGGCCGCCCACAAGTGAAAAAAAAGTTAGTTGTCGATATATCATCGACTAAACGGGACCAATGCTTCTGGGAACACAAGCTAGACGAGGATAAGGCTAGTTATGACTCAGTCATGAACTCTTTAAAACCACCTAAAGTTAAAAAGGGTATAACAGTTGCTAGTGCAAATACGATTCGGGCAGATGTGCCTAAAGTACCTCGTACCCGTAGTTCTTCCATTTCCTCGCGCGCTAGAAACATCGTCCCACCGTCCATTAATCGAGTCACAGAACTAATACATGACCCTAAAGGTTCTTTGCGTTGGTTTCCGATTCACTTCACCCTTTTATATCGGGTGTAAATGATGTTAAGGCAGATGGTCATTGTGGATATAGAGCAGTTTCATTTGGGTTATATGGTCATAAAGAAGGTTGGCGAGTTGTTCGGAAGGCAATATACGATGAACTCATGGAAAACTACAACACATACAACAAGATTTATAACGGTAAATAGGATTACCTAAAGGTTGCAGAAAGTATAAACTACTACGATACACCAACATCACCCAAATATTGGATGACAATGCCTTAAATGGGGATTGCGATTGCAACCCAGTTCGAATGCATTGTTCATTTTGTGTCACTCGTGGGGTCTCACCACTGTAGTCATACTTTTTTACCTTTGCGCGGTAAACCTCATATTATGGCCCAAAGACGTGAGATTGGGTTTGGATTCATTGATACTAACCACTTTGTCAATGTAAGTCATTCGATTTATGGCTATGTTTTTACTTACAACTATATCACTCAATCATTGGTTCTAATTTAAGTTGTATTAAACAGCTATCAATCAAGCCCCTATGCCCTTGCGCACGCATACATCCTACGTGGCAGAAGTTGAAGAGTGAAGAGGCTACGCATTGGGAGCTACCAATAGTTGGTCGCTGCACGAAATACACAGAACCCGAAGGGAGAAACCGAGTTTGTTCATACCCAGAAGTAACTAATCTGGATGAATTTTAGTAGTTGATTTATTTCTATTGGTCGGATTTATGTTCATGCTTCGAACACATTTATGTCTTTTGCTCGCTTTATGTCGTTTGGACGGATTTATGTTGTTTAGAACTTTGTTTACTTTATCATAACGCTTCGTACTTTCATTATTTTATAGTAATTCATGAAATTTACCAACTTATAACGGTAAGCAACTAATCATTTCATAACTTAATATCAAACGTTACAAACAAGCAGCAATGGTACTACTGACTGCGTACCAATGGTGCACAATAACTTGTAATTTTTTGATTTTTTTTGTTTTGGTTTTAAAAAGTAAGCCTTATAGCGTGGATTGGAGTGGGTTTTATGGTGTTTTTTTTATAAAGGTTGATGAATTTTGTTAAATTATTGTTATGTTTTAAAGATTTGATGGTAAGAATGGTGCGGTTTATGTTCATTTGCGGAATCTAAATTGTAATTAAGAATTCAAATTAAGTTTAACAAATCTGAAAGAAACAATGGAAATAACACAGTAGATGTCATAATACAAAATATGATAGTTTAACAACTCCTACGAATGGATAAACAACTAACAAGTCCATGAAAAAAGAAAGATCACAACAAAGCTAAAACAAGTCCAATAATGAGGACAAACAACCAAGGAGAGAAGAGCTGCAGGACTTGATCTCTCCACCTAAGCGCACCCACTTCCCCACGCTCTACAGGCATAGTAACAATCGAGCGAACAACGTCTAGCCATCTGTCGTCCGTAGTACGTGGTGGTGGAGTAATAGTATGCCAACCATACTCAGCCAGGTACCTCCAGTAGGTGTTCGTCGCAAACTGTCTATATGTGGCAATGGTAACGGTCAACCGATCCTCAGAAAGCAAGTACTGACGCCTATCTAGCCATGCGCTCTCTCGCCACGTGTATCTCGCTAAATCTCCTTTCTTGTAACCCGATCAGGCATGTAGCCCTCGACCGTGCTCATCATCCGCAAAGGATAAACGATGGTGCGGATCTCCTGCACGAGGGACCGGACTCTAATGTCCTGGTATGGCTCAAATATGACCTGTTCCAAAACAGTAAAAGACTTAGATTGTTTTGAAAAATAAAACTTAATATTAAAATGTTCATGACTGATAAAAATTAAACACTTACATCTGTCTCATTTTGATCTGCAAGGATAGTACGAACAACCGATTTGGGGCGGTGTTTTGCCCAATAATCTGCTTCGGTAGCCACTTCACAATCCGAGGCTGCCTCGCTACGTGGTCCGCATTCTCTGAGGCTCTAAACGCGGGGAACTGGTCATAAATCTAGCAATCAAGCATAGCTACATATCCATAAAGGTTATACTTCGATGCTTTCGAAGCATCACCCAAAGCACGGAAAAGGAATGCCAATGCACTCGTACCCCATGCGATGTCCCACAACCCAGAATCCATATTCGCCAACCCGTACAAGTAGTCAGCCTTGACGCTTTTCTGACTAGTATCCGAAAAAATAGTGCAACCAAATAAGAACATAAGGTATGCTCGTGATACCTGGCGGATAGTCTCAGCATTAGTCTCCTTAACATAGCGACCTCTTGTAAAAGTCTCCCGCAGCCACTTAATCTTGAAGCCAACGCCTCTGGTGGACTGTATCTATTCGCGAACCTCATCCACTGTCAAACCTAACATACTAGCATAGTAGCTGTATGCCTCATCACGTGGAGCCGTGACTACATCGAGGGTCCGACCAACTACATGGAGACCTATAATGCAGCTGACATTGTCGAGGGTAATCATCATCTCCCCAAAAGAGAAATGGAACGTGTTGGTCTCCTGATGCCAACGGTCAACAAAAACCTCATCATGCACGGAGTGCGTGAAGTAGTGAGGCAAGTGGGCTATAAGAGGACCGAAAGGAGTCTGCGTCAAATGTCACTGCACCTCTGGCTGAGCACTGAGGTCCCGCATACGAAGCACATTATAATGTGCCTGTATGAATTATGTAGTGCGACCCTGTAAATAAAAAACTAAGTCAGAACATAATAATAGTAAAACCTAAGACTAGACGTTTAATAATTTAGTACTTACATGTCCTATGAAGACGTGGTATGCCTCGTGCTCCTTGTAGTCAAGAAACAGAAGTATCTTGTTGCATTTGAGAAATGCAAACGTCTTCCGCTGCTCCTCAGTGTGGATCACATCGACGTGTTCCTCATCGATGGTGTCGTGCTCAGGGTCCCCAGTGGCATCCACCCTGTAACTAACAGGTGGTGGATGTGTACTAGCATGCGCAGGGGACGGACCTCTGCGAGCGGGAGAGGGAGGTGGTGGATCACTAGCAGTGGGAGGTGGTGATCCATGTGATGAAGACGTCTCTCGTCGTGAGGAGCCTCCGTCTCTGGTATCATCTACCGCAATCTCTGTGGCTTTTTCCTTCCTCTTCCCATGGTTGATTCGTCGCAAAGACCGATCACTCCTTATCTTTTCCTCCTCCTCCTTAAGACGAATAGTCTCAGGGTCCTCAAGTAAATCTCGTTCACGCTTTGCATCGCGGACCCGCTCATCTTCGACGGCCCGTACAGTCTTTAGACTCTTTCCCGGGGGTGGCGCCCGTGACCCAGGGGGATACGCCCTAGATCGAGGAAGACGTCGCTCCTCAACCGCGTCTGACCTACAAAAATACAAAACAAATCACGAAATTAATAACAGTAACATATGATGTAACCCACAAAATTAAAAACATCACCACTCTAATTCGCAACCGAGCTAACTATAGAAAGTAATTTCTTATAAATTTCAATTTTTTTTAAAAAAAAATGCAAAAGTAAAACCTTTGAAACACAAATTGGGCATTTTTTTTTAAAACAGCGCACCATAGGTACGCAGAAAGCCGTACCGAGCGGCACGGGCACCTAGTGCCGAGTGACACAGGTGCATGTGCCGCTCGGCACACCTGCTCGCACCGGTGGTGCTGCCCAAGGCGCACTACCGGTGCCCTATGCCGGCCATTTTCCAGCCGGCAACTTGGGTGGAAGATGGCCACTAAACACTATAAATTTTGCTAATTCGAGCCCTAATTCTAACATAAATCCTAAATTCAACCCTAAATCTAACGTAAATCTAAAATTCATACCTAAAACTAACAAAATTAACAAACAAATTTAGGTTAGGAAACTTACGTAGGTGGTGGTGGGGTTTTTTTGTTCTTGATCATGATGAAGGAGGAGGAGGAGGAGGAGGAGGAGTGGTGGTGGTGCATCGCCTGAAAAATTGAGAGAGAAGTGAGAGTGTTTGAGTGTGAGAGTTTAGAGAGAAGTGAGAGAAGTGAGGGAAGTGAGAGAAAATGTAGGAAAAAATGTTGTGGATGAAGTTAGTAAAAATTAAAATTGGTTTATATACCTAGAAAATGGTATTTTTGGAAAAAAATGGATATACTTAGATCACATTTGGGTATACTCGAAATTGGGTATACTTAAACCCGAATTGGATATATATATAGCTTTACCTTATTTCTTTTGCTTGGACACATTTTTTAATGAGCCCCGAAAGATACCTGCGTCCCACACGCAATCCCAAATCTATCCTAAAATCGCAAAAGGGTTACATAATCTCATAATTAGTAAATACTATGTTATACTCAATCTCACGTTCTAACAAAAAGTTTTGTCCTAAATTAATTGTCTTTTGCAAATTTTAAGAAGGCATGGACGATTGTTTACCATTTATATATTTTTTCATATTAATTATTTATTTTTGATTTACTTTAAATATATATTAATTGAAATAGTTATTTTGATAATTAGAATTATTTTTTACAATTTCAAAACTAATAATGATTTTTTTTAGTTAATGTGTACAAATTTAAAACGTCAAACATTGAAAGGAAGAGGGAGTAACATTCTTAATACCTGTAATTCAAATTCCACGTGATTCAAATCTCAGATCTATACAACTCTTCAGTTCAAATTCCACGTGATTCAAATCTCAGATCTATACAACTCTTCAGTTCGGTCAGCATCAAAATGCATCAATTTTGATTCGTAGATATTTAACTAGAAAAATAGAACCATATGCATATACGTCGTCCATTAAACTGGAAATAACTAATACTCAATATTCACGGGGACTCTGATATCATTTGCTGAATCTTAATCTTTTACATATATAACTTATTAGGTATAATTGTGTACGATGGTTTACGATCAATAATCAATAAAAAAAAAATTAATAAGTTTTTAATGATTATGTGTAAAATTCAATTAGTCTATGTAATATTAAAATATTCATTTAATATAATTAATAGAATAGTCCTAATTCCTTTTGTTCTGCCGATAATAATGTTTCTTCTGGTCGGAAATGAATATTGACGCATTCTAAAATGGGAAATTATACTTAAAGTATCCACTCAACTATTCAATTGTCACTTACCACCCAAGGTTTGATCAATTGTTACTTAATACCCATCTCAACTACCTTATTGTCACTTACAACCTAATTTTATTTTAATATCATAACTACCCTTAACCCACTATATAAACCTTATTTTCTGTTTTCTTTCTATTTTTTCTAGTTTTTTGAAGATTTGAATTTGTTAGCCGCTCTAACCACCTAACCCTACCAACCAGCACGAGCTGGGTTTAAATCACATTTTCCGGTGATCGGAAGCTGCTAAAGGTTTGTTTCTTTATGTAAGTTGTTGTGTTAGACCTGTATAACCTCTGTTTTATACGTACAGGAGTTGATCGTCACTTTTTGGAATCTTATAGCTTACAAGTAATCGTGTTGCGAGCTTTTTAGGTAATTACCAACTGATTTCGAAGTTTTTTATTCGTTTTCTCTATTGGAATAGGTTCTATTCTACTGTTTTTAGATGCCATTGCCTAATTTCGAGCTTTTCTCTGTTTCTTTTGGTTATAGTGATTTGTTATTGTTTAGTTAATATTGTTCGTTATATAGTTCGTTATATAATTTGGTTGTGCTTTTAGTTTTGTCTTGAATGTGTAGATTACGAGTTTTTTGGTCAGTTAGAGTATTGTAATTCGAAACAAATATCAGGACCGGTGTTACATAGAAATATCAGGACAGGATGCGAATAGCTCTATGTAGACATACACAATTCGCAAGCTAGGATGCGAATTGTTTGATGGTGCAGTAAATAATCTGCGCAGTTTTTGTGACTAATAACAAATATCAGGAATTTATTACTTACAAATATCAGGACAAGATGCGAATAGATCGTTGTAGGTATACACAATTCGCACCTTAGGATGCGAATTGTTTGATGTAGTAGTAAATATTTTGCACCTAGTTTTTGTGACTAATAACAAATAACTTGTATTGTCCAGGTTAAGAGATGTCTAAATCACGAGTTTGTATTTTTAAATATGGTCACCAAACTGCAATTGTGCCTTTCACGGAGTTTGAAAGCTTCGAAAGTATCCAAGCTTATGTAGAGAACACATGGGAGGAGCTTGCCACAGGTGAGTACCTAATTACTTACTCCTGCGGGGATCAGAATTATTGTTTGTTTAATAACCAGAATGATTTTGTTGGGTTGGTGTTATATCTTGATTTGGAGCGTTTAAAACGGGTTAGATTTCTCATAGAACAACACGTCTTCGATAAGGGTTCTGGTAATAAAAGTTCTGTTGATAAGAGCTCTGGTGGTAAGGATTCTGGTGGTAAGCGTAAAGAGCGTAGCTTGATTTTGGGAGAACCATCTCTTGATCAACTAGTTAGCGGGGAGAGTAGTAACGGTTTAGTTAATTATGATCAGAGGAAAAAACAACTTGCTACTGCTGGTTGGGCTGATGCTATTACAGGAGTAGGTCAAGCACCAGCCTTATGACGATCAAGAAGCATTTCCCGTACCATACTTGCAGTCCTGTTTTCTCCCAGAAGCATAAGCATAAGCGGCACAGGCATTTGACATCAGATTTGATTGCAGAGGAAATTCAGGATTCTCTCCGGACCTGCCATTCGTTGACAGCCAAAACCATACAATCGACTGTCAAACAAGATTACGGTCTTGACATCTCTTACTGTTTGTCATGGAATGCTTTAGAGAAGGCTAGGAGGGGAGTTTTTGGAGATAGTTCAAGTTCTTTTAGTTTACTAAGCGGATACTTCAAACGCTTGAAGAGCCGGGATATTACTTCAGACTGCCAGTTGGAGTTGTCAGCTGGAAACCGATTCAAGCGCTGTTTTGTAGCATTCGGTTCGTCCCTTAGTGGTTTTCATTCATACCGTCCAATGTTGTTTGTCGATGGAACCCATTTATATGGCAAGTAGAAGGGTACATTACTCACTGCTGTAGCAAAGGACGGAAAGAACGGTTAGTTACATTTATCTAGTTAATGAACGATGTTTTTGTGTGAAAATGCTGATGCTGTTCGCAGCAGATGATGCGAATTAAGCAGTGTTGTGATCCTCACATTTCACTTTTGAGGCTGCGAATTATGTATTATGCTGAGTAAACTATACCTACATCGCAGCTTGAGTTAGGTATTATTTAAAGTTTCCACAAGCTGCGAATTCACATGCCAAGCTGTGAACTGTTTGCATGAGTAATTAAAATATCACACATATTTCGCATGACAAACTGCGAATTGTTCCAGGACAGCATGCGAATTGTTACCCATTCTTAAACGTTTTCATACTGTTGTAGTGTTTATTTGATCTGCCTTTTTCCAGGTCTATTCCCTGTTGCTGTTGGTGTAGTTAGCATTGAAGATTAGGACAATTGGATGTGGTTTTTGAGGTGTTTGAAACCACATTTGCTGGATCGCCAAATCATATTTATTTCAGACCGTCATTCTGGTATTGTTAATGCTGTTTCTGTCTTGTATCCAAACTGCTATCATGCGTACTGTTATTTCCATCTCATGCAGAATTTGAGAGCCAAACTGGAACATACTAACAGGGAGTATAAAAAAAAGATGTTGAGTTTCTTCCACCGTCTTGCTTATGCTCCCAGTCAAGAGATTTTTAAAGATATACTAACAGGTTTTCTATGTGAAGGTGGTGAGAGAATGAGTGATTTTCTTGCAAATTTACCCCCTGAAAAGTATGCGCAGGCTTACGTAAAAGGGAAGCGATACGGCTCTATGGCTTCTACCGCAGCTGAATCGTTTAACAATCAGATTAAAAAATATTGCGGCTTACCAATTGTTGAGTTTATTGATTGGATTAGAGTCTTGCTTATGACTCAGGTTTCCGGGAGATACGAAGAAGGTCTCAGCTGGAGTACTAATTTGGTTCCCGAGTACGAGAAGAAGCTAAAGCAGAATGTTGACATGTGCCGAAGTTGGGTAGTACGTAAGTCATCTTCCGCCATGTTCGAAGTCTTTTCGACTCCTGTGGCTTTTGTTAATCTGTTGGATTTCAAATGTTCATGCGGATTATGGAAACAAGAGTGTTTTCCATGTGCTCATGCTCTAGCGGCATTACAATACACCGACCAAGATCCATTGACTGTAATAGAACCCTTCTTTACGGTTAAGAATTACAGGGAAAGTTACTATTTCAGCATACCAGCTATAACTGATTTCGGCGAAGGGTCCAGTGCTAACGATCCTTCTTTTGTTGAAGTTCTGCCTCCGAACGTTAAGAGACGCTCCGGAAGGCCTAAGAAAAAACGAATCCCTTCTAGAGGAGAAATCTAAACCAAGAAGTTAAGGTGTGGCCGATGTTCGAAATCAGGCCATAACCGGAGGACTTGTGATGTTCCAGTTTAAGGACATTTATTTTTGTAGCATAGTTATTGTTCTGTACAACAAACTAAACATTTGTACATTCCTGTGTTTTTGTATCTGCCACTATTGGAGTTGTAAGCATTTCGCATCCTGTGCTGCGAATCATGTAGAATATGTTGGTGTATTGTTACAAACATCTATCCAGATTACATGCGAATTATGTGCAAATATGTGAAATTTCAACAGGATGCGAATCGCTGGTAAAATCATATCAAACATTTATCATAGCTTACGCTTCGCATGATAGGCTGCGAAGTAGGGCCAGAATTTTGATGCGAATGGAGATCAATTAGAAGTTCTGATATTTGTCTTATGATAAGCTGCGAATTGTCATTTGTAAAAATTCCAGGATATTCAATAAGGTTGAAAATAAGTAATATAACAGGTTAGCATGCGAATGAAGTGCAAAATGTATTTGGATGCGAATCAGTTATATCATTGAAATTCTGTAAACAAGGTAGATTACAAAAAGGAGGATTACAATATTTCCATAAACTAACAACTGTTTACACATATCAGTACAAGCTACTATTGCTAGTTAGCTGCATTCCAAAAAAGCAAAAAACAAAAACCAACTCTAGCAGTTGGTAGATGATTCATCACCAACTGTTTCATCTTTCTCCTTTTTGTGCTGATCATCTTTGTCTTTCTCCTCTTTGTCTTCGATTTTCTCTTTCTCTTCCACTTTCTCTTCAGCTTCAACATCAACGTCCATCATGCTTAAAATTTTTGTCCTTGATGGACCAGCTTCGTCTTCCCTCTTCCTTTTGTTGTTTCGAACCTCTGCCGTTTGAGGTTGCACCTTTTCTAGCTGAGGTGCAGCAGGAAGCATTGGAACCTGTTCTGGCTGAGGTTCAGCAACAACCTGTGGAACAACTTCCACTGGTTGAGAGTCAGCAGAGTAGTAGTCATCATACATGTCTAGTTCGAAGACAGAGACTGGGCTTGGGGGTGGTACTGCTGGCATGAGCAACTCATCACTCCAGTTAACGGTTAAGGATGACCAGGAGTCACCTAGAGAACCGAGTGAACCAGAGTTTGAGTATGAGGTGGTTGTTGTGGTGGTGGAAAAAGACATGACTGTTTGAATTCGAAGAGAAGAAGAGGTGTTTTTAAAAAAATATAGAGTTTGGTGTAAAATTAGCCTTTGGTTACTAGAGGTTTTTATAGGGAAAGGAAGTAATCATTACATAGCCTCCATGTCCAATCAGCATTTAATGAATTATGTACTTGATTAGATTTTTTTTGTGTGCTCAATGTAGAAAACGTTTACCAAGGCATAAGCCACAGCCTGTTCGTATCCTTCCACTTTGTATTTTTAATTTTTTATTCTTGCAACAGGCTGCGAACTGGTTTTAAGCTGGGATACCAGGATGCGAACTGTGTGTGAAGTGATTACCATCTATCAGGGTAGGCTGCGAAATATTTGATGATAAGTTAGGATGCGAACTGTTCATAAGGATTTAGGTTGCGAACTGTTCATACATACCAGAGTAAACTACCAGGATCATAATCAACCATTATGTATTAGGTTATGATGCGAACTATAAGATAATGAGTATTCAAAGATGTGAAAATGTAATTTGTTTATGTATGCACAACAAAACTAAAAATTACAACAGACATATGTATTTACATGCAACAGATGTATTTACAAGCAATACACGAATCAGCCATATGTGATGGTGTCTATGTCATTTAAAAAGTAATAGAACATTTCTGCTCTGAAGGCAGTCACCATATCTGCATCGTATTTTTTCTGGACTGATCCATGCTCAATAATATCCCTTGCATATTTGCAGACGAAGATACCACAGTCCACGCTGCCTCGCTTTTGTTGTGGGAAGCCTCTTTCCACTTTCACCTTCCACCCTGTAGTATATTTGGGTAGGAATCCTCTATCCAACAAATATTTGATCTGTGTATAATAATTAGTGTTAGGAATATGCACAAAAACAAAAACAGTTGGTGACATACAATTCGCATCCTCAGGCTGCGAATTATATGACAATAAATCATACCCAATTCGCATCTTAGGTTGTGAATTGTGTGACATGCTGCGAATTGTATCCAACATGGATAGGTTGCGAATTGAGTTATGGACAGGCTGCGAAAAAACATCTTGTTTACTCACAATTCGCAGCATACAGATCTCATTTTGCAGCATGCATACTTAATATGTGTTCAGATTTAAGTGTATAGTTTGGAATATTTACCAGTAGTGCAGTTGTTCTTGTGGTGGTTTCTATGGCATGAAGCTTAGGCAGAAGCGAATTGTAGTTTGAAATTGTTCTTCCATCAACGTCGATGACGAGCAACGTCCAGTGGTTTGCATTGTCCTTCGACTCGGTGCACACTGGAACCATGATGATGTTGGGATTTTTGCGCCCCTTCCTAAAAGCCATGTACCGGAAACAAGATCCCATAAATCTTGTCTTCGAAAGAAAACCCCCATACACATCCGCCTAAATTTGTACCAAATTAGCGAATAAAAAATACAAAAAGAATTACACAAAAGAAACTATTCACTCCTACTTCTAACTTTAGAAACTTAAAGTTATTGGATACCCAAATTTTCTACCTCACTCGTTATGTCTATTTGGTAACATTGGACTTCTTGTAATATGCGTACATAGTGCGAATGGACGTGTAATGTTATGTGGTATTAGTTTCTAAAACATTGTTTAAAAACATATACTTTTAGCCGCAATTATCCATGCATCATCATAAAAAAAGAAATAAACTACACGTATGCCATAAATTCCATAACCGAAAATAAATAAATTGATAAAACAACTAAAAACGGCCCTAAAATAATTAGGGTTTAATGCGAAAGAAGTCACTATTTATGTGAATGGGCAGTAATTATGCTAATTGGCAGTAATTCCGGTCCGAGTAAGCGAGATTAGCTTTTTATAATGAAAAACATTGAATTTGCTCAATATCGATTCATAGAGTCGAAAGGAAAACATGATATAGTTTAATATTTATCAAGTCCGTGGCTCTTCGTTTTAAATGGTTAAATATATGAGAGACGTACTAATAAAGATCCATTTTACAAATCTATTACCAATAAAGATCTAAAATATATTCACAAATTTTTTTCTAAAATTACCTTCGATATAAAGACCCGTTTTGAAACACATATAACCCCTCTCTCTTTCTCTCTCTCGCTCGCTCTCTCTTTGTCTCGCTCGCTCTCCTCGCTCTCTCTCTCGCGTTCGCTCTCTCTCGCTCTCTCTCTCGCGCTCTCTCTCGCTCTCTCTCTCTCCCTCGCCCGCTCTCTCGCTCTCCC